>CM050527.1:42511756-42956756 GCA_027563665.1 Antrozous pallidus
GACGAGCAGGCCTGCCCTTGGCGCCTGCTGGACAGGAGCTGGAACACAGGCCTCAGAACAGCCCAGGCATTTGTTTGCTCCAACAGAGGCTGGAAAGGTCACTGGAGTCATTGATCCAAATAGTCAATCAGTTCTGCACACACATGGTCAAATCCAGCATGGTCACAGCCCAAGTTCCAATCCAGCACCAAACCTGATTTCAGCCCTTCCTGGAGCGGCCTCCACAGGGCCAGGCAGCAGGTCAGGTGATGGCCTCCCTGGCTGGCCACATGGACACGCACACAGGTCGCTTCTTTGTCACCTCGTCGTACTCCCCTAGTTCTCAGGCATCCAAGACAAATGAAGTAACGAGCCTTGTTACTTCGGTCTTGTTCCGAATGGACTGACATCAGCCTTCTTCTCCAGCGGTGGTTTGCAGCGTTGCTGTAGGTAGTGGAATCCTTTTAGCAAAATAAACCTCCCCTGCAACTCTAGTATTTTAATGTGTAAACAGGGCTCTCTGAGCCTGTCCTTCCTCAGATGCCCAGCCGCCGGGCACCCTTGGAATCTCTGGACACAGCTGCTCCAAGATGTTTGCAGCCCAGTGTTTGCTTCGGAGGCAGAGACTGCAAAGTGCCTCCCAATACTCCGTGGCCCTTCTTTCATGGTCACAGAATTCGAATGATGGTGGGAGTGAGGCCAGCTCCAAGGCAGCATTCTCCAGCCTGTCTTGCTGTTAGGTAAGGCCAGTGCTGTGACAAAAGTCTAGCCAGTGATGTGTAGCTGGCAGTGTTATATGAGACTCCCAGGGAGGCCCCTTACAATGGAGTACTGTACCTTTTCTATCCTGTTCTTCCTCGTTCCTGCTGGCTGGAATATGGGCATGAAGGCTGGAGTGTCAGCAGCCCCGTTGGACCATTAGGTGACTTTGAAGTTGGAAGCTATGCTTTGGAGATGGCGGGCAGAAAAGAAGATAGCGCCTGGTCTGTATGATTTTGTGGCATTGTGCAACCAGTCCTGCATTGCTGTCTCATTGCTGTGGTGTGGGAAAATAAGTCCTATGTGTCTAGTGCAACGTTGTTTAGGCTTTTGTATAATTTGCAGCTACATCAAGTCCTAACTGATACAGAACCTATCTGTAGTTAACTTTTTTAGCACAAACTTCCACTATGGCTCTTATGTATATTTAGAAGAATTACAGAAAACTAGATAGGATAAGGCCACACAGTTATATATGTGTGGACCAGATTTATTATAAAACTAGAGGCCCGGTGCATAAAATTCATGCACTCAGGGGGTCCCTCAACCTGGCCTGTGCCTTCTCACACTCTGAGAGCCTTTGGGGGATGTCTGACTGCTGGCATAGGCCCACTCCCCACCTGAAGTCACACAGCTGGTTAGTTGAAGAGCAACAAATGAAAGGAGACTTAAAGTGTAAGCTAACGAGTGGGTCCATCAGAGGGTCTTTTGTGTTACTTTACAATAAAGATTGTTTAAGTAGCATGGCAAGGCCTTATAAGATTTGACTTGCACTGTCCTTCAAGATCTGAATGTGAGGCAAGGGGGCTCTGGAATCAGATGGGCGTGGGACAAGTCCTTGCTCTTTCCTTTCCAAAGGTGGGGTCTTGGGTGAAATACTTCAGATTCCCTGAGTTTCAGGCTGCCTCGCACAGTGAGGGGTGGGTGCATGACAATGCATGTGAAGTCACAGCACAAAATGCCAGTATGAGGTAGGTAGCAAGTAAGACCTGTGACCCAGGCCGGGAAATGAGAGGAATGAGGTCAGAGGCAACCCGCTTGGTTTCAGAAGGATTTGAGAGCCTCCTTGGCAATCTGCCACAGAACAGAAGAGTGTTACCATGTTTCCGTGCACACCAACTGTGCCAAGGCGAGCAGAGCTCGCTGGGTTCTCCCTTTGCTCAGCTGTGAGGGGCCTGGGAGTGACTTCCCCTGGAAGGAGAGTGGTCCCTACACAAGCCCCCATGCTCGTGGTCATTTTTAGACTTCGCCTTTGCTCACCCTGGCCCTTTCTTAATTTTTCCAACTGAAATGAAGAAGCACCTTCCTACTTTCTTAGTTTTCTCAATTTTCGCTGTCACTGGGGTTTCTTTCATATTGTGGAGGCTGATACCAACAGTTATAATCAGGAGCTCTATCCCTAATAAAGGCAAAGAATTGGACCTGGAGCCCAGCTGGTTTTGCTCAGTGGTTGAGCATTGACCTACGAACCAGAAGGTCACGATTCAATTGCCCCTGGGTGGCAGACTCAGTCCTCATAGGGGAGGCAGCTGATCAGTGACTCTCCTCATTAATGTTTCTATCTCTCTCTCCTTTCCTCTCTGAAATCAAGAAAGAAAAATATTTTTTAAAAATTGGGATTGGGTGATAGAGAAAAAAGACTGGCAAGCACATGACCATGGTAGTTTTTAAAGGAAATGCGATGATTTCTAAAATCCCAGAATTCAATGGGAGATGACATCAAAATTTAAAGCATCTGTGCATGAACAGAGTGAAAAGGCAATGCATGGAACAGGAGGTAATGTTTGCAAGTCATATATCTGATAAGAGATTAATATCCAGAGTGTATAAAGAAGTCCTAAGACTTAAAGCAATAAAAGTAACCTGGGAAAAGGATGGAAATAGACATCTCTCAAAAAAATATATAAAATGGTCTATAAGCGTATGAGAGATGCTCAACATCACCAGTTATTTGGGAAACACAAGTCGAAACTATAATGAGCCATCACCTCGCACCCATTAAGATGGCTAGTATTAAAAACAAAACAAAACAGAAAATAACAAATGTTGGTAAGAATGTGGACAAGTTGGAAACTTTGTGCACTGTTGGTGGGATTATAAAATGGTGCAGCCACTATGGAAAACAGTCTCGTTGTTCCTCAAAAAATTAAAAATGGAATTAGCATATGATCCAGCAATTCTGCTGGTGAATATAGAGCCAAAAGAATTGAAGTCAGGTCTCAAAGAGATATCTGCACACTCGTGTTCAAATCAGCAATATTCACAACAGTTAAAAGGTGAAGGCAACCAAAGTGTCCATTGACAGATGATGGATAAACAGAATGTGCTCTACATGCAATGGAATAGTATTCGGTCATAAAAAGGAAGGACATTCTGACACATGCTACAATGTGGGTGAATCTTGAGAACATTGTGTTGAGTGATATAATTCAATTACAAAAAGGGAAGTTCTAGATGTTTTAATTATATAAATCCCCTGGAGTAGCCATCCTATCTAATAAAAGAGTAACATGCAAATGTGACCTACTTTGGCTCCTGATTGGCTATGCTACCAGCCAATCAGGAGTGGGGGGCGTGGTGGGGGCGTGGCCATGGCTTGCCTGGATGGAAGTAAACACTTCCCTTCACCATGCCTGTGCCTCAAGTGCTCACACTTGTGGGGAACACTTCGCTTCATACCAGCGCAGGCAGGGAACGAAGCAGGGACCATGCCTCTGCACAGGGTGTTTTTGAGGGCCTAGCAAGCCAGTGGGAGAGGCTTGGTCCTTGAGGCGTCCGTGGTGCGGGGAGGGCTGGGCCAGGACACCACCATACTTTCAAAGAAAGTTGTTTCCCACTTAAATATCCTCTGATGAGTATCTTTAAAAAAGAAGTAAATCAGCCATTGTCACACCTTGAAAAATTAAGGTAACTCCTTAATATCACCTAATATCCACTGTACGTTCAAATGTCTTTGTTTCAAAGATGCCTTTTACTGTTGGTTTGCCCCCTCCGGAGGTTACCCAAGGTCTTATTTCAGCCCTGATGTTGGGCTGCTTGCCCCGACCATAAGTTCCCAATGCACTTCCAGCCAGAGTTAAAGGGGGCTTCTTCTGCTTTTAAGGCATGGCCATATCTAGTGCCTGCCAGGCCCCTGTGAAAGCACTACTCCTTAGGTCCTGGGTGCTGGGAGCTGAAGCAGAGAGGCTGTGAGGCCCAGCTCACCCAGGATGCTGGCCCCCATCACCCCCTCCCAATTATCCTGGCCCAGCCTTCCCTATGCATTCCTGCTCACAGAGAGCGTGAGGTGGTCATGGCAGCTGGATGGGAGGCCAACAGGGGGTATGGCTGCAGCACGAGGGAAGGGAGGCCTACACCCTCCCCCAATCCCAAGGGGCTTGACAGGGGACCTCAGGCCACACCCCCCACCCAGCAGGGCTTGACAGGGAACCTCAAGGTGTGCTTCCTGCCCTGGTGCTGGGCTAGGGTACCTCAGGCTGCTCTCCCCACCCCAGCTCCAGGCTGGGGGACCTCAGGCTATGCCTCCCACCTGTTGTGGCTTGACAGGGGACTACAGGCCACACTCCCAACCTGCCAGGGCTTGACAGGGGACCTCAAGCCGCACCCCAACCCCGGCACCAGGCTGGGGGACCTCAGACCATACCCTCTGCCCCAACACCAGGCCAGGGGTCCTGAGGCTGTGGCCCTCCTGCCTAGCTTTGCTTGACAGTGGACCTCAGGCTGTGCCCCCCACCCAGCGGGGATTCACAGGGGACCTGAGCCTGTGCCCCTGTGCCAGTGAGGATTGACAGGGGACCTCAGGCCATGGCCCCTACCCAGCGGGGCTTGACAGGGGATCTCAGGTCATGTCTCCCACCTGGTAGGACTTGATGGGGGACCTCAGGCCATGCCCCCCATCCTGGTGCTGGGCCAGGGGACCTGAGGACACACTGTGCCCTGGGTGGCTTGACAAGAGTGGGACTGGCAGGGTCTGGATCTACCCCAATGCGGGGGTGGGGGGAATGGCTGGGTCTGGGTCTCACGTGATTTTGAGGCATATGTGAGTGGGGACTTGACTCTGGGCCCCGTGGTGCGCCCCAGACTCTGACAGGAGGAAGGTTTTCATATACATTTTACTAATTTTCTTTAGTCTCTGATACTTCTATTATAGAGAAAGGGCAAATAGCAATATTAAATTATTTCCTCTAATTAATACCCTTTTATTGTGCACAAATTTCGTGCACCGGGCCACTGGTATTCACATAAATGCAAAGCAAAATTGTGATTGCCTGGGGCTGGAGAGGGGAGAATGGGAGTTGTTTGATGGGGATGGAGTTTCTGTTTTGCAAGATAGAAAAGTTCTGGGGTTGGTTTCACAACAATGTGAATGTACTTACCACTAAACTGTACTCTCAAAAATGGTTAGGTAGTGAAGTTTATGTTATGCATATTTTACTGCAATAAAAAGAACTGTTGGGAGAGTAGCAGCGGATTATAAAAAAAGACAGCATGCAGAGTGAGGTGAAGGGGGTGCAGGGCAGAGATGCGTTTGGAAATGATATCCGTAGAAGTGGTGCTCCAAATTAAATTGGCCCATTTATGAACGCCCTCATGGAGCTGGAATCTGACAGGACGCAAATGTTCATAATCAGGGATTAATGGGGACAGGGTCTGGTTGCAAGCGAAAGGCCCACTGGGGCCTGTCACAGGCGGGGGCCAGAGCTGGCCTTGTTTAACAGCCTCATTAATGACCCAGAAGAGGATGGAAATAGCCACTGCAATGACGTTTGCAAAGAAACGTGGGCCATGCCCTGGGCTTGGCCATAATAGCATTAGCATGGCTGGGATGCAGAGAGACTTTCCACTTGGCGGTTAATTGGATTAAAACCAATGACTTCCTGGGATAAGTCATTCCAGTTTCAGTTCTCATCTCCAGAGCAGGAGGCAAATTCTGAAACGTGGGCTGTTCCTGAGACCAGACTGACCAGGGTCAGTGGAGGAGGGGCACTCTGCTGAGCACAGCCCCACCTTTGGCCTTCACCTTGCGGTGGGAGACCACGGAATCCGCACGTTAAAACGATACAAGCAAGGAGACAGTGAGGAGGCAGGAGGCTGTGTCTCCCATGGAGAGAAGTTTAGCAAAATCCCACTAAGCCTCGATGTACCTCGTGTGGCACAGATGTTTCACACTCTTCCCCATTTAGCTGCCAGTGGTTTCCCAGGGCCCTGCCTTCCCACCACTGCCCTTCCCACCCACGTCATGGTTATCAGCTACTCTGCAAATTCAGCCTTCCCCTCTGAGTCCCCATTCGGTCCCCAGCCACTGTGCTGGCCTCAGGGATGGACAGAGGACTCAAGCCCTGCCAATCGCTCCAAAGAGATTGGGTGCCCGAATTGGACTCCACCTGAACGGTTTGATCAGTGTGGCCCGTGTCCGCTTCAGCCTGTGACTGTGACAACTCAGACCAGTGCCCAGCCTTCTCAGTTGGCTTTTCTCTGTGAATCGGGGCCTAAAACTCTGGCCCAGACACCATCAGCAGAGACTCGGGGAAAGAAAAAGCATTTAGCTTCTAGAAGTGTTTGCAGCTCACTTGAGTGAAGGTGCCCTAAATCTACAACCCTCTCAGCAGCTCCCTCTCGACCCCACTCCCACGGAAAGCCGTTGTTTTAGAGCAATGGGATTAATGGGTGGCATTTTTCAGTGTTTACAACATTCTTATTGCTGTTGGCCTCAAGGTCCTTTAGAAGAAAACATTTCAAAGCTGAAAACAAAAAGACTGGAAGATCATCACAGTGTAAGATGAACATCAAAGCCAAAATGCTTCTGTAATAATGATTTCATCAACGCACCTGGGACAGCCAGGGCCTGCCCCAGGTGGTTCTACTCATCAGGAAAGGGCTTCCCAGTCCAAATCTACCAGTTTCCTCTGTCCTCCGTGGGTCCTGATGCTAGACTCAGGAAACCGATTAGATTGTAATCCCCAGGAGGGAACCAAACTCGGCGGTCTCCTCCACCTGCCACACCCTGATCCCCCAACACAGGCAGCCCCAGGTGCTGGGTGAATGACTGAATTGCAGGGTGTCCCAGAATCCACGCTGTCGCCTACCAGAGAGACTTCCCAGAACCACTTCCTCAGACAACACTGGGAAGGATCCAGTGGGCCCAAGCACACTTTTTCGGGGGGAAGGGGCAGAAATTAAGTGAAAGTTCTAGAATTCTGAGTTTTACTTTCTGCAGACTGATTTCTTTCTGCCTCATTCTATTTTTTCTTGAGGGTGGACAGGCTGAGACAGAAAGCTGTGCGTGCAGCATCATGATTCAGGTCAGGACTCTAGGTTACAAGTGACAAAAATATATGCTCACAGGCTCACATAATAGAAAAGTGTAGGACAAGGCTATCTTCAGGTGTGACTGAACCCCCATATGCAAACCGTGCCAGCAGAAGGTGGTCTCCCCCCACCTCCTGGCTCCCTTTCCTCTGTACTGGCTTCATTCCTCAGTGGGGCTCTCCTTTATTGGTGACAAGGAGACCAGACACTCTAGGCTTGAAGTTCTCCCATCTGCAACCCAAGAGGAAAAAGAGAGCTTCTCTTTCCCAGTGGTTCCTGCTAGGGTTGCCTCTCATTGGTCCAGCTTGGGATCACGCACCCCTCCCTGAACCAATCACTGGGGTTGTAATTGTGCAAGGCTAGCCCTGGAGCCAAGGGCATGACAGCCACACTACTGCAACAGGCAGAGAAGGAGTGGGAGAAGGGATAGCGCCCCAATCAGGTGCTGTTATGAAAGAGAGTTGATGGATGCTCCGAAGACTGGACTGGCAGTGTCAGCTTCCATCTGTTGGGAATGAGGGGGGTAGGGCCGCTCCTGACGGGCTGTCAGAACGGGATGAAGGCTTTTGCCTGTCTTGATGCTGTGTGTGCCCTAATGATGACAGATGAGACCCAGCACCAGGAGCAGCTGCAGAAAGCAGCCAGCAGGATTGCCAGTGGATGCCAAGTGGCCGTCCTCTTACAAAGAGCTCCCTAGTCTGTTACTCCGTGAAATACCCGAACTGACTCAGGCACTTCTCAGGTTGCAAACTTGCTCAGCAGATATATGCAAAATTATGCTATGGCCCACAGGGAAGCGGGAGGAAATTAAGGGAGAAAAATCAAGTCTACAGCTTCCTGCCTAAGCTCAGCCCCATAGATAATGGAATGCTGTCATTTGTCAGTTAGGCTCAGTGGTTTGACAGTAGCTCATAGGCAGAAATAAGCCAACGGGCAGAGAGGATTGATGCCAATAGAACCAAAAGGCTGCCAATAGGGCCCTGCCAGTGATGACGGAGTGGCCACCCTCTCTGTGGCATGTGTGGGAATTGGGGAATAGGATTTCGTTTGTTTCTCCCTCTCTCTCCAGCTCTTTATTACACCCAGCACTTCATCTGGACCTGCTCGTGGGAGATGAGATATTTTTAATAATAATAAAGCCCTTGTATCTGTAGATCTCTTTGAACTTGATAAAATGGCCCTCAGCCGTTTAAGATAAGCAGGACAAATGTTCTCCCCAGTAACTACTGTGCATCTGGCTTGGAGTCGGCCGCGAATAAAGCAGGCAGGACCCAGATGGTGAGGTGTAGGGAGCACTGGTTCTGGGGCCACCTGGTCAGAACAGAATCACCCTGAGGACTCACGGTCCCTGGGGTCCCGAGTCAGCTCTACACACTGCACAGGCTTTCGTACACTGGGCTGGAGGAGACAGCTCCCAGGCCCAGGCGCAGGCATCCTGCAGAGAGGACTGAAGAGGAGCAATCGGGCAGGAAACCTGAATAGGTGTTTCATAAGATAATTGCGCTATTGTGAAGAATTCTTCATTTCTCCTTGAAATGACTATCCCTTAGACCAGCAGTCAGCCTGCCTGCCTGGGAATCTAGAGGGAAGAGGCGGGCCCTGCATGGTGGAGGCTGCCTCGCTCAGGGAATCTTTCTCGGGGCTGAGAGCATAGTAAGTGGCTCTTTATTAAGAAAAGCATCAGCTCTTTCTGAGAAGTCTTTTTTTTTTCTAAGTCCTTGAACGTCCTAAAATGTTTCAATTTCTTATTTTATACAAACTAAAAGGTTTGTAAATGTGTCTTAAAGTGTTTTAATACTTCATTGATGGTTTGGTTAGGTATGGGATTATAGATAAAAAATCATAATATCTCAGGATTTTGAAAACATCGCTCAAGTAGCTGTTTCCCATCGTGACTGTAAGCAGGTGTTTGGGTGGCCTCACTTTATTCTGGGGAATAGGGTTGCCACGTTTAGTAAGTGAAAATATAGACTGTCCAAATAAATTTGCATTTTAGATAAGCAAGGAAATATTTGGGACGTACTTATTCTAAAATATTATCCACTGTTTAATCAAATGTCACTGGATGTCCTGTATTTTATCTGTTAACCCTACTGGGGAAATTTTAGGATATTCTTTTTCTCCTTAATGTTCTGAAGTTTTACAGTATTTCCAGTTGTGAGTCCTGAAAAAAACACACACACCGAATCATTATCTCAGTGCCAGCTGAGCTCCATGGGTTCCTGTTGACAGGTGAACAGGTGAGAACAAGTGAGTCACTGAGGCCTCCGGGCCCCAACCCTCTGAACCTGGGTTTGAGGAACTAGAGCGGGGCGGGGGGAAGGGGGTGTGTGTGTTGGGGGGGGGGGAATTTCATCAACCTCAGAGTCCAAAAATCTTTAGAGAAAGTAATCGTCAGAGCAAAGGCCTGGGAGACTATAGTCTATCCATATGGGGACCGGTCAGCTAGCTGAGTCACCTGGTCACCTGGCCAGCATGACACACAAACATCACAGAACCCCCTAGGAAAGGACTGGAGTTCAGGCCAAGTGCCTCTGTTGGTCAGAGAGATGATTCTGGACCATCCTGTACTGCTGCTCTATGAACATGGTGGAGACCCTCTGTGTGGAGAAGAGGGTTCTTGTGATGCATATTTCGAGATGCATATTTCCTGGGGTTATCTCTAAGCTAGCCAGCCCAAAAGTAAGTGAGGAAGCTGAGAGATAAGAAGTAATCACTCTGGAAGGTAGTGGTAAAATCAGGCAACATAAAAAGAGGTCTGAGAAACCAGGAGAACTGCAAAGTCCCGAAGGAGGAGATTTTTTAAAACGACCTTGAAATCATCTAGCCAGCCCCTCCCTTGACAGGTGGCAATACCCAGCAGAGACAGTGAAAGAGACTTGCCCAGAATCACAGAGCCAGCTACAGAGCCCAGTCCGGGTGGCTCCTCCCACAACACCGCAGCTGCTGTGGGGCCTATTTAATCCTTCTATCAGCTTCCGAGGAGGATACACCTTCCCTGCGATGATCTGACTCAGCTCTGGGCAGCAGCCTCACCAAATGTCCCATGAAAATGCGGTCAACTCCAGAGGGAGTGGGGTTTTCAGGGGCCTTGGAAAAAACATTCCCCCAACCAAAAATTTTGCCTGCACCCATCTGTGTGCCAGAAATGTCCCCTTGACAGTGTGTGTTGCCATGCAAATGACAGACCTTGGATCTTTGTAGGGATTCCTTAACAAAGAAGAGGGTCTTAATGGTACAGGTGATACAGGACAAGTGCATTTTGATTGGACAGGGTGGAGTGATTGGAGAGTGATTTAAGATGTATCAGGACCCCCTCCCACACACAGCTCAGATCGGGATCCAGGTTACAGACAGAGACTCGGCCAGCAACAGCTGCCCTATATCTAAATTCAGTCTAGTACCAGGAATGCTCAGGGCCTACTCAAGAATGCAAATAATCCTTTCCACTAATATTTACAGGGTAAACTAAGATTATTGTTTGGCAGTAAAATAGTAATCAAGTTTTCAGATTAATTTAAATTGGCCAAGTGAAATAAGTGAATACTCAAGAAAATTTAAGTGTACTGGACAACAAGCTGTTCCTAAAATATTAACTAAAATTTCTATTAGTAGTTCATCTCATCATAAAATTGCCTAACATGCAAAGAACCTAAAGCAGTCATATTTTTGTGCAAAAAATTAAAATTTAAAGTTATTAAGACTGCAATATAAAATTTCCAAAAGCCCCCATTAATAAAAAAAGGGGGGGCAGTGGGGTAATATCATGTAAGGAAAAATATTCTGTAAGTAAATTACATCTAGAAAATTCTTACTCCAGAAAAGTAAATTCCATTTGTAATGCCAACAGCATGAAAAACAGACATGGTGTCAAAATAAGCCAAAGGAAAATCATTTGGGCAAAAATAAAAAGAATCCCGAGTCTAATTTACAGAAAAGATCTCTTTATTAACTTTTGGTCGAGAATATGTTTGTATATTTTCAGAAAAAACTCCAAGACCATATGGATTCCTGCAACAAAGAGGAACTGACAGGTCTGTTCCAACCGCTAAGACAGTCCAGAGATAGAAGACACTGATGACACCTTGCCATGCTAGCAGTCAGCAGCTGTGTGTTGCTGCAGGCAGCCCAGGACCAAACCAGAGAGGGTGGAACCTGCATTGCCACCATATACCATTGCTGACATGTACACATAAGGTACTATTTGACATTGAAACTGGAACTCAGAACAATTGGACATTGAAACTGAGTCTCAAACATTTTTTGTTCTTATATATTTATTTTTAGTATGCAGATGCAAAATCTTAAAAAAAAAAAGAAACAGGGGGGAAAGATTGATACAGAGGCAAAGAAGCATTGAACAGACTGTCAAATTACAGTGGGAAGGCAAAGGAGGGTGGGGGGCAGGGGCTGTAAGAGATGAACCAAAGGACTTGTATGCATGCATATAAGCATAACTAACGGATACAAGACACTGGGGTGGGAGGGCAGGTGAGGGCATGTGCTGGGGGGTAGGGAAGGCTGGAGGGAGGACAATGGGGGGAGGGAGGAAAACATATGTACTACTATTTATAATATTTTAAAGTATAAAATTAAAAAATAAAAGTAAATAAATAAATGAGAAAAATAAATAAAAAATAATAAAATGTATCAGGATCCATTGGGTCCCCATGTGGCAGGGGCTGCGTCACCCTCATCCTTCCACAGCAGAACAAAGTGCAGATTGCTTTATTCCTCATCCTTTTCCTGCCATCAGACTCAACTTGGGTGTCAGATGTCACTGTGAGATGTGTAAGTAGACCTAGTTTCCTTAATTACTTGAATAATTCACTTTTTGTAGCTGCATATGGGATGTTTTTAGCAGAACAATGTCCCTTCACCTGGCAATTCTGATTTCAGCATCAAGAATGGCTCTGTTTGGAGTAAGACTTGAAAATGTATTTCCCACACAGGCAGGTCACGTGCCTTGTTCTCTTTATGGCCAAAAGTTTCAAAAGATGAAGATGGAAAGATTCCCATTGGTTTTTGTCAATAAAGAGATCATTTAAACCAGAGCAGGTGCAATAAAGCAACAGAAGCCAAAGGCAAGACGGCCTTTGTTAAGAAGTGGATTCGGCCCGGCTACTGTGGTTTGGTGGTTGAGCATTGACCTATGAACCAGGAGGTCACAGTTTGATTCCCAGTCAGGGCACAAGCTTGGGTTGGGGGCTCAATCCCCAGCAGAAGGCATGCAGGACGCAGCCAATCAATGGGTTCTCTCTCATCGATGTTTCTCTCTGCCTCTCTGAAATAAATACAAATATATTTTTAAAAAAGAAGTGAATGCAGGTGGAAAAGTGGGGGAAGTTCATGTAGACAACCTTGACTGACTTAAAAGAGAAAATCTTTTGTTGAGGTGGGTGGGTGGTTGGTTTTAAAGCTGGGAGAGACTTGAGCATCTCTATTATCCCAGGGAGATGAGTCAGGACCTCAGCTTCTTCATCTAAATTTTGCAGAAATGCTAAAACCAACTCAGCCAGAGTTTGTCCAAGGTTGCCTAGCCAGTTGGCCAACTTGTGAAATCCAAGTACTTCAACAGCCCATTCTCTTGGGCATACAATGTCTGTTCTTTGGGTAAACATCTTTAGTTTTCCAATGGCTCATGGGAGGACATAGGGGCCATTTTTGTGCTAATATGTTTGGAAAGAGCTGGAAGGTCCTCGTGGGCATGGCATGGGTAAGGGAAAGAAACACCTTCCATTTGCCAGGCACTAGGCTAAGCACTTTACCTGAAAGTTATTCAACCCTCCCAGCTACTAGATGAAGCAGATAAAGCCATTATGTTATTTCACAGATAAAGAGATTAAGTAACTTACCCAAGATCACACAGCTAGCAAAAGCCAAGTCAGAGAGCCAAGACTTTGACCTCCGGCCACACTGTCTCACAGGAGTGCACATGGATGCTGGTCTAATACCACAAATAAGTTAATAATATGTTAAAAATATTATTTGGTACATAACAGACCATTAAAAAAGACATCACCCATCATTTATAAAAATGAATCACTGATTTAGGTCAGTCAGGTGGGGCTTGTTAATAATTTGGGGCAAGGGCCACACCTTCTTTATACTTGCATCCCCAGGACCCAATTTTTCACCCTAGGTGAGAGGATTCATAACTAATAACCAAGGAAACTATCTCCTAGTGGAACACATTCTTTAAAAAGTAAATGCTGCCGGTTTGACAACTGCTAGGCATTCCCCCTCCAGGGGCCTGCAGGGAGTCTGCGGCATCACAGGGCCATTGGGGGTGTGGTGATTTGCAGTGAGCATCCTATCTAATAAAAGAGTAATATGAAAATTGATCCCACCTTCACTATACCCACAAGCCATGCCCACCAGCCACGCCCACCAGTCATGCCCCCCAGCCAATCAGGAGAGAATATGCAAATAAGCCCATCACAGACAGCAGGAGGGAGGCTTGGGTTTCCCCAGCGATGGAGGAAGCCAAGCTTTCCACCTACCCTTGCTGGCTCAAACCTCTGCTCAAGGCTACAAAGTTTCAATTATCCTATCTAATAAAAGAGTAATATAGAAATTAACCATCACTCTGCTACAAAAATGGTGGCACCCATAGTCACAATATGGCAGCACTCAGTCCTCCAAGCCCCGCCTGAGTCCCCCAGTCAGCCCAGCAGCGACAGTCCAGGGTGTCCTGTCAAGGCGGCCCCCCCACAGCAGCTATCCCCACCCAATGGTGGCAGCCCAAGGTGTCTGGCTGGCAGGCACCAGCACCCAGCGTGACCCCTGGCCAGCAGTGGCACCAGGTTTGTGCTCGGGGACCCACGGGAACAGCACCGACACACTCGGGGGTGTCACTGCCAGCACTGCCTGTTAATTCTAAAATAGTGGGTGCGTCTGGAGCCGGCAGACGCCCTCAGTCGGGGAGGAAGTTGCTGCTCTGCGCCTGCACATACAGGAGCCTTAGGGAACGAGCGCGCCCCGTGGCGGGGGTGGGGGACAGGGTCCTGGGGTGGGGGACAGGGTTCTGCCAGCCTGCCAGCGGAGGAGGAACACCCCAGGGTGAGGGGCCCCTGCCTGCCGGGGTTTGCCTAGTAAACAGATTCCATCAGGCCCACACAGTGGTTTTACATTTTCTAAACTAATCACCAGCATTTCAAATATCAGAAGGTTTAACATAAAGTAAAAATGCCGAAGTTCTAGAAATACTCACCCTTGATTTCCACACAACAAACCCCCGCCCCTGACCTGGAGTAGCAGCTGTCCTCTCTCAGTGAGATTAGGAGCCCCGAGCTGTCATGGACCCAGCACTCCCGTGACACGGGCCCCGGCTCTCTGTGACACGGGCCCCGGCTCTCTGTGACACGGGCCCCGGATCTCTGTGACACGGGCCCCGGCACTCTGTGACACGGACCCCGGCTCTCTGTGACACGGGCCCCGGCACTCTGTGACATGGGCCCCGGCTCTCTGTGACACGGACCCCGGCTCTCTGTGACACGGGCCCCGGCACTCTGTGACACGGGCCCCGGCTCTCTGTCACACGGGCCCCGGCTCTCTGTGACACGGGCCCCGGCTCTCTGTCACACGGGCCCCGGCTCTCTGTGACACGGGCCCCGGCACTCTGTCACACGGGCCCCGGCGCTCTGTGACACGGGCCCCGGCTCTCTGTCACACGGGCCCCGGCTCTCTGTGACACGGGCCCCGGCTCTCTGTCACACGGGCCCCGGCTCTCTGTCACACGGGCCCCGGCACTCTGTCACACGGGCCCCGGCTCTCTGTGACACGGGCCCCGGCACTCTGTCACACGGACCCCGGCACTCTGTCACACGGGCCCCGGCTCTCTGTCACACGGGCCCCGGCACTCTGTCACACGGGCCCCGGCTCTCTGTCACACGGGCCCCGGCACTCTGTCACACGGGCCCCGGCTCTCTGTCACACGGGCCCCGGCTCTCTGTCACACGGGCCCCGGCACTCTGTCACACGGGCCCCGGCACTCTGTCACACGGGCCCCGGCTCTCTGTGACACGGGCCCCGGCTCTCTGTGACACGGGCCCCGGCTCTCTGTGACACGGGCCCCGGCACTCTGTCACACGGGCCCCGGCTCTCTGTCACACGGGCCCCGGCTCTCTGTGACACGGGCCCCGGCTCTCTGTCACACGGGCCCCGGCACTCTGTCACACGGGCCCCGGCTCTCTGTCACACGGGCCCCGGCTCTCTGTGACACGGACCCCGGCTCTCTGTCACACGGGCCCCGGCACTCTGTGACACGGGCCCCGGCTCTCTGTCACACGGGCCCCGGCTCTCTGTCACACGGGCCCCGGCTCTCTGTCACACGGGCCCCGGCACTCTGTCCCACGGCCCCCGGCACTCTGTCACACGGGCCCCGGCTCTCTGTCACACGGGCCCCGGCTCTCTGTGACACGGGCCCCGGCACTCTGTGACACGGGCCCCGGCTCTCTGTGACACGGGCCCCGGCACTCTGTGACACGGGCCCCGGCACTCTGTGACACGGGCCCCGGCTCTCTGTGACACGGGCCCCGGCACTCTGTCACACGGGCCCCGGCTCTCTGTCACACGGGCCCCGGCTCTCTGTGACACGGGCCCCGGCACTCTGTGACACGGGCCCCGGCTCTCTGTGACACGGGCCCCGGCTCTCTGTGACACGGGCCCCGGCTCTCTGTCACACGGGCCCCGGCTCTCTGTCACACGGGCCCCGGCGCTCTGTGACACGGGCCCCGGCTCTCTGTCACACGGGCCCCGGCTCTCTGTCACACGGGCCCCGGCGCTCTGTGACACGGGCCCCGGCACTCTGTGACACGGGCCCCGGCTCTCTGTGACACGGACCCCGGCTCTCTGTCACACGGACCCCGGCTCTCTGTCACACGGGCCCCGGCTCTCTGTGACACGGGCCCCGGCTCTCTGTCACACGGGCCCCGGCTCTCTGTGACACGGGCCCCGGCTCTCTGTCACACGGGCCCCGGCACTCTGTCACACGGGCCCCGGCGCTCTGTGACACGGGCCCCGGCTCTCTGTGACACGGGCCCCGGCTCTCTGTGACACGGGCCCCGGCTCTCTGTGACACGGGCCCCGGCTCTCTGTGACACGGGCCCCGGCGCTCTGTGACACGGGCCCCGGCTCTCTGTGACACGGGCCCCGGCTCTCTGTGACACGGGCCCCGGCTCTCTGTCACACGGGCCCCGGCTCTCTGTGACATGGTCTCTGGGCCAGTATTGCTTATGTGCAGAGCCCTTGCGGGCATTTGAGGTTGAGGTTCCACTATGGGAGCTTTGGATCAGGTGACTCTGAGAACTGACAGATGGGGATGGTTGGGAAGAAGAGAACTAGAAGAAATCTCAGTGTTTTTTCCACCCCTCCCCCCCCACAGCAGCACATCCTCGGCATGTTGCTGCAGGCATGAAACGTGTATGTTAAAGGTTGGCTGTGGGGATGTTGTACACTGTTTCACAATGTCACCTTAAAAGAGGGCCTGAGCAAGTGTGTGTCTGTGCACGCATGCACACCTATGTGCACATAGCAGACACTCAAGAATATTTAATGATTAAATGACAGTAAGGCTCAAGACTAGCACAATGCTAAACCCTGAAAATGATGATGAGCTCGGGGCATGCCTTACAGTTTCTGAGTCCATTGTACTTCTCTCTTTCTTTTCTTTTCTCTCCCCTCCCCCCTGTTTTAGCCAAGGCTGAGAATCCAGATGTAATTAAAACCCAGTAGTTAATTGTAAACAGAGCTGACCGATCAATCATCAATTAGTCCATTTACATTAGTTTGATGTGGTTCAATGGTGTGTTCATTACCCTGGTGCAGCAGGGACCACTTGGGTTGGGGACTCGGGTTCTGGCCCTTCTCTGTCATCTGGCTCTCTGGCCCAAGTTTGCTCATCCATGGAATGACATGTTTTCCAGGGCCCTTCTCTGCTGTGTGTGTCTGTTTCTGTGAACAACAGAGACACACGGGAGGCAAAAGCAGAAGCTCAGAGCCAGCAGAGTCCAGCAAGGGAAGACCAAGAAGAGCTTTTCCCAGGAATGACAGCAAGGAGGCCTCCGAGGCGGGCGCCGCAGTCCACGGAGGCTCGAGAGGAGGACCTGGAGGAGAGGAAGCGAGACACGGGAGGGCGTCCGCCTGAGGCAGAGAGACTTCTAGAGAAATAGCGGGAGAAGCGCTGCAAATCAGTCACTTAGAAACGGAAGACCTAGGCCGAACTCGCTGAAGCGATCAGAAGACAGCAGTGGAGGCTCCGTAGTAACAAGAACACCTGGGAAGGGGCAAACACAGGGTCCTCAGGTACCCGAGGGCAGCGGCCGCCAGCTAAGATGTCAGGTGAGAAACAGTGCCCAATTCGATGCATTCTCACAACGGCCAGAGGGAGACCTGTCACATTTGCTGGTTTAAATTACTGTATATTATTTAAGCTCGAGCATGCTTTGCTTCTTCAAAATGGAACATCTGAGTAATTTTTTCTTTTTATTAAAGTACTCACTGCAGGCATAATTTGAACAGGAACCTTTCATCTTTGAAATAAAAACAAAATATTTCTCCTGGCAAAGCTTGATAAGTATCATTAAATCTTACTAGGAACGCAAGTGGTGAGCTTCAAGTGGTGACCTTAAAAACAAGTTTCTCAGGAAGTGCCATTTTAGTGTTGTTGCTGGCACATGAAGGCAATAAAAGAGCAGAGCAAGTTTCAGTTGGTTTTTTATCACTTAAAGCAGTTTAACTAATATGTGCCAATGATAATTGAAAATAAAATCTAAAAACCAACTTAAAGAATTCTCTGCAGAAAATGCACCCACTTACCATCTGCAATGGGGCGGGCCATTCCTATAGCCCTGTCCCTAGTCTGCCCTGTGGGGCCTGAAGCTGACAAGCAGCAGCATCGCAATGTGGCCTGAACTGCCTCAGTTTCCCTGTTGTGACTGCCACAGGCCAGGAGGAAGAGGCGCAGATGGGGGCAAGCCTGCTTCTGCATAGATGGCACGACCACGTGGGACTATTTGACCAGCAGAGAAATCTAAGAACTTGCCCGAGTACTGAGTTTCTGAGTTGCTGCATGGGACAGACTGCTGGAACTCACTAATGTCTGCCTTCTCTCTGTCCGCTGAACAGGGTGGGCCATGGTCCCAGGCTCCTTGCAGGGACGGGTTCTCGCCAATGGAACGAGGGAGAAAATAATTGTTGCCACGTCCAGGCTTGGCCCTAAGCCCCAGCAGATGCTCCACGCTCCTCTCCCCTGTCTCCTGGCTGGATGCAGGGGCCCCTGGAGGGCCTGGAGGAGACACTGGATGGAAAGAGCCTGGGCCCAGCGTCTCCATGGATACATACAAACTTGATCAAGAGCAAGCGCGCCTGCTGGAGGATGGCCACCACGGGGACAGACACGCCGTCTCGCTGGGCCACTGTGGACCAGCCAGGCCAGCCAGCCCTGCAGGTGAGCACAGGTGAATGAGCCCCAAATCTGTAAGGTGCAGATGACCTGGGAGAGAGGCACTCTCTGTGTACAGTGTGAAGCCGCTGAGACTGGGATGTGCACAGTGTGAAGCCACCAAGACTGGTCTGCTCTTATAGCGCTTGCTCCACACGGGCACAGTGTCAAGGTAGAAACCGAGGTCAGCTCGACCCCAAAGCCTGTGCTCCCAGAGGACACAGTGCACGATTGGTAAGAGATCCCAGCTCTTGGCCCAGGTAACCCAATGACACGGGCCAGACAGACAACTGTCCCTAGAACCAAAACACATGATCTCACTACCGTACTGGACTCGAGAAGAATCCTTGAGGCAATAGCTGCATCAGTTAGCTTTTGCTGCAGTGCAAACCACTTCAGCACCAAGTGGCTTACAGCAACAACGGTGAGGGGGGCGGGGGGAATACATGATTTTAGCTCACAAGTTTGAGTTTGCCATCTGGGGCTGCCGCTGCTGGAGGGCCTCTGCAGCCTGGGCCAAAAGGGCACACACAGAGCCGGCTGGCAGCTGGCTCGTCGAAGAGGGCTCAGCT
Organism: Antrozous pallidus; assembly: GCA_027563665.1. Taxonomy (NCBI): domain Eukaryota; kingdom Metazoa; phylum Chordata; class Mammalia; order Chiroptera; family Vespertilionidae; genus Antrozous; species Antrozous pallidus. The sequence continues at coordinate 42,530,819 of CM050527.1, forward strand.
GGGTGGCTGGTCCCTGCTCCGTGTGGTGTCTCCTCCTCCAGCAGGCTCGCCTGAACTGGATCATTTGGTGACAGCGGCAGAGGTTTCAAGGACAAGCCTGATGGACAAACACCTCCAGCTGCTCCCTTTGGCCAAATCAAGGCACTCGGCTATGCTGAGAGCCAGCACGAAGGGCGGGGGGAGGGGGGAAAGGGGCTGCCCACTGTTTGGACACAGAAGGTAGGTCCTCCTGTGGTCATTATTACAATCTCCCCCAGTGTCCAGCGGTCACTGTGTGGGCATTACAGCACAGAGCAAGGGGTCCTGGACCTGAAGGCTCCTGAAGTCATTCCTTCCAGCCTCTGACCACGCCTCCAGCCATCCAATCTATGAGGCAATGGCGAGTTGGCTTGTGGGAGTTTATTGGAAACCACGCTTGGGAGGAAATGGCCGAACCGTTCCTGTGGCTGGCAAGGCAGTTGTGGAGGCCGAGAGCTGTCTCCATCTGACAGAAGGGTGGCTCTGCTGGGTGTGAGAAATCTTCCTGCGCCAAGTGAGTCACAGTAGGAACTGAGCACCAGGCCTCCATCTACTCCTCAGGGTGGGGCCTGTGACCCAAGGCCCAGAAAGGCACTCCCCTCCCTGAGGGGGAGGCACCAACAAGGCAGGAAGAAATTGCCCCTGGGGATGCTGCCCAGCCACTCTTTGCTCCGGTCCCCTCGGTCTTGGTCTCTATGTCCCAGGTAGGCTCTCTGTGACTTGCTCTTGTTTCTATAAAAGCGCCTCCCTGTTGGCAACATCTCAGCCAAGAAAAGCAAAATAGCTCATGAGAAAAAGCACGGCTTGTCTGCCCTGCCGGTGACGGAAGGCCAGGGCAATAGTGAGTTGTTATGAGTGGAATCGTGTGCCCTCAAAATTCTGAAGCTGAAGTTCTAGCCCTAGGACCTCGGAATGTGAGCTTATTGGGGAATATAGGGTCTTTGCAGCTGTAATCAGTTAAGGTGGGGTCACACTGGACATGCACACAGAAAGAGGGTCTTAGGATGGTCAAGGCAGAGACGGCCGTGCTGCAGGAGCTGGGGAGCACCAAGGACTGCACCAGGCGCCAGAGCTGGGAGGGAGGCAGGAGTCAGCCCGGCCCCTGATGCTGGCCTCCTGACCTCCAGAGCCACAAGGCAGTGCTTTGCGGCTGTTTAAGCCACTCTGGTTGGGGTCCTTGTTATTACTTCCAGCAGCCACAGGAAGCTAGTATCTACGTCATGAAGCATCTCAACTCCTTTGCTTTTTCAATCCTGGCCCCTAAGACTGTTGGCCCCTGTTCCAGGTGAGAGGACTGAGGCTGAGCCAGCATGGACCCAAACCAGACGGAAGCCAGGCCACTGGCCCATCCTTGCATTTTCCTTTACACAGTGGCCCCGGCAGGGCGGCTGCCCAGGTCACGGCGAGGCTGGAGCAGCAGTTCCATAAGCAGCTGCACTCTCACTGTGCAATAGATCCGCTCCTGAGAGAATTAGTTCTTCATCAATTCCTTATCGACCCAATATGTTTTAGCTGCTGCCAATGAGTTTCCTATTTAAGGGAGCCTCCTGGGAGACCCTGAGTATAGCAGAGGGTCTTGCAGACTGTGAAAGATCTCCCTCAAAATTCATCTGCTTTGCAAGCTTAATTTGTTTTCGCATGAGTGGTTTCTGCAAGAGCAGCTGCCTGCGGTCCTGCCCGGGTAGAGCTCAGTTCTCGCTGTGGTTAATGACAACAATGAAGGGCGCCCACCGGCAGCACTGCCTTTTAAACACCCGTGGTGTCCGGGACGGCTTCCTCCCATTTCAAGCCATTGAACATCTTAACTTAAAACTATTGCTTGGCCCTAGCTGGTTTGGCTCAGTGATAGAGCATGGGCCTGTGGACTGAAGGGTCCCAGGTTCGATTCCCAGTCAGGGCACATGCCTGGGTTGCAGGCTTGCTCCTCAGTGGGGGCCATACAGGAAGCAGCCAATCAATGATTCTCTCTCATCATTGATGTTTCTATTCCTCGCTCCCTCTCCTTTCCTCTCTGAAATCAATAAAAAATATATTTAAAAAACAACACTATTGCTTAGATAGAAAAAAGAAAAACACATTTTGTTAAACACCAATATTTAGCTATGATTACTCCCTCACTCTTAGTGAGCTTTGTGTTAATTAGCGCTCCAGGCACCTTGGTGTGCGTAAATTAGCAGCTGCTTCATTTGCTGTTGAAGGGCTGCCTTTAGGCTGCCGCTTGGGGCATGTTGATGACCCCCTCATAGGGAGGGCTGTGGCCGCAGTAGCTACAATCTTACTACTTTAACAACAGCCTCTACTTGGGAATGAAAGCTGCCAATGTTTTAGGTTAGCTTCAAAGTTTTCTCCCAAATTGCTTTTATTATTATTTAAATAGAGGCCCGGTGCATGAAATTCGTGCACTGGGGGTGGGTGGTCCTTCAACCCAACCTGCTCCCTTTCACATACTGGGAGCCCTCAGGGGATGTCCAACTGATGGCTCACCCCCAGCCTGTCCAAGGCCTAAAGCCTCTAATGAGGCTTGGCACCCAGCCATCACCCTGCTCAGCTCAGCCCCAGCTGCCTGCAACCACCTGGCCCCAGGGGCTGGGTGCTCGCCGCTACTTCCGCTCACAGCACCCGGGGGCCCAGCGCTCCCTGCCGCCGTCACCACCGCTGCTGCTGCTGCCTATTCCCCTCACAGCACCAGGGACTGGGTGCTCGCCACCACTGCCATTTCATCACCATCCCCCGGGCCCAGCGCTCAGGAGCATAGCCAATCAGGAGTGAAGGTATGGTCAAATTTGCATGTTTCTCTTTTATTATATAGGACTAGTCAATTTCACAAGCATCAACTGAGCATCTACTCAGCCCCTCCACCTCCCCCCCCCAGGCACTGTCCTTGGTCCTGAAATGCTGAGCTGAAGAGGATTTTGGCCCTACCCCTGATTCCTGGGTCTGGTGGGGAGGTACACGTGGGAGTCAGTAATGACGACACTGTGATAAGTGCTGTGTTAGAAGGATAGACAAAGGAACTTGGGAAGCGCAGAATAAGAAGTGTGATGATTTGCTGGAAGTGGCAGAAACCACTTCCCAAAGTTGGTGGCATTCTTGCTAAATCTTAAAGGATGAGTAGGAGTGTGCCAAATGCATAATGTGACAAAGGACCTTTCGAGAAGAGAGAGAAGTGCACACTGAAGACACAGCGATGAGAGCCTGGTGTTTGGAGACTCGTGGGTGGCCAGACACAGGAGATGAGGGAATCGCAGGAAGTGAGCTTCAGACAGATTTTGGGGGCTAGATCAAAGGCAGCTTGGGCATTTGTGTACAAGTACTAGGAAACACCGAGGGCTTACCCTGGGAGGAAGGGGCTGATTAAATCTGGTGGCATGGGCAAGGGATGAAGGTTTAAGTGAGGGATGCAGCAGTGCAGTTGCAGAGCCGGCAATGACATCAGTAACAATAACAAGGTCCAATTCTAAATGTGTAGCACTGGGAGTTGAGAGGGAGAGGACAGGCCTGGGATGACTGCACACCCCTGGCTTATGCATCTATTTAAACTAACCAAATCTGGTGATGCTGGCAGAAGAGCATTCATTTAGAGACCAGACATTGCAGGGAAACTTCCAGAAGTAAGATGAGTGCTCACTCCTTCAAGGGTGGTCTGGGGCCTGCTCACCCATTTGGGTCCAGGAATCGACCTCAGTCACAGACCAGTGATTTTCCTTTGCAGCCATACGGACCGGAAGCATTGGCCCTTTGCTGCTACAATGGCCAGGTTTTTCATCAGGTTTCAGTTACACATGGCAAAACTATCTCTGTCTACATTAAGCAGAAGAAGAATTTATTACAAAATATTGGATAACTCAGAAAATCTCAAGCAAGGCCAAAAGAACAGGCAAGGAGGCAACATGACCAGGGACAAACCTGGACCACACAGTGGGTGGCCTCTGTGGAGACCCCACTGCATGGAGTGACAGCACACAGCTCACACCCCTGGGAGCCCCAAACTCTGCCTTTGCTGCCCCCAGTAGCCAAGTGCCCTGTAGCCTCCCTCATTGGAAAGAGGGGTATGCCCCCTGCTTCTGATGCTGCCGATTTCGTAATAAAAGTCTCCCCGCAGCATCTCCTATAGTCGGACCAGATCTGTGTGTACGCCCACTGCTAGGAAGGCTGGGAATGGGGGTGCCTGGCTCTCCCCTTGGGGAGGGGAGGCTTGTAGTGAAGAAAATGCCTCAAACATGGAAAGATTTTAGAACACGTGATGAGAAAACAGACAGACATTAGCTTCGGAGGGTTGCTGATAAAGGAAGAAGCTAGAGCTATGTGACCACCTTCTCCTGGAAATGGTGAATCGCTGTTTTGTAGACATTACCATATTTTACTGTGCACAATGGCTCTTTCCCCAGACTGGAGAATGCCTGTGGCAGGTGAGGGCCATGTCCAGTTTTGTGCCATATAGTTGGTGCCATGGTCCTGGGAGCTCAGTGAATGTGTCTGTCTCCAAGCCCACAGCACAGCCCTCTCTCTCTGTCTATTTGCTCAGTGAGCACTTGCTGTGTGCCTGCTGGGCATCTGACCTGAGCATTGCAGCTGATTCAGGAGACGTGATGGGCACACATGTGCTCACAGCCTGCAGTTAGCAGGGCCTCCTATGCCAAGTGCCCAGAGATGATGCCTGGTATTTATCATCACCGTCATCATCCGCCATCCCTGTAGGAGGATCACACTTCGCCCTGATCACAATCTGCCCAGGGAGGCGAGAGCTTCCCTTGGCCAGGCCCCTGGCTGACCTCTGTGGTGGTGGTGTCTACAGGCTCTGCCTCAATAAAAAGAAAGGGGAAGGGAAATTGTGCCTCGTTCCATGGAGATTAGGAAGGGATCTTGTAGGCCATTTCAGCAGACTCTTTGAGTAAGGATTCTAAGCCCGAGAGGGAGGCTTACCCTCTCTTCCTGTCTGTCTTTCCCCAGAGGGCAGTCATCTGGGATGCTGCCATCAAGGCCGCTGTTCCCCAGCAGCCGAAGAAATGCCTCAGGGAGCTGGCGGCTCTTCCTCATCCCAGCAGAGATCTGGCTACTGCAGGAAAGTCATTTATCAGCACTGAGCCAAGGCACTCGTCTTGATCCCAGGGGGCAGGAGTGAGGCCCTGGGTGATGCCTTCAGTTCTCAGGCTGAGTTCCTGCGTTAAGAGGTTAGGAGGTTTCTGGAAACACAGGCAGAAATCGTCTTCAAGGAAGCCAGGCAAATCCACTGTGACCAGGGGCCAGCCCAATCCTGCTGCTGACATCAGCACCGCTCAGCGGACGGGGCCATGGCTTCCGAAAGGAATGGTGAGGTCACTGCCCGGCACCCACGACCCATGGGCCCATGACTTGCTCTGGCAGAGCTTCCAGGAAGGTCTGGGGTGGACGGACATCTGCTCTAAGGCAGGGTGGAGTGGATCACACAGATCTGGGGCTCATTGGGTTTAGTCTCTTGTTCCTACCCTGTCCGTGTGTCCTCCCTCAAGGGGTCGGGGCCATGGACCACACCATTCTTTTGGATTTGAAGTCTCTTCAAAAGCCAGGTCTTTAAGCAATCTCATCTTACATCCTTTTGTGTCTATATCCACTTCCAACCAGGATGGGGCAAGAGTGACTGAAGTTTCTCAAAACAGCTGAAACATTGAACAGTGTGTGGGACTACAGGCTCAGACACTGGACAGCAGACAGTAAGGGAAGAGACAAACGTCATGGGTTACCTTACAGGACAACAGGGGCTTCACAGATGCGATTAAACTCAGGATCTGAGATGCAGCGATCATCTGGCAAGAGTCCTTCTCAGTGAGAAAGAGAGGCAGGAGCATGGGAATGAGAGAGAGTGGGGGAACCACGCTGCTGGCTGAACATGGAAGGAGGGGTCGTGAGCCAAGGAGTGCAGGCAGCTTCTAGAAGCCGGAAAAGGTAGGAAGTCAGCCCTGCCTACACCTGGACGCTTGCTCTGTAAGACTCACTTTGGACTTTTGACCTTCAGAACTATAAGATAATAAATGTATGCTATTTTAAGCCACTACATTGGTGTTCATTTTTCAGCAGCAATAAGAAATGAATTAAAAAAAAAAGAAGAAATGAATACAGAGAGGGAACACGTCCAACTCATTCTGTGAAGCCCACGCTATCTTGATACCAAAAGTAGACCATGAATATAAACCCTACCTCGAAGATAAAAATCTACAGAGGCTAATTCATCATGACAAACGGGGCTTCACCAGAACGTTACTGTGGTTTAACACGCCGTGATTTTCCAGCATGCCCCAGATTTCTTTAAGGGACTTAGGCTCCAGCCACTAATCCTGTGTCATCTTCCATTGTCCCGTTCTACCTATACCTCAGAATTTATCTGCACCAGCCTCTTCTCCACTCCCTGCACCAGCCTCCTCTCCACTCCCTGCACCAGCCTTCTCTCCACTCCATTCGTGCATGAAGGGTCTTGCATGCTCATGCAATTCCTCTGGAAGGCCTGTTCTCACGTGCCCCCTCACTGGGATAAGTCATGCATTCTTCGTGTCTTATCATCTGCCCCAAGCAGTTTATCAAGGTGTTTTCCAAAACTAACCAGGAAGCAATATGGAGATAGCCATGAAGGTAATCTTGTCAAATTACAAGCACAGACAAGGAAACTGAGGCTCAAAGGCTTGTGTGACCTGCCCAAGACTAGGGAGTTGGTATCAGTTCCCTTCCTGTTAACTACAAGACAGGAAGTCTTTAAGGCATAACTTTCCAGTAAAGCCCCTGAGGGCAAGTGTGGGCCTATTTTACAATCAATTGTGCTTCGAGCATTTTGGAGATGCAGACTGGCCTCCCCCACCAGCTCCGAGGGGGCTTGTGAAATGAAACTGTGATGTGTGGCCTGCCGGATACTGTCTCCTGTGGATGCAGGACTGTAGGTGCTGCCTTCTTGCCTCAGGAAGTGTAAACACTAATGTTTCCACTGTGTGCGAGGCTTACTGAGCAATACAGATAAAATTAGCTTCCGTTCCAGTACATACAGCAGCCCATCTAAAGGGACGCCAGTTTTCTCCTTCCCTCCAGCCGGATTTACGTTCTATTCATAAATAATAGTGTCCAGTAGTAACAGAAATCACTACTTATTCCCATGGTCAGTGCTCATGAAGACTTTTGCCCTCGTTTGGTGTTTGCTCAGCCTGGATTGAGGCCCTTGGGACCCCCACAGCTCCTCACACTTCCTGTTGTACCTCCAGGCACAGTGTGGACGGCAGTCCAGGAAGCGTGGGAGCTGGAGTTCATGAGCAGATCCCCACACTGGTGCTGCAAGATGCCTCTAGCCCCACGGGGACAGCACCGTGCAGGGAAGGGAAGGCCTGGCCTAGGCCTCAGAGCCTCCAGTGGTGGCGATGTGTCCTGGCAGGGGCAGAGCAAAAGGCAGGCAGCATCAGGGAAGCTTGTGAGCAGGCAGCAGGGACAGCCACCACAGCGTCCCTCACCCACCCAGGGTGCGATAGGGCCTCAGCTCTAAAGGACCAAGACCCTAGGGAGGTTACAAGACAAGGTCCCCAACTCATCCCATGAGTATTTTGTGAATGACCACTGTGAGTGGGGCATTGTTTGCTGGCTGGAGAAACAGCAATGAAAAAGACAAACCTAGCTCCTACCCCCATGGAGCTTATAATCTAGCCAGCAAGAGAGAGCATGATGAACTAATCACAGAAATGAAATGACTAATTAGTTTCTAAAAATGGTGAGTGCTGTGGGGAGAAGGTTCCAGGGGCTCCAAGAATGCCCCGTAGTGAGCCCCGCTGGGTCTGGGAGCCACAAGCATTGCTGACCGCACTGGCTGAGTTGGCTTACGGAAGACATCGGTGCTTCAATAGCTGACGAAGTGATCACGTGCCTAATGTATTTCTGGGACTGTGCTGAGCATCGGGGAGACACTAATGGACAAAAAGACAAGATCTTTCCCTGAGGAGCTTACGGGTTTGTCGACATGAACATGAAGAGCACATGCAGTAACAATGCAAAGCACCTCTCCCACACATGACTGGGAGGGTCGGGGCATGAGGAACAGGGCAGGCAAGGTCTAGAGCACAATGTCTTTTTCACCACATGGAGCATGAGATGACAGGAGCCTGTTTTCCTGGATTGGAGAAAGGCAAGGGCAGCCTGTTAACTCCTGTCTCCACACGGCAGCTGCTCTGCCTGTGAATGAATGAAAGAGTGGGTCTTAACCCACCTGTGAACAACAAATGTGTTTGAGGAAGTTGATTCTGTTTGTTTATAAGGAAGAATTAAGACAAGAAGAAATTGCAAAAACTAGATCAGTGGTGGCCATGTAGGTTTGCGTGTTCATTTATTTGCAAATTAGATATGTCGGTCCCACAATGCTGATCTGTTCGTTAATAAAACATTCATACAGAGAATTTTAACAGGGAGAGCTGACAGTGAAAATTCCATTATTTCCTTCCTCTGCCCCAGTGAAGATAATTTTGGAAAGCAGTGCTCGGCCTCGATGTGTTGGATGGGAGTGCAAAGATGGAGGAGCCTTCGGCTAAAAACAGGTGGCCAGGGGGAAGTAGGAGACCTGCTTGCAGGAAGAAGAGACCCTGGCCTGCCAGAAGGAGGTGTCCACTCATTGAGATGGAGTGGATGACAGATATGCAGACGGAAACATCTGTGGGCAGGTGGACTGCGGGCCTGGAGTTGAGGGCAAATGTTGGAGCTAAAGGAACAAAATTAGAAGCCAGGACAGGAAATAATTGTTAAAATCTATAACCCAGGTAAGTGGCCTGAGGAAGACCAGGCAGGAAGGAGAAGCCCCTGGGAACACTACCTTGGGGGAGAGGAGAAGTGAGAGGGGCCTGGCAGCTAGGAGAACCAGGATTTACAGAATCGTAGGCACAAACCTACACTTAAGGACTGAGAAAAGAATTCAGTGTGTCAGTCCTGCCCAGGTGACCATCAGCAGGACAGGTGAGGGGTCAGAGCATGCTTTGTCAGTTGCAGCCTAATGTGATGAGGCTGATGGGAAACGCTCGACAAAGCCTGGCTGCTTGAAGCTGCCATGTCTTGGGCTGAATGCCTTCAGCAAAGCAGAGTCGTTGCTGGGATGCACCCACACTGAGTTTCCTGGCCTGGCCTGGAAGAGAAATGGGTAACTCTGACTTGCAGTGGTGGTAGGAAAAGCTCACAACCAGAAAAAGTTGTTTCTTTAGCCCTGTACTCTTGGGCCAGAAAGACTTATTTCACCGCCTGCCTGTCTTCAGACCATCTGAGTTGGATGGAACTGTCTCCATTCTTAACAGCTCCGCAGGCAACTCAACAGCTTTTGTCCTCTGCCCTGCAGTTTCCGAAAACCCTTGCCAAGGTCAACTGGAAAACAGGCCCTTGTGACCCAGAGTTTCTGAAAAGCTCACTTGATGAGTCATGAGCCGATCAACAGGAGAAATGAAGTCGGAAACGGCCTCCTTCTGGAAAGACAGAGCGTGGGGTCGTGGGAGGCCGAATGAGCAGCCTGCGAGGGGCCAGCCTCGCCTCCAGGGTGTGCTCCCAGGCGCTGGCTCGGGAACTGAGGGGCTCTGTCCTGAGTGGAGACATCAAACACATGAAGCACAAAGGAGCGCCTGTTCTGTGCCCCGAGAATAAACTCAGGCGAAGTTACTCACAAGGAAGGATTGTCATCAAGATCTTGTCATTGAAGCGTTTCCATTTCTCGGTGCCAGAACAGATAACCCCGGAGAGGGCGTAGCGGACTCCAAGACAAAGGGCAGCACTTACCCGCAGGAGGTGTGTTAGGGAGGGAGAGGACCAGGAGCTACTGTGCCGAAAGCACGGGGGTCAGAACACAGGCTTGCTGTAGGTAAAGAGAAAGACCTCAGAGTTATTGTCTCATATTTTCAAAAATTAATCAGTCATTCAAACATTTATTTATTTATTTAAAATCTCACCTGAGGATATTTTCCCATTAATTTTTAGAGAAAGCCAAAGGGAGGAGGTGAGACAGAGAGAAATATGGATGAGAGAGAAACACACTGATTGGTTGCCTCCTGCATGTGCCCCAACCAAAGTCCAGGCCGGGGAAGAACCTGCAACTGAGGTACGTGCCCTTGACCAAAATCAAACCCAGGACCCTTCAGTCCTCAGGCTGACACTCTATCCACTGAGCCAAACTGGCTAGGGCCAAACATTTATTGATTCACTCCTAGGCACCAGGCACTCGGCTGACAATAGGACCTCATGACACATATCCTTGAAGAGTGAACTGCCTACTGAGGGGGTCAAGTGTGACCCCACCACTGTGGACAGCATGGAAGGTGCTATAGAGGCAGGTCCAGGACGCTATAAGGGGTTGAGGAGACGTGCAGCCAAGAGGAAGACAAGCTACAGGAGCGGCGCCAGACAAGGCTGCACCTGGGAGTCCTCTCATCTGACCTCTAGGCGGAGGCCAGCTGGTATTTGCAGAGAGAATATTCATGGGTGAAAACAGCCCCCATTGAGTAACCCGAAAAGTCTCTGCCTTGGTTTAATTGGCTGAGACACAACTCTGAATGGCCTGCCAGGAGGCCAGAGTGCACCGCCAGCCACGTAGCTAGTGACGCCACCGGCTGGCAGCGCGGCCCCAGCACAGGTTAGCTCTTCTCAGTGACATCCATGCAGTAATTCTCAGGCTGGTTAGACTGTTTTTCTTGCAGAGTCAGAGAACTACAGAGTTAATAAGGTACAGATGTCATAAAGTAAGGAGTTTATTTTAATAGCAACATTTATTTAAGTGGTTTTAGAAATTACCTTGGCCCCATAGGTTATAAAACCATTAAAGAGTCCCTTACATTTTTTTTTTTCAGTTACACTCTACTGCTTTTTATAGTGGAAATTATATGTCATGGGGACTTTCATGGTTTGGAGACTTGTGAAGGTCAGGGGTGAAGCTTTTGAGAATGTCAAGGGTTCAAATGTATGAATAATGAGTTACATTTTATTGGCACTCTACTATTAGAGCATGGTCTCAATTTAAGTTGGGAAAAATATTTATTTTCCTTTTTATGATTTTCCTATAATTTGGGGAAGGGGACCATGGCTACACCCTGTTTGTGAAGGCTTAGCTTGTGCTACCAGGCAACAAAGGATAACACTTATGCACAAAGTTGCACACTAACAAGTAACTGAAATCAACAAAGATAACTAAATCCCCCCAATTGAATGCTTTTCTCTTGGTCTATTTCCTGGAATCTAATAACCTCTGAAATGCAAACTCTGGCCCCTGCACAAAACACCCTCCAAGGTCCTCAAACTTAACACAGTAGCACACCTCCTCACGGGCTCCCCTGCTGTCTCAGAATCACGTGAGTTTATCTGCTGAAGCTGGGCAATTCAGAGTTGGCCAGACTCTTCCGCCAACATCTCCCATCAGTTACCAAATAGATTTTACCTCTTAAATGCTGCTGGGCCTCTCCAGCCCAGGGCGCTGCCCTAGCTCAGGGCAACATCATCTGTCGTCACAACATCCCCACACACTGCCCGTAGCTCCCGTTGTCCAGTCTCCACATTGACAAAGTAAATTTTCTCAAAATGCAAACCTTGTATCTGTTGGGTCCCATAGGTGATCAAGATGTGGGATCTGCTGTCCGTGGCCTACACATCACACTTTGTGACCGTTTCTCTGCACACCTCCAGCATTTTGCATTTGCCCAGCTCTCGCCCCCACCGGCCTCTCACCCTTCACTTCGTGAGCCTCTGTCAGTATCTCGAGGATCCGCTCTGAGTGTCGCTGTTTCAAGACAGCCTCCGGTGACTCCATGGCTCCCGGTCCGGGTCCCAGAGGATTGGGTACACAGCACTATGAAAGTGCGTGTCACAGTGTACAGGGACAGCTTGTTAACTGGAGTGTCTCCCGCGATCCCTGGGCTGTGGTCACCTCTGAGCCCTGGTGCCTTGCACATGCACAGCTCTCTAGGCAGGCAGTGTTTGCTGGACTAAGGGACCGTGACTGAGATATGGGCTACCTCGTAAAGTGAGAGAAGCACGCTATCAAAGGGCCAAACTACTTTTTTTAAAATTATAAAGTGAATCAAGGTGCCAGCAAAGTTAAAACAAGGATGAAGAGTGCTTAGACCTCAACCAATTTTTAAATTACTCACCGCAACTGTTCTAGCTACAGATGAACTTTAGGCAGCCTCCTGCAGCCTGTTAAGAGTATTTCACATGTGGGCACCGGCTAATGCCCCATAATTATAGGAAATACAGAAAAGCTACTAGTTTTGAAAATATAAATGTAAAAAGATGCCCTGGAACAGCATTTGCTGAATATTTTTTTCTGCACATTTGACCGCAATATCAGACACAAGGTGTGGTCATATTGAATGCAATGTCCAGCGGCGGGGGGGGGGGGAGGGAAGGTTACTGGGAGGCTCTTCTAGTTTCTCATTCATTCACACACACAACTGTGGTCGCCACCACGTGCAGAGACAAGGCAAAGTCCCTGAGATTACAGGCTTCCTAGGGGGAGATGGATACACACCACCTAGGGTATCCTGGGCAGTTACTGCTTAAATCCAACCCTGTTCCAACATGTCCTCCTTCCCCTTGTCCTCAGCGGGTCACGGGTTACCTGGGGTGACCTCAATCCAGCTAGGTGGTCGCTCTAGGCACAGCCGTAGCTAGGACGCAGCTACGTTCTCAGCGCGGCGTCCACATGCGGCGTTTGGGTTTGCGCGCTGTGGGTGCTGGAAGAGTATGCTCTCAGAAGGAAAAGGTACGTGTGAAGGCAGGCAGGAAGTAGACGCTGAGCTCCGGCTCCAACAGAAACTGCTGGGATCTCGGTGACTGGGCGTTAGGTACCCTCCCTCTAGGCTCAGGTGGGAAGGAAACTTCCAGGACAAATGCAGGGAAGACACTCGGTCCGCAGCCCTTAGCACCTCTGCGAGGGACTCGACTTCAGCGTCTACAAGGAGGGGTACGGGGTCGCTCCATTACAAGAAAGAACCCCTCTCAGCTACAGCTGCTCTCCTAACCCCTCTCTGTCTCTAACGTGCACTGAGGGTTGCCACCCAGAATCTTGACAACGCTGCGCCCCTCTCCGCCCCAACCCCACCCCACCCCACCCAACCGATCCCACCGACCAGTTCCCCACGCCTCCTCCCACTGTGCCTGGGCCGGGTCCCCACCTCCACGACCACTTCCGCCCTACCCCCGCCCGGCCAAGTCGCCTAGCCGTCCCCAACACCCCGCGCCTACCCAGCCCCCATCCAGCCGGGTCCCCAAACCCCCGCGCCCACCTCAGCCCCCATCCAGCCGGGTCCCCACGCCCCTCCCACCCCGGGCACCGCCCACTGCAGCCCCGCCCTGCCAGGCCCAACCCACGTGTCGGGCCTCGCCCGGAGCCTTAGGCCCTTTAAACTTCCCCACCCTACACAGTCCCCCTCCCCCCACCCCACCCCAACACACACACACACACGGACGGCAGCCGGAAAGGGACAAACCTCGTGGCGCACAGCCAGTTTCCTCCGCGATCAGGTCCCGGCTGCCCAGCCCACCGGCCCTTCGCCCGGGCCACCGCCCCCTGGCGTCCCCAACCCTGCGGGGAGAGCTGACGCGGCCGCTGCGGGCGGGGCCGGGAGGAGCGCGAGTCCTCCGCCTCCTCCGCCGCCGCCGCCGCCGGCCGCCCGCCGCTGGGTGCGCTGCTCGCGGGGGGCGGCCGCGGTGCAGAGGTTCATGCAGCGGTGGCGACAGAAGAACCGGGCTCCATGCGGCCGCCGCCTCCTCCCCGGCGAGGGGCGACGGGCTCCGGCCCAAGGTGCGCGCCCCTCCTTGCAGCACCGCTCCCTTCCCTGCCCTCCGCGCGGGCGCTGGAGCCGGTGAGGGCGCCCATCCCCGCCTAGGAGCGCACGCTCCGCGCGCCCTGCCGGAGAGAGGGGCGGGCGTGGCGGGGGTGGGGGCGGGCCGCCGGGACCCCGCGCGGCGGCAGGAGGAGGGGGTTTCCCCGGAGGATGGCCGGCGGCGGCGCCCTGCTCCTAGGCGCGAGCTGAGCCGCCCTGGGCGCGGGAGGCGCGTTGCCAAGCCGGCGTAACGGGCGCCCCCGGCTGCCCGCGCGGCCCCCGTGCCCCGCGCTGCGCCGCGCAGGCCGGGCGGCAGGATGGGCTGCATCCAGAGCATCACCTGCAAGGCACGGATCAGGCGCGAGAACATCGTGGTGTACGATGTGTGCGCCACCATCGACCAGTGCCCAACGCGCATCGAGGAGACCTCGCCCATCGTCCTGCGCTACAAGACCCCCTACTTCAAAGCTTCGGCCCGAGTGGTCATGCCCCCCATCCCCCGCCACGAGACCTGGGTGGTGGGCTGGATCCAGGCGTGCAACCAGATGGAGTTCTTCAACACCTACAGCGACCTGGGCATGTAAGCGACCGGCTGTGCGGGACGGGAGCGGGTGTCCCTCCGGCCCGGTCTCTGCTCCCACCCGACCTCCTCCCAGCTCCTTCTCCCTGCTCTCCCCATCCTCTGTCTAAACCTTCCTCCCGCCTCCTCTTCCACCTCCCCCTCCCTGCGCTTTTGTTTCAGTGACTGGGCGGGCGTAGGGAGGCTCCTCGCGAAGCAGTTTCTCGTGGTTTGCGTCTGACTCCCCGCGAATGCGAGGAGACGGTGCGGGGCGGAGAGAACGCGGCAAGGGTTCGAGAGATAGGTGGGGGTGGCTTGCCAGTCCCCTGGGAGTTTCGGGGCATCGTCTGTGTTTTGGGGGATTTCCAGGAAGAGTTTAGGGGCACCTGTGGAGAGAGAAGAGGAGTGGAGTGCGGGGGCGCATGGGCTGTGCCGCGCGTCCTTTGGCGAAGCAGGTCCCGGGCGGCCGGGCGGGAATGGGTGACTCTGCCCATGTTCCTTTGACTGTTGAAATCTAGCCCTTGTCCCCTGGGCCAGGAAGCCTGGAGACATTTCCATCTGAATCGCAAACCCGGCAGAACCGCCTGTCTGCCTGGCCCTTTGGATGAGTTCTGGGCGGCGGGAGCAGAGGCAACCGGGTGCGTCAGGCCGAGTAGGGCTGGTGGCCTGCTCCAGCAGCTCTGGCAGGTTCGGCCGTTGTGCGTTTTGTGCTCCACGGGCTTAACTTACTCCAGAACTTTCCTAATTGCGGCGTTGGGAGGGCTCCTACGCCGAATCTGGAAGCTCTCCAACTCCTTTCAGCAGTGCTGCTCCGCGTGCTGGGTGCGGCGGCCAGGTGGAGACCAGCCTCCCTGGCCACCAGGGGCGGAACCGCAGGCCGGTGCGGTGGCTTCCAGGACTCTCTTATTTACTAAATTTTCATAATTCCCCGCCAGCTTCCTTTCAGAAGCAGACTCTGAGCGGATGGCAGCTACAGTGGCTGAAAGGGTTGGGCCTTCATTCTTCCTGCTATTCCAGGGCAGGTCCAGGGCACCCTAATTAGCTTGCAGTCTATAGGGAACCCCTTCTCTGGAAGTCAGCCTCATTTCGTTTATTAATCCAAAACTCTAGAATCCCCAGGTACATCCAGCGAGTGTGGATATGGGTCAAGCCACCTTCTGCAGTAGCTTGCAGGCTCCCTGCTGCACTTGCACTAGTCGGAGGTGCTAAAAGGAATGCTGACAGGTCACTTCGTCCTCCTCTGAGAGGGTTTGCACTTTTCAAGCACAAAAGCTCAGGGCAGGAGAAAGCTGTTTCTGCTGAATGTGTGTGAGAGCGGGCCCTCATCCCTCCACACTCTTCTTCCCAGGGGTGGCTGGATCCGAGAAATGGGGGCATATTATTTTGGGTGAGTCTCATCATTTAAAAACAGACACACCCTCAAAAGAATGATTATATTTGAACACATATGTCTCTTCAAGCTGGGTTTTTTTGTTTGTTTGTTTTATTTTGTTTTTTAGAAACCTGTTTTTTGTGGGGTTTTTTTCAACCAAGTCAGAGAAAGGCCCAGACAGGGCAAGGGTGCCCTCCCTTCTGCCCCCGGCCTGTAACCTTGATGGGGCAGGGGTTGGGAGGGCAGTGATGGCAGCCTGGGGCCCCTGGAGAGGAAGCCAGAGGGACTGAACAGAAATAGCCTCGGGGTTCCCAAGACCACACAGCCAGGACTCTTAGTTACCTTGTCTCTTTTTAGTAAGCAAATCAAAGGCAAATACATAAAGAATTCTTCCCAAAAAAGAAAATGCGTCCAACCTCAGGAGGAGTGGAGGTGAGATGTAAACAGACATGGGAGTTGAACTTCCTGGACTCTGTGGGAGGGTGTGTCCATGCTAGAACGACACTGTTGGGCGTGGATTGGTGCCAGTGCTGAGGCTGAGGGGCCCGGGTTCCCTGACCCTCCTTGTGGAGTTCTAACCTTCGGGACTGGGGAAAGCTTTTGCCTTTAAACTGCTGCTTTCCGTTTTAAGATTATTGGTTTTCAAGTTGTTGATGCAGGGGAGCAAGGACAGTCCCCAAGAAGTCATAAGCCTATTATGATGGATCTGTGTCCAGATTCCGTCACCCCTTTTGGCTGCAGTAATTGCTCTGTTTAAGGCCACTTTGGAGCCCAGATTTGATTGAACCAATTTCCACAAAATGCTGATGCCCAAAAACTTGGCCGGTGTCAACTTTTTAATGGGAGCTCATATGACATGAGTTGCTGCAGACTGCTGGGTTTTATGTCCATTTCAGCCGGCACATCCAGTGGAAAAAACCCAACACCCGTATGCAATCAATGCGCTTGTTATTACACGAAGCATGACAGGATGAGAGGACTGGGGTTAGAAAGCTGCCTTTTCATTATTTGAAAAGTTGAGGAAATCTACAACTCAAAACGGCAAGAAAACTTTTATGGCTTAATAGAAAACGTGAGCTTTTGTGGTTTAAATTTTCAACATTTCCAAGAATAGTATTCTGAAATAGCTGATGGGATCATGATAGTCGGAGCTTCACTTGAACTTGAAGTCAAGTGATGGAACTGGCTCAGATGCTTCTGTGGAGACAGGATGGGGAGTACTTGTGTGCCCAGTTGTCTCGTGAACCCTGCTGCTGCAGCCCGAGTGACTCGGGTCTCATCCATCAGTGAGGAGGGGCCACTGCTTTTTTCAACCCATCCCATCAATAAACCCGTGTTTCCGAGGGCCTCTGCCGTTCTGGAATATGTGGGCAGCTTCCCTACTCCTCAGTGTGAGAGTGGGGCTATGCTGGAAAGGCTGGGGCACCAGGCAGGGTTCTCTGGAGGTGTAAGGACTGGACTGGACTTGAATGGATGAGATTCTACTGGGCAAGGAAGACTGATTCTAAAGGGAGAACAGCAAATGCAAGGGAGGGGGTGGGGCTGGAGTGGAGCTTTCAAGTGGAGGCTGTGGGAGAGGGCGCCCTAAAGAGGGACTGGGGTGTGTTGGGGAAGTCCTCGGACAGTGTGGTCTGGAAAAGACAGGTCGAGGTCGGAGTATCAGGAGAGTCTCCATGCCTTCAGACCTCTCAGGCACACAGGGCTTTTCAGTAAGACGTGAGACCTTTATGATGGGAGTTTTGGATCATAGAGTCCAACCCAAGGGGTTTCCTGAGGGAGGTTTGAACCAGAAACGGGGTCATATGTCAAGGATGGAGGAGGTGAAGCTGAGGCCGATGGGGTGCCATGTGCATTGTCTTCTCCAGCTGGAGGGAACGAACTCTTTGGTCAGCCCAGGCTGATGGTGTGGAGGACACTGCCTGGGTGGAACTTTAGGAGTCAGGAGGCCCTAGCTCACTCCCCTCCTTCAGCTCTGCCTGTCTCTCTAGTCTTCCCTTAGAACCAATATCATTGAAGATCTGACTGTGCCGCTCCCTCTGTCACCTGCTCCTTCCACCCAGGCAGGTTTCCATTCATTCCAAAACGGCTCTCATTCAGTTCGTCTGTGATGTCCATGTTGAGCTCACCTTTTCAGCAGCGTTCCCCGTGGCTGACGGCTTCCTCGCCTCACTCACTGCCTTTGTCGAACTGCCGTGCTGTTTGTCCAGCTTCCCCTCTATTTCTCTTACTTGAAAAGGCAGTTCATCAGGACTCTGCTCGTTCTACATGCTCCAGGGAGATTTCTTTTTTTTGGTTTTGTTTTGTTAATATATTTTTATTGATTTCAGAAAGGAAGGGAGAAGGGAGAGATAGAAACATCAATGATGAGAATCATTGACCAGCTACCTCCATGCCCTCTACTGGGGATCCAGCCAGCAACCCAAGCATATGCCCTTGACTGGAATCAAATCCAGAACCCTTCAGTCCACAGGCTGATGCTGTATCCACTGAGCCAAACCGGCTAGGGCTACTCCCTGGGAGATCCATTCATCCCAGTGGCCGCTGATGCTCTCCATGGAGGCAGTCACCTGCAGCTTAGGTGTGTGTCTACCCCAAATTCCCCTTGGCCGTCTGGATGGGATCTCAAGCTTTGCAAATTCAAACCTAAACCCTTGACTTACACTGCAGTGCCCACCCCAAATCCACATCAGTGTCAGCCTAGATATTCCCCCACACCTCGGGTCCATGCTCCAGTCCTGCCGATGTCTCCAGGGCAGCTCTATCCAGCCATACTCCTGATGGCCATCAGGATAGCTCTGTCCAGCCACACTCCCTACAGCCACCAGATAGCTCTGTCCAGCCACACTCCCTACGGCCACCAGATAGCTCTGTCCAGCCACACTCCCTACGGCCACCAGATAGCTCTGTCCAGCCACACTCCCTACGGCCACCAGATAGCTCTGTCCAGCCACACTCCCTACAGCCACCGGATAGCTCTGTCCAGCCACACTCCCTACGGCCACCGGATAGCTCTGTCCAGCCACACTCCCTACAGCCACCAGATAGCTCTGTCCAGCCACACTCCCTACGGCCACCAGATAGCTCTGTCCAGCCACACTCCCTACGGCCACCAGATAGCTCTGTCCAGCCACACTCCCTACAGCCACCAGATAGCTCTGTCCAGCCACACTCCCTACAGCCACCGGATAGCTCTGTCCAGCCACACTCCCTACGGCCACCAGATAGCTCTGTCCAGCCACACTCCCTACGGCCACCAGATAGCTCTGTCCAGCCACACTCCCTACAGCCACCAGATAGCTCTGTCCAGCCACACTCCCTACGGCCACCAGATAGCTCTGTCCAGCCACACTCCCTACAGCCACCAGATAGCTCTGTCCAGCCACACTCCCTACGGCCACCAGATAGCTCTGTCCAGCCACACTCCCTACGGCCACCAGATAGCTCTGTCCAGCCACACTCCCTACGGCCACCAGATAGCTCTGTCTGCCACACTCCCTACGGCCACCAGATAGCTCTGTCCAGCCACACTCCCTACGGCCACCAGATAGCTCTGTCTGCCACACTCTCTACAGCCACCAGATAGCTCTGTCTGCCACATTCCCTACGGCCACCAGATAGCTCTGTCTGCCACACTCCCTACGGCCACCAGATAGCTCTGTCCAGCCACACTCCCTACGGCCACCAGATAGCTCTGTCCGGCCACACTCCCTATGGCCACCAGATAGCTCTGTCCGGCCACACTCCCTACGGCCACCAGATAGCTCTGTCCGGCCACACTCCCTACGGCCACCAGATAGCTCTGTCTGCCACACTCTCTACAGCCACCAGATAGCTCTGTCCGGCCACACTCCCTACAGCCACCAGATAGCTCTGTCCGGCCACACTCCCTACGGCCACCAGATAGCTCTGTCTGCCACACTCCCTACGGCCACCAGATAGCTCTGTCCGGCCACACTCCCTATGGCCACCAGATAGCTCTGTCCGGCCACACTCCCTACGGCCACCAGATAGCTCTGTCTGCCACACTCTCTACAGCCACCAGATAGCTCTGTCCAGCCACACTCCCTACGGCCACCAGATAGCTCTGTCTGCCACACTCCCTACGGCCACCAGATAGCTCTGTCCGGCCACACTCCCTACGGCCACCAGATAGCTCTGTCCGGCCACACTCCCTACGGCCACCAGATAGCTCTGTCCAGCCACACTCCCTACGGCCACCAGATAGCTCTGTCCGGCCACACTCCCTACGGCCACCAGATAGCTCTGTCCGGCCACACTCCCTACGGCCACCAGATAGCTCTGTCCGGCCACACTCCCTACGGCCACCAGATAGCTCTGTCCGGCCACACTCCCTACGGCCACCAGATAGCTCTGTCCGGCCACACTCCCTACGGCCACCAGATAGCTCTGTCCGGCCACACTCCCTACGGCCACCAGATAGCTCTGTCCGGCCACACTCCCTACGGCCACCAGATAGCTCTGTCTGCCACACTCCCTACGGCCACCCCTTCCATCTTAGGACACATTGTCATCACTGTCCTGGCTCTGACAGGCTTTCTAACCAAACTCCCCACCTCCAGGTCCCAGCCCACACAGCAGCCTGAGTGATGTCTTAAAGATGTAAGTGCTACCACTTTTTTTGCTTACACCCTTTAATGACTTCCATGCAATTGGGTAAACTTTGAAGATGTCTCCCACTCTCTGAATTTCTGTCCCCAAGCCAGGCCAGTCTTTTCCCATTTCTTCAAAGGGACCACCTTGTTCCCAACCCAGAACTCTTCCTGGGCTACTCTGTCTTAAATGCTCTCCTTGCCCACCCTCTTCTAGCAAATCCCAGTTCCCCCTCTAGGTCTCAACAGCTACTCTGCAGAGAGCCCCTGCCTTCCCCTTTAAGGCTGTCCTTTGCCTCCACCATATGGGTCCACGTAGTGAGAGAACTGTGCGCTGGTTTCCCCCTGCCTCGGCTCCTGCAATGTCAGTGCATTTTATTCTTGACGAACGAACAGTGCTGGGCCCGCAGCACAGGGTCAAGAAACATCTGATGAAGATAAGTAAATGAGCCATTTGTCTGACCTCAAATAGTCTTTCTTCTCCCCGGAACCAAGTCTCTCCTCATGTAGCTTTTCATCTGAGACCTGAGGCCAACCCCTCACGCGCTGGGGCTCTGGACGCTCCCCCCGCCGCTCAGCACACGGACAGTTTCCGTCTCGGCGCTTCGTGCCACTTTGCTCCGCGTTGCCTCCTTGGCACAGCTTCTTCTGCCATGTCCTCTGTCCCTGTGGGCCCTGTGCAGCAGGAGCCCAGAATAGTGTTCAGCAAACACCTCGGCCACTCTTAAGTCCCCAGGAGACACGACATAGAGAGCCTGCCGTAGTCCTGCTCCGCCCACGTAACCCACTCGGGCCTGAGCCAGGACTATGGACGTGAGACTGGCCATTGCTGAGATGCCCGCCCTGCCCAGTCATCAGTGCCCCAAAACCAACCTCCTGTGTTCCCAGCTGCCTGTGCATGCAGTGTGGCCATGGGTGGGTCCTTCGCTGCCCACCAGAATGCCTCCTGCGGGCCTTTTGCTCTTGAGACCCAGCTTGGCCTGTCTGTCCAGGGAGCTTAATGGGTGTCCAGGCCACTTGTGCCCACACCCGGCCCCTCCAATCTCACTTCGTTCCCAGCCAGGGGCTCCTGATCAGGAAGTAGCCAGACGAGCTCCTTATCAGAAACACTGGGAGGCCCTGGTCTAGAGCCACAGATGGGGCACAGGGTCCTGTCCCCAAGGAAGTCCTGAGTGCCCTTAACAACTGCCCTGACCCTGGGCCTGTAATCTCTCCACCTCCCAGGAAGGAGGCAGGAGGGGTGCAGATCTTATCAGAGCATTAGCTGACTGCAGATAAAACACAGCTCTGAGTTCCCAGGATTCAAGTAGGTGATGCTGCCTACTTGAACCAGGCACTTAGGTCCACTGGTGAGAAAAGCTGCCACAGACAATAGAGGGCACTAGTTCCGTGGTGCGAACATGAACCACAGGAAGTGGCTGTGATCTGTAATTGGCTGTGATGAGCCGGAGGGAACCTAAAATTAGCAGTCACAGAGCAGTGTGGTGGCCACTCAGAGGCAGGGCCCGCAGGTGCCAGGCCCCCTGGGAGGGCTGGAGTCCCCACACCCATCACAAAGAGTCCCACAGTGTGGATGTCCCCCCCAGGACAGAGCCACGGGCAAATCCTGTCTTGCCCACCCAAATCACTGAGCTGTTGGGGGTTGCGATGGGTTTGTAAAGGGGTGCGTATGCAGGTATATGGACCGTGTTCAGAGTCTGGGAGGTTCTGCCACGGGAAGGGGAACAAATGACATCACAGGTGATGTGCGGGACGGCTCATGGCGAGGTGGGGCGCCTCAGCTCAGGGACCCACACTGGCCACCTGGCCCTTCCAGGAGCTGACCTGGGGCCTCATGTCAGCCCCGAGGGGCAGCCCGGACCAGCAGACAGTCGCCCGGCCCCTCGGGTACTGCCAGGGAGCTGTTCATCCCTCCGCTCAGTGCTCGGGGGGAGAAAGGGCCCCTGGGAGGACCTGACTCTCCCACCAGCTCCTGGGACACACTGTGGCTCGGGATTCTCGCCCTGTTAGCCCTGTTGGCCACGGGACCCTGCGCTCAGGTGCTGGGACACAGCCAGCTGGTCGTGCTGTCCGTTGAAGACACAGCCGCTGGCTCCCCAGCTCGGGGACGGGAGTCCCAGTGTCAGTGCTGTGTCCTTTGCAGCTCCCTTAACATTTCCTTAACAATTCCGTGTCTCACGTGCCTGCACGTAAATGGGCAGTAAGGTCTGTGCTGTCTCCTTCAGGAACCAATTGAGATGCCGCCCGAGGGCTCTCCTAAATGGAATGCTGTGCACATGCTGGAGGGCGACAGTGTCACCAGGGGGCGACGCTGGGCCAGCCTGAGGGAACAGGAGGGTGTGGTCGGGCACAGAAGGTCCAGACTCGGAGCTGGAGGGCACAGAGACGGCTGTCTTCTGTCTTCCATGCACTCTCGGCAGGGGTGGCTCCGGTCCCAGCAGAAGCCCCCCTCCAGGTGGGCTCCGAGCCGTGGTTCTGGGCGAAGAGAGAGCATGGAAGCCAGGAAGTGTGGGGCTGGTTCCCAGCCTGGCGGACAGATGAGACCGGCACCACAAATAATCTGTGTCTGAAACTCTTTCTAATATGTTCTTTATGATATGTTTTTAACAATACATATACTCACAGTTTTGTTCCTTTATAAGAGGTCCTCCCATAATTAACCTCACAATAGTCATGAAACCTGTTTAAGGCAACTGTTTTTCCCATTTTGGGGAAAGGTCACTGGTAGGTACTGGTCGAATCAGACCTGGCGTCCAGCCCCCCGCCTCCTGCCCTAGTGCTCTCCTGTGCCAAGTGCACAGTCAGCCAACCAGGTCGGGAGCCGTGAACATTGAGCCCCTCTGGGCGGGTCAGCGCCCAGCGGCCTCTGACGACAAGAGAGGGTAGCTGAGGACACACAAATGTGTTCAACAAAAGCAAAGAGAAATTTCAGGCCGTCAGGTTAAAACAAAATAAATCAGCCCTGTGCCGCTTTGTGGGGTGACTGGCAGCTTGCCCCGCTCCCTCTCCTGGGGCCTGGCCTTTCCACATGGCTCGTGGACCGAGCTGGGCAGCCGCCGCACAAAGGCTGTCAGGGCCTGACTAACGGGCGGCAGTAAATCAGCCTCATCAGCACGCTGTGCAGGTCCTGGAGGGGCAGGCGGGGGGCCGGGGCGGGGGAGGGGGGATTCCCGGGAACACATGGTGGTGGGAACACCAGAAACAAGCAGTGAGGTGTTGCTTTGCCCGGCCTTGAAGGGTGGGGAGGTGTCAGGATCCAGGATGTGGGGGGCATGAGGCTTGAAGGCATTCAGACGAGCTCTTCTGAGAGAAGGAGGCTGCCACCTCATCTTCCTCCTCCTAAGAAATCAGGTGGAGCCTCCGCTAAAGTGGCGACATCCCCGCCCCCTAGCCTTCGGGGCTCAAGACCAGATTATCTGAGTGACTCCAATATTGGGGAGTCTTTTCAAACTTGCAGGAACAGCCTTGACGTTCTAAGGAAGGATGACGATGTACGTGCCCCCAAAGGAAACCCCGACTCCTGCGTGGCCTTCGAGGTCTGGAACCTCTTTTGCTAGAACCAGAGTCCACCTTAAGGAACGGGCAGAAATTTGCCGACTGTCTCCCCCAAAATCATGAGCCCCTCGGTGACAATCACAGCATTTGCTGGGCACCTGCTAGCACAGAAGGCTTCCCAGCCGCCGCCTGCGGAGCTGCTGTCCGTCCTGTCCCCAGTAAAGACGGCAAGACTGAGGCCAGTGGAGGGGGGCAGCTTGCCCGTTAGCCAGCTAGTAAGTGACGGCCAGGGTTTGAAACCAGCATTCCAGGGACTCCTCTGAGTTTCCCTGCCTCGTGGCAGGTGAGTAAATGAATGCGAGAGTGGATGTTGCCCACACGCTTGCTTTGTCCTCGCGAGGCGGCCTGGCAAACGGGAGTTCAGTCAACCTCACCTCCCAGCTGTTTTGCTAGGCTGGTCAGAACATGATGGCACTGAGCAAGGGTTATGGGTCAGACCCAGCGGACTCTGCCCTTCCAGTGACCTCGAAAGTGGCTGCTACAAGATCCCAGTCACCCCAGAATCTAGATTAGAGAGCAGCTGGAAAATGCAACTGGGGGCAGCAGACTCACCCTGACTTGGGGGTTTGGGACGGTGCCAGAAGTCATGCAGCCCAACTGCTCGTTTTATAGATGGGGGTGCTGAAGCCCAGAGAGGGCGGTGACCCACCAGTGAGGAGCAGGACAGGGCTCTGGCCCATGCCCACCGACGTCATAGCCAGTGATCTCTACTGTCAGCCGGCAGCACTGCCATGCTGGGCCGGCCGGGAGCCGGCGGCTTGCTCCTGGGCCACGGCTGGGGCCCCTGGCTATAAAGCAGTAAGCAGGCAACCCCACCCTGTTTGGTGAGGGTCCACATCTGTGGACAGAGGTGGCTGCCTGCACAGGGCGCAGCCTCTGTACCCCAAGGGATGCCTCCACAGTTCCCAGGAGCAACAAGACCAGCCTGTTCCCAGGCCACAGGCCATGGTTTGCAAGTGCAAAAAGAGAGGGTCTCCCCAGAGAGGCCCATCACAGCTGGCAGGAAACAGGAGGGCTTAACAGCTGGAGGGAGGAGGATGTGTGGACAAACGGGCTCACTCTGGGTCCCCAACACCCAGAGTCTCTTTCCTCCCCCTCCGCCCCCAGCCCAGGTGCTGTGCCATACGTGGCCCCTGGTTCCTGCCCACAGACGGGCCAGGCCGCTCCACGCCCCTGACAGCTCGAGTAGAAACAGGATCCAAGTGTGTCAGAGTGACAGATGGTGAGGGGCCAGGGCCCTTCCAGGCAGCAGGCTTAGCTGTGGCCCCGGGGGACGGGGGGGGGGGGGGGGGGGGGGCGGGTGGCAGGACAGGCGGGGCTTCTGGGAGGGGCAGCCTCGCAGCCAGAGATTGTTTCTGTTGTGTTTAGTTGGGTTTCTCTCCATTTTTTTCTTTTATTTTTTGTGAACTTGAGGCATTTTAGCAGAGAGTGGGACCTGACTGCCATGTCTGCTTCCCCTGCAGGAGGGGTGGGGGTACTCGGAGTGCAGGGAGGCCGGTACGTTGCTGTACCCTGGCTGGATTGGGGGGAAGGGGTCCCCACCAACAGCTAATCGGGACCCACTGGGATCTTCAAAGGACTGAGTTTATTTTAAAGCAAGTCTGTGTTTGTAAATAACAGTTCAGTTCACTGGCTTTCAGTTCTTTATGAAAGCCCCTCATTTTTCTGAGAGACACACTTCAGAATGGAGTGATTCCCCAGGAGTGGCCCGCCTGCAGGCACGGTGTTGGGGCAAGGGGGGTCAGAGCAGCACTGTCACTGTCGGCTGGGCCTTGGCTCTAGGTGGCTGAGGAGCTGTCCCTCCCTCGTGTCCCATCAGATATCCAAGGGGCATCTCCTCCACTGTCAGGTGAGCCCCTGGGACAAATGTGCGATGCTCAGCCTTTTACACAAATCCTGTCTCATTTAAAGCCCATTGACATTTACATGGTCCCTGTTTCACTAAAGTAACAGGCTTTCGAAAGAGCATGTGACTTGCCCAGACTCACGGCACTAGGACCAGAATTTAACACCAGAGGCAAAGGACTCAACCTGAGCTTCCAGCCTCCATCTTGCAGGTCATCGCTTCACCGGAAAGAGAGAAATTAGCCTCCAGGAAGGCTGAGGCCAGCAAATAACTGGAACATCTGATAACAATTGCAAGCATTCTTGCCAAACTGCGAGTGTCTGAAAGGCATTTCACAATTGATCTGGAAGCCCAGACAACACCCTCTTTAAAAAAATATTGTAGATTTGAGTGCTTGGTGTTCACAGCTTTCTGGACCTCTGACCTGCTGCCTTTTGCGACCATGAGTGTGGAAGGTCCATGTGGGTGGGCGCGGGCTGGAGAGGCAGTGTTGTTGCTGCTGTCATTAAAATGACCCCCAATCCGAAACCGGTTTGGCTCAGTGGATGGAGCGTCAGCCTGCGGACTGAAAGGTCCCGGGTTCGATTCTGGTCAAGGGCATGTACCTTGGCGGCGGGCACATCCCCAGTAGAGGGTGTGCAAGAGGCAGCTGATCAATGTTTCTCTCTCATTGATGTTTCTGACTTTCTATCCCTCTCCCTTCCTCTCTGTAAAAAATCAATAAAATATATTTTTTAAAATAAATGACCCCCAAACAGGAAGCATCCCACAGGGAAGGCCTGGGCTTCACAGCCACCAGTCCCCCAGAGCTCATCGCCCTGTGCTCAGTTAAAAAGCCTGGCATCCTCTATTCATAGGTTCAGACCCTGCCTCCGCCACTGACTCCCTGTGGCGCAGGGCAGCTTGCCCGGCCCAGGCCGTGGGGCCGGTGAGGTGCGGTAACACGTATGAAGTGCTCAGAGCAGTGCCTGGTGCGTGGCGGGCACTGCATGTTCAGGTTAAATGTTTCTAACAATGGGTGAAGAAATCATGTCCAAATATTCATTGTGTGCCTGGTACCCACCAGGAAAGAGGCTGGGAAAACTTAGATACATGAAGGAAACCTTGTGGGCCTGTCAGAGCCCTTTGCACAGCTGACCAACCAGCTGGTGTTTATTCGGCACTTGGGTGCTGGGCGTTGTGCTGGGACACACGGGCAGGGTGGACTGGCAGCCCCGCCCTGAGGTGGGGAGCCCCAGAGACTCGGGAAGCACTCTTGAGGAGCCCAGTCGCCTTTGCATACAGTCTGCTCCAGGCAGAATCGTGCCAACGTGCTTAGGGGCTCTGTGTTGCTCGTTGTGGGACCCTGTTCCTAGGGAAGGTCTGGCCTGAGCTGGCAGCCACCACGAGATGCCCATCCGTCCTGCTCCCTGTGTCTCAGCTCCCTTTACCTCCAAAAGGACAGCATTCCGAGAAGAGACGGTAACTGTCACTGTCCACAACCCGAGGGCTTTCTGATCGCCCTCGCCGCACATAGCCAGTCCTCCCCACCCTGGTGCTGAGTGCTCTCGGGCCCCGTGTCCACGTGTCCACGCTGCACCGCTGCGCTCGCTGTGTTCCCCTGTGGCCGCCTCTCTGGCGAGGTCCTCTCTGGCCACCTCCTAGTCCTGGCCATGCCTGAACCCCGGCAGCTGAGCCCCAAGCCTGGAGCTCAGAGCCCAGGAATTCAGTTGGGGCTCAGAATTTCTAGGAACTCGGTGGCTGAGTGAGACTAGAGGAGAGATTGGAGGTCATGGCCACAAAGTGGTAAGCGGAGCCTGAGCACTGAGGAAGGCAGAGGACCCAGAGCTTCTGGAAAGGAAGTCAGGGTATCCCAGCCCCTGCGGCCAAAGGACACACGCGCTTATGCTCCGGGCGGTCCCCTGCGGAGAGGGGAAGAGATGCCCCGGGACTCCTTGCTGTTTGTCCACTTTGCCCTCCAATTGGCCTTCTGGGTTCTGAATTTGAGCATCATTCAGGGAGAAGAAGCGACTCATAGGACCCTAAGTACATCTCGTCTTTGGAGCCCCAGATGCCACAAAACCCAGAATGGAGGAAGTAGAAGCCGGCCCTTGCGGTCGAAAGCCTTTTCAGCAAAATGGCGTGAGGAGTCACTCAGACCTCAGGCGGAGGCTGTCCTGGGGGAGGCGCTGGGCCTTCTGAGCCAGGTCAGCGTAACAGGAGCGTGAGGGGCTTTGCTCCTCGCACAGCGGGGAGCAGGGCAGGGGCCTTACTGTTTCTCTGGCAGATGAGGAGACCCCACCGGCACTGGGTCCAGAGGCACAGACAGAAGCGTGTTCTGACCGGGCTCCACTCCGCCCACTGCCCCATCCCCCCGGCCTCTGGGTCCGGAGTTTGAGTTCCCGTTTCCGGTGCAGCCGCCTTCACGTGGAACGGGAGGCCCCGGGCGCAGCACCGGGTCTGGCTCGAGCTTGTCTTTGGTTGTGAACAGACATGGCTGGCCATTCTGCTGACTCTTCCGAACATAAGGCTGTGGCCTCTCACAGTCGGGGAGCCGCTGGGAGGGAATTGGGGAAAATGCCTGACTCAGGCCCCCCCCCCCCCCCCCCCCCCCCCCCCCCGCTTCCACGCAGCCCAGAGCAGGTGAGTGTCCCCTGCCACATGGGCCCTTTCCCCTCCCCACGCCCACCCCCCGGGGCTCACGGAGAAGCCCTTTCCCTTGGTGAGCCCCGCGACCTGCCGGCCTGCAGGCGCCAGCTGTGCTCGGGCAGGTGGGAGCATTTCCGAGATGTGCTCGCCTGTCCTGGTTCCATGTTCAGAGACCTCTGACGCGGAAAGGCAAACAGGAAAGAAACAACCTGATGGGAAATGTAAGATGAGTCGGGAGTGGGGGGTCTGCAGACCTTGCCCTCACAGCGTTGGGGGTGGCAGCCGGGGGCTGGCTCTCCTGTGCCGGGGCCGTTCAGCTGGCGCATCCTTCATTCACTCTAACGAGAATGGACCCAGCCCAGCTAGAGGGCACCCGCCAAGCATAGGAGTTGGTGTCAAGTCCCCCCAAAGCCCATCCTGTCGCTAGCTTTTTCAAAGAAATCCAAAATTACTCTTTCACAGGCAGGAGCTGGCCAGAGGCCGGGCCTTTTGTGGAAAGAGGAGTGCATGGCCCTGGCTGGTTTGGCCCAGGGGGTGGGGCTCTGGGTTCAGTGCCGGTCAAGGGCACGGACCTTGGTTGCAGGCTCCATCACGGCCCAAGCCTAGAGCTCGAGCAGGAGGCAACCAATCAATGTGTTTCTCTCACATCAATGTTTGTCTTTCCCTCTCTCTTCCACTCTCACTGAGAATCAGTGGAAATAGCGCACATCCTCAGGTGAAGATTAACAAAACAAACAAAAAACAGAAAGATGAATGAGTCGGTGGAGAAGGCTGGACCCAGTACCCAATGGGAAGCCGGAGGGCTTCCGCGTGGCCTCTGCTTTGTCCCTTTGAGCTGGGGATTTGCCCCGAGGGAGAACAGCTTCTCTGAGTCACTGAGACACTAGCTGGGGTTCGGGAGCTGAGCAGCCTCCCACGCCCTGTCTGTCAGCCGGTGCTGCTGGGAGTGAATGGGAGGCCGCTCCGCCCCACTCTGCCTCGTTCGCTCCGCTCGTTCTTCTGCTCCCTCAGGGGTACCGACAGCCCCTCCTCCATCCCCGTCCGCCTCCCACCGCCCTCTCCTTCGGGAAGGAGCTCATCCTTCAGGAAATGCGTAATGTTCACGGGCCCCCCTTCCCCAGAGGCCGCCGAAGGGTGCCTGTGCTCCCGGCTCCATCTGCCTTCCGTTTTTTACGAATGCATCGCCGTCTGTTGATTTTATTCCTGTGACACCACGTCAAGATCATTCATAAAGAGGATCGCTGGCCTGCCCCTCCTCCCCCACAGCTTTCCCCACACCGAATGCCGGAGCGGGGACCTGGGAAATAAATCTCAGTCAGCCTCTCTGTCTGTCTGTCTGTCTCCTCTCTCTCGCTCACTCACCCATGCACGTGTGTTTGGTGGGCTGTCGGGCAGTGTTGACTCTGGTGTTTATTTCCTGAGTAACTAGAAGAAGCAGCCTACCCCTTTGTCCTTTGGGAACCCTGGCGACGAGACTGACCCATTTCGGGTCAGGATTTCATTGGTGCCTTTGTCAGCTGTGGTGCTGCCTGTCATCACTCCCTCCCTGATGAACTCTCCTTCCTTTTTAATTTCCACCCAAGGTGAGTTAGCCCTCCCATCTCACCTGCCCCGAGGGCAGCCATGTCCTCCCACCTTGCCCACCCACCCTTCAAGGTTTGTAGGTAAGGACTCGGCGGGAGCCCCATGCCCACCCCAGGTTTGGCACAGGGCCTGGCAGGTGATGAAGGGCTCCCGCCATGGTTCTTGCTGGTGCCGTTAGCACTGTGGCCCATCCCTCCTCCAGCTCTTCCTCGTACAGGCTCCGCTTCTCACACCTGTACCACTGCCAGGGCCCCCCAACTGGCCTCCCGCTCCCCAAATCCACCCTCCCCTGATGCCTCAGTCAGAGAGGGCCTCTCAGAACACACAACGATCATGTCACCCTCCTGCCCAAAAGCCACCCAAGGTTCAAACTCTTTAGCAAGGAGCCCAAACTCTGGTGCCCTGGCCCGCACCCCGCCAAGGAGCCAGGGGCCTCCCTAACGTGTCGCACCTGCCAGTCCCCTCTGTGCTCAGCCGGGCAGCCCCGGCTGGGGTCACCCTCCCTTCTCCCCGAGAGCTCTCCCTGGCACCTCCTCCATCTGGGCCATGGATCCCAGCCTCTACCACGTACAGTACCTAACGCTCCTGTGTGCCCACATGTGTCCTGTCTGAGTGCGTCTGATCCGCACAGCAGCCCCATGCGCCGGGTACTTTCCCGTGATGGCCGCGGGAAGGTGACGGAATTGAGACAGTGAACTTGTTCAACTAGAGTGGAACTCAGGTGACCTGGCCCGAGACGACAGTCAGAACCCGGGCTCTGTGGCCTCGTGTGCTGTTCCCGGACCACACCCTCCCGGGACGGAGCTCCTGGACTGAGCGCTCTGGGCGGTCAGGGCCGCTGGGCGGGAACAGCGCCTCCTGGCCTTCCCATTGGTGGTGTGCTGGACCTGTGCACTCAGCAGACCTCAGACTCACCGGCCCTGCACTGACACCACAGAAGCAGGCCGGAGTGCTTCTCAGAGCTGGAGCCCAGGGTCAGGGGCTGAGAGGCGGGGCTGCCGCCTGGGGAACTTGTCCTTCCAGCTTAGACACAAACCTAAAGTAATGACAGTGGCTTCTCAAGCCAGTTTCTGTGTTTTATGAAGTGCCCTGATGTGAAAAGCGCCCCCCCATTTTTTCCAACTGGATCCCAGCCCTTGAACAGAGGGACCCCGTGCCCCCCACTCAGCCAGGGCCTCCCCGGAGTTTCAGGCTCCACCAGCAGCTCTTGGATGAGACGCTCAGCTCCGTTCTCCATGACGCAGCCAGGGGGCGCTGGGCGCGGGCGTGGCAGAAACCCACTCTCAAGGGGAAGAGGTGAGGGAGAGGGCCACCTTGTCCTTTCCGGAGCCAGCAGGGCCCCTCATCCCAGCAAGATCCCGACTTGATAAAGAGCCCACAGCATCCCTCAGGGCTGACACCAAGTTCCCAGCTCTGCCGGTGACCTCAGCCAGGCCCGAGGGCACAGACGGGACGGGGGCAGCCCTGCAAACTGCCCTGACTGCTCTATCCTGGGTCCCAGAGGGAAGCCAGCAGATCCCAGGGGCCCCTTTCAGCACACCGGGGGCGTGTAGCTCAGGCCGCTGCTTACCTGACAACCTGTGGGTGGGAGCACCCAGACCAACTCACACAGCTGGTGCAGCATAGGGAGGCTGTCACAGTGCTCTGTCACAGGAAAAGACGGGAAGCAAGTGGCTTTGTCCCAGCACAGGAGCTTTGTCTAATTGGGGGGAACAGTTTGGCAGCACGTGCAGAGTCATGGGTGGGAGGGACACTCCTCACCTGCCACCTCACCTTACTGTGGGACGGGAGGAAGGGTGGTGGCTTGGAAGGCCACTTCCTATGCACACACCTGTTTCATGCAGACATCTCACTTAATCCTCAGTGGGTCCCCTATAAAGTGGCCGTATGCTCCTCCTTGGACTGATGAGGGGTTGCAGCAGGAAGTTCGGTGACGTGGCCACAGTCACACCATCATCTGCAACGACAGGTATGGGCCGGACCGGTGGGTCGGCTCTGTGTCAGTCCTCACACCGAGTGCTGGGGGGAGTAACACTGAGAGTAGGAACCCCGCCACTGGCCAGTTATCCGTGCAAACTGCAATCCCTGTGCCACAGGACAGGAATGACGTCGCTGAACGTGTCACATTTAATTTAGGTTTTGCAGGGGTACCACGTGCCTGTCTTCATAGCCGGTTGCTCTTACAGTACAGGCGTCTGTGAGCAAATGTTAACAATTGGACAGAATTGGATTCAGGTGAGAGGGCATGGCCTTCCTGGTTCCCAGCCTCAGTGGAAGCAGGTGTCTTTCTCGGGTGGAGCCGGAGCGAGAGCCACGCGCGTGAGCCTGTCACTGCCGTGTATGCCCAGGGCCCTGCTGCGGGTGACCGTGTCTGCTCTGGGCGGAGGGCTTTTCCAGCTGGCATCTGCCATGCAGACAGCCCTGTGCCGGGTCGGAAGCCCAGGCCCTGCATCAGCACACCTCGCAGCCTGGTTCTCATCGGACACACAGACTCTGCACGATCCACCTAGGAGCTCACTCTCAGCATCACTAGGTCACCCAGCCTCCCCGGGCCCCAGTGACTCATGCACTTTATTCAGTTGTCCCCATTCTTCCTCACTGAGCCCCATTCTATCTGGTGCCCATCTCTCTGTGGACCACAAGAGCCCCCAAGCTGCCCGCAGGTACTAGAAGTGCCCGGCCCTCCAGGCTCCCTTCCTCGCCTCTGGCTTCCTCAGCCCTCACCAGCCAGCCTTTCCAGCAGAGGGTGGGTCTAGGGATGGGGCCCAAATGCTCAAGAAGAAGGGCATCGAGTCTGCCAAGCCCCGCCCTTCCTCCTCGGGTGCAGCCCCTCTGCTCTGGGGAGTTCAGGCACTGAGGCCTGGGGTGTCCCCAGCAGGTGTTCCCAGCACGGAGTTCCTGTCAGCGGAGGGCGCTCTCCTGGGCCTCTTCCTGGCCTCAGCACAGCGTTGTGGACAAGGAGACTGACCTTGACACTGGTTGGTGTCAGCCAAGCCACCTTCTGGCTGGAGGGTTCAATTACCCAGTGGGGGTGGGGGCAAAGGGGGCTGTTCCTGTCCAGACGTCCTTCCCAGCATGGCGGGAGGGCTGCTTCCCCCCTGCAGCAGTGTGCCTGCCCCTGGCTGCAGGCATCAGCTCTCACTGTGTTGTTGAGTTTGGAGGGAAAGCACCCTGGCCCAGCAGGGGGGTGGTCATCCTACCTGGACCCACCTCCTGGTCACCTGGGCATCTGCCAGGTTTCATAACTGCACTGCCGGTCGGGTCTGCGTGGGGCTTCTGAGCTAGGGGAGGGCAGCGGCTGTGCAGAGGGACACAGAGGCTGAGAGCAAGAGCACGGGCCTCAGCAACCTGGAGTTTGGGCCCATTTCTGCCACTTATGTGGCCACCTGCCTTGTTTGAGCCTCAGTTTCCTCATCTGACTCATGGGGTTAATAGTGGCTTTTACATTCATCCGGGGCTTCTCAGCAGTCGCACTATTAGCATTTTGGCCAGATCGTTAATCCTTTGCTGGACGGGGTGGCAGGGCTGGCCTGGGCATTGCAGCACATTTAGCAGTATGCCAGGCTCTGCGCACTACATGCCAGTCACATCTCCCGGTGTGACCACCAGAAGTGTCCCAGCCATCGCCCAGCGTCTCCTAGGGCAGAATTGTGCCCCCACCTCCGGCACTGAGAACCACTGCATGACTCACAGGGTTGTGAAATGACAGTGTGTGCAAATACTGGACATCACGGTTGTCCTCTCCATCCTGTATAGCCTTGTGGTCTTTTCTGATCTGATTGTGATTATGTAGAAGCGGGAAAGAAACCGCGCATTCTATATCTGACCCGGCAGGTGGCCTGTCTGCTCGCTGCCTGCAAGTGAGTTCCTTCTGATGTGCTCCACCTGCTGTGCGAAGTGAGCGCCAGAAAGGTGCATAGCAGAGCCCGTTTTCATGGTGGGAAGTTCTGGTGGGAGGGATATTAAGCTCAGAAACGACTGGAATGCAGAGTGTATACACCCAGACTAGAGAGAGACGCTCAGGCAGCAATGAGCAAGCATTTCCCGGCAGAGGTGATGTTTGGGCTGGGCCCTGAGGGCTGACTAAGATCTTGGTGGCAGACGCTGGACAGCATCGCCTCCAGGTGGTCTAAGCAGAGAGCGCGGGGTGACCAGTAGGATTAGAGGATGAGGTATCAGGAGGCGACTGACTGTCAGGTTTGTGAGTTGTCCTTACCGTCGGCGGCAGTGGGTGCCATGGTCAGGGCTGTGTTTAAGCGGCTGTTTGGCGGGAGTTTCTGGAATGGATTGGAATAAGGAGAAGCCACATGCAAAATGACAGGGACCTGAATTGTCATGATGGGGGGGGGGGGGGGGTAGTGCAGGAGAAAGTGCAGAGGGAGGAGCAACAGGAATTGGCGGGGGGCAGAGGCAGGAGGACTAAAGTTGTCCATCTGTATCCCCAAGAAAGAGCTTTCCATTAGAACAGGAAGAGACAAGCCGGGAGCCGGGGCTGTGGGCATGGGCGAGGGGCCAGGGAAAAGCATGGCATTGGGGGCTTTCCAGATGCTCCCACATCCGTGCCTGCAGCGGTCCCATGCGCTTCCTGTGAGAAAGGCGCTCGATGGTTTGCTCGGTGCATTGTTTGTTCAGCGGAGCTGGCTTCTCAAGCCCACTTACCTTTTTCAGTGATGAGTTATGTGGCTCTCAGAGATAGCGTGCATTGAAAAAAGAGGGACGCTTGGCCTGAGGCCTTCATCCATGCGGCGCACCTCCTCTGCGTTTGGAATTGGCAAAGTCGACAGCAGGAGAATTGTAGAGCTTATGCCGTATGCTGGTTTTCCGAATGGTCTAACAGTACACGGGACGCTCTAGGTCCGTAGACCCAGGAGTGACTTAGGCAGGGACTCTGAGCCCCACTCATATCCTGGGGCGGGGGGAGGGGCGGGGCAGGAGTGGGGAGCGGTGCCTGGACTCGCCTGGCTGAGCAGGTGCCCCCTGTTCGTGCTCCCACAAAAGCTGGTGCCCCACCAGTCTTCACAGCATGTCTCCCCCGCCCCCTCCCCCGCAGGCTTTGGTTTCTTTTCCTCCCATGAAACTGCACGCCCCCCCATTACTTCATTCCGGCTCCGTCTGCAGTTCTGACGTTGAGATCTGTAAATGTGTCTGGAGAGGACCGTCAGTGATGGCTCCCAGGACACCCATCATCCCCTACCACATAGACTTAGTCATCGCTGTTTATCGGCTAAGCGGCCAGAGGCTGTTCGCCGAGCTGTGCGTCCACCACAGGGGGGTGTCCTGCCTCAGCCCGAGCCGGGGTGCCTCAGGGCAGTGGGTGGACAGTCCCGGGACCAGGCCTCCTGGCTCACATGCTGGTGCTGGGGTTCAGCAGAGACTCCCTTCCTGCTGTTACCAACATGTGTGTAGCTTTTCACAGCTGAGCAAGCGTTTTCCTTACATCGGCCCTGCGAGCTGTCGCGATGGACACAAGCTCAAGTACTAAACCCCGTTCTTCACACCGGGTCAGAGAGGTGTGGCTGCGTCCCAGACAGCACAGCTCCCGGGTGCCCCTGCAGGACCACCCCACTGTCTGACGGTCATCTGGGCTCCAGCCCCTGCTGACTGTCAGGGCTCTTTGCTTCCTTCCTCTGCTCCGCTCCTCACTCCTGGAGTGAGGGAGAGGGGAGAGAGGAGCACAGGAGGAGGAGGAGGCACAGATAAAGTAATGAGAAACAGATCGATGGGTGACGGGTAAATAACTGAAAGGGAGGACAGGAGCGAGTTGAAACGCAGAGGAGAAAGGCGTGGCTCTGTTAGCAGGTGTAATTAGGATGGCAAGATGAGTCACACCTGTGTTTCAGTGCCCGCGTGTCCTCCAGTTCCTGTGTCCAAGGCTCTTGTTTTCTACTCGTGCCCCAGGCATGGATTGGTTGTACACACTGAAAGGACGTTCATTAGAAGGTGGCCAGCAGGGTGGGGCTGGGCGAGATGGGCTGGGTACGCCCTGGAGCCAACCTCCTGCGGTCCCTCCCCAGCCAGCCACACCCAGGGAGGTGCCATGGCTCAAAGACCATCCTGAAGGTGGGGGTCCCTCGGCTTGGCCTGCGTGGATCAGGCCAAAACTGGCTCTCCAACATCCCCAAAGGGGTCCCAGATTGTGAGAGGGCGATTCGCAGGTGACACACCCCAGAATCGGACTCCCTCCTCTCTGGTTCCGGGTGCATCACCCGAGAACCACTGCTGCCTAGTCACCACAGCTTGGCTGCTCCTGTGTTGAGCATCTGCCCCCTGGTGGTCAGTGCGTGTCATAGCTACCAACCAGTCGAACAGTCAGACAGTTGCTTAGCCTTTTATGTATAAAGATGCATCCTTGGATGCTCAAGCTTCCACTAGCGAAGCCCATTCCACAGGTGGTTTTTATCAAATGGCAGGATGCAGCATGATGGCTCCGCACAGGAACTTCTGTCTTCGATAGCCACAGGTGCGTGCTGCCAGCCGGGCTGCCTCCCTCTCCTGCTGCTCTGCTCGCAAGGTGGGGATGGGGCACCTACTCACGGGATGTTGTGAAGATGAAACGAGGGTGTGGCTGCTGGCTGCCTCAGTTTCCCCCATGTGAGCAGGAGGTAAAAACTTACTTTTCTACCTTCGACACCTCCCTCTGTGTCCTGAGGAGACCACAACAATGACATAGACCCTGGGGCCTTCTGGCCTCAACATCCAGTCTTTTCCAAAGGTGGCAGTTGCTATAGTCTCCATTTTTAATTAGAAAACGTTTTGTTTTTACCTCTCATCTCTCTAACTTAAGCCTATTTAGCAATGTGTTTAAGTGGGTTTTCTAAGAATACAGCCTTTAGAGACTACTACCTGGGGCTCATATACCAGCTCTGGCATTTACTAGTGATGTGACTTTGGGTCAATTATATCACCTCTCTGGGACTCAGTTTCCACATCTATAAAATGGGGGTTATGCTAGTATGTACTTCCTGGGATGGCTTTGAAGATGAAATGAGGTGACTAGAGAGTGCTTGATCTGGGGCCTGGCATCTGGGGAGCACTCAGGGAATCAGGGGTGGTTAGGCCCCTGGTACCCGGCCGTCCAGGTGTGAGGGCAGGAGGCTGGGCAGCACCTGCCTCCTGGGGTAACAGAGCACCCGGTGTCTCCCGGCCACTCCTTGGACTGTGGGGCATCTGGGAGAAGCAGAGGCTGGATGGGGAGCAAGTGTGTATTCTGTGCTTCACCAGTGAAACCCCAAAATGCACACTCCCTCCAGGCCTTTGCTCGATGCCTGTCTCTTCAGAGTTGGTCCAGAAGCGTTGGAGGGCGGCTCTCAGGGAAGGCGCCCTCCCAGGCTCCAGAGCGAGCATGTCAAACTCAGGGTGTGTGGGCTGCATGCCTTGTTTATTTGGCCTGTGTTGGCCTTTGAGTTTGACATGCTTGCTCCAGAGAGTTCTTTCCTGGGCTTTTTCAGACTGTTGGCCTAAAAGCCTGATTTTAGGAGTTTAGTGCATGTTTATCAGTTGGAGAAAGAGCGGTGAAGATCGGAAGAGAAGGAGTGGCTGGGCTTTGTGGAGCCCTGCTTTGGGCTTGCACTGACATTGATTACTCTCGGCCTCTCTGACGTGTGTCTGGGGTTGTGAGAATGAATAGAACAGAAAGGGGATAAGTGAATCAAAGCTAATCCCCATAAATCCAGGCAGAAGTGGGGTCGACCAGGCCGAAGGGAAGGGCAGGCCGTGGCGAGCTGCCCTCAGGAGCTGACAGAAGCGGCTGCACCGACGAGACGTGGCTGCTTCTGGAGAGGAGACTGCAGGACAGCTGGGCGGGCGGCACTGAGCGTGGTCCTGCATCAGTCAGGTCTCTGAGAACCCGGACTGTGCGACCTCCTGAACGCAATTCATATTCTCTTGGGCAAAATCACAGTGACCCGGAGGGGATTTAGCCAGAGGGCAGCAGAGACGGGAACTCAGGAGATGACTATCCTTCAGGAAGATGCGCCGGCGCTTAGACTTCAAATATTGCAGGAAATGAGACAGCACTGCGCGTGACGGAGGCCTGTTCTGCACCAGGAACTGGGCTGCAGACGTTGATGTCGCCTTCATCGCACCCGTTGGAAGTCCTGTGCGGAGGCATCCTGGTTCAGGAACTTCCCCCCCACCCCCACCCCCCACTTCAGTTGGCCAAAAAAGAGAGATATTCCCACTTACTTGGAACCAAAGTGATAGACGGTTACATTTCCGGACAGACCATGGGTGTAGCATGTCTGAGAGGCAAGGGTGTTCTTGCTGGTGTTAGCTGCCCAGTCTCCACATTGGGGACACTCTTCATATCGCGCGTGTTGGCCTGACCGGACAGCCAGGCCCTGAAAGCGAAGGCTCGTTTGTTGTGGTGCAGAGAGCAAACACAAGACCCGGTGTGTCCCACCCTCCCTATTCCTGCCCGTTGGTTTGGAGAGAGCATCCCTATTTCTAGCCAAGTCCCTAAATCGGGGGTCTCCTGATTACAGAAAACAGCAGAGGCACAGCCCTTGGGCAGAGCCAGACACCCGGACCTCACAGTGGCTTGATTTGGGGGAAGTGACAGAGAAGGTCAGGCCTGAGCCAGCGTTTCTGGGGTCAGGACACCCTGTCTGCAGGCCCACAGTGTCCGCACGCAGAGGCTATACCCTCTGGGTTCACTCGTCAGAAGGGCTGACCATTCACACTGGTCCCTGCTCCTCACAGTGGGATCCTCAGGGCACGAGGCCGCCCCAGCCTGACTGTGCGCCAGTCCATGCCCTCCCGACAGCTTGCTGATTCCCAGGCTCACAGGCAGAGGGGACTGTGCTCTGCCTGTCCCGAGCCCCTCGGTCCCATTCCAGCTTCTGCCTGAGCCCTCCCAGGCCCAATGTGCTCAGTCACCACACAAGGGACCCCAGCCTATGTTCCGACCCCCCAACTGGGGACCCCACAGCCTTCTCTCTGAGGCTTGGTTCCAAGCCTCATGGTGTCCGAAGTGACCGATTCTGGCCGAGTCCCCAGCCAGCGTGCATGGGCGACGGGCTCACCGCATTGGTGGCAGAAAGCAGGGAGGGAGGTCCCCTGTGAACCGGGCCCGGGCCCAGCGCAGGGAGAACCCAATGACCGCTCACCACGTGTGTTAGCTCAGCGACAGGGAGAAAGATAATGACTAGTGCCCGAAGTCAGAGTGGGAGAGACCACTGTCTCCATCTGCTGGACTCAAGGCGCCCACTGTGCAGAGGGGGCTGCGCAGTCAGGACTTCGTGTCTGTGTCAGAACCAGTGACAAGCCCTTCTGAGGACAGCTCTTCACCTTCTCCTGGTCTCCCTGGCAACCAGGCTGGCTTCCCGAGGCACAGTTGAGGTGCGGTGGGGTGCCAATCACAGTGGGTGTTCAAGGAGGAAGGCCATCTGAGTGAGGAGAGGCAGGTGAGATGTTGGGGCATGTCCCCAACGACTTCAGGACAGTGGGGTGTTCTTGTCCTTATTCCCATCTTAGGTGAGGAAACTGAGGCACAACATGGCTAGGTCGCCCTGGGTCACATGTCTGGCTCATGGAGGGACCAGGAAGGGCCACTATGGGGCGAGTTTCCTTCACGTTGTCTCCGTGGCAAGAGAGGTATGCAGGGATCTCCAAGGGCCACCAGACTGGCACTGCCCATCCCCAGCAGTAGCTCCAGGGTAATGACAGCTCAGAGGTCCCCAGGGGAGTTGGAGACCCAAACTTGGGTTCCCAGGCACCATAGCCTGGGGGATGAGACCTTACTGGCAGTTGGGGTTTCTCAGAGACAGACAACATGTTCATACCGGATGTCACTGTAAGCTGAAGACCTGTGGTTATGGTGCTTAGAGTAACAATCGCCCACATTTGAGTGGCCCACAATACAGGAGCAGCTCCAGAGGAACCATGGGCCAGAGATTCCTGTGGAGACGCGACTCAGGGCCCAGGGCTGGCTCTTCCCAGCGGGGATCGCACTGAGGTCTGCAGCCCGCTGCCTTTGCCATCCTGTCATCTCTGTGTCTCCTGTTGCTTGGCCTCGGAACCCTGCACCTGACCCCGCTCTGCCTGCTGGTGGGGCATCACCCCCAAAATAGCTCCTGGTCTGCTCGCCTCCAGCCCCAGGGTCGAGGAGAGGGCTGCTGCCTCAGGGCCCACCGTCACTGCTGCTCCCAGAGCTCCCTCCGAGTGCGGGACCATTGGGATCCACACAGGCCATCCTGTCCCCGCACCAAGGACACTCCTGCATGCCTGCCTCTAAGTCAAGCACAGATGGGACGTCTGAGTCCACAGCTCACATCAGCCCGGGCCAGAGTGGCCCCAGTCAGTGCGGGTCTCACTGAGGCTGCCTATTGCAGTCGTGGTGTGAAGACAGGGTCCTGTAGGGACCACAGGACACCTTCCGCTGGGGCACATGGTAGCCTTCTGCTTCTGTCCCATCGCCCTGCTCTCTGGACCACTCAACTTACTGACCCACCCCTGTCCCTGCTTTTTATTTGCCCCACTTTCCTTGTGGCTGTGGGCGCGGATGCTGTGGGCATGGGTGATGTCCTACGTGCAGTCACCTTTTGATGGCTTCTGCTTGGAATCATGGAATCACATTCAGTGCTTCCCACCTCCCGCTTCCTGGACCATTGGCTGTGTGCAACGTGGACTCAACACACATAGATGCACATGCTCACACATGCAGACATATACACACCCACAGGCACTTCTTCACACTCCCCATGTGTCCTGTCCCCTGTGCCCCTTTGCACAGTACTGGCCCTGGGACTAGGCTGTTCCCCCAGAAGCAACTCTTGACTATGAGGCATCCCAGCCACTACGACACTGGCCTTGGCTCCTGTGCCCGATCCACATCTGCCGGTTTCGTTGTGGTTATTAGAAAAGAAAAGAAAAGAAAAGAAAAGAAAAGAAAAGAAAAGAAGGAGCACTTTGCATGTGGCCTGCCCGCCTGCCTTCAGTTCAGGCCCAGAAACCCGTCCACTGATCAGGCTCTCTGTTCTGCAAGGAATCGCCTGGACACTCCCTCCTCTGTGAGCTTGTCCTCCATAAAGGGGCACAAGTTCCGTCTCTTGGGCCTTTACCCGTGGACAAGGCAGCCTGTGGAGGAGGGAGCCGCTGCTTTAACGGGGGTCTGTGAGCTCTGGGTTGTACAGGGCTGGCAGGTTAGGGCACTGAAAGGCACTAACAGGTGACAATGCCCCCTCAGCCCCTGTTCTTGTGGGAAGAGCAGTGGGCGGGGAGTGGCTTGGAATGCCTGCCTGAAAATCAGAATCTACGGTCCTCGGCATTGCTCCCGCTGCACGTGATCGCCATGCACCGGGGCTGCCTCACCGTGTCTTCCTGCCGCTTGTCTGCAGCGCCTGTTCTGGGCCATATCTCACAAGCTGACTTGCCCCCATGAAGAAACTGGATATACATTTTAAAGAAACTTACAAAACAGGAAAAACTAATGGTGCTTGTTTACATGTTACATAAAGACTTTCCTGTTTCGAGGCTCCTTCAGAGAGCCCCTTCCACACATGTAATTTTTCTTGGCATCCTTCACTCCCAGAGTCTCGGTGGGTCTGAAAGAGTGCAGAGCTGGGGCTCCGCTACGCCCCGTTCACTCCAGCCTGGCCAGTGGCGAGTCAGGGCCGTGCAGTCCAGCGTACGGTCTGTAAAATGGGCGTTGTTGGGGAGTTCAAGTTTCTCACGCCTTCATTCATCAAAAATGTGTTTCAGGATGGCATTCCTGAGGCCTCTTTTCCTGTCACTCTATCACCCAAACTGATTAGATGGCCCCACGTTTCAGGGACTGTGGAGCCTCGGACTTAAAATCAGAGCTGGGTTCATGCCCAGAATTCATCTGGGAGTCCTGAGGGTCAGGATGGGATTTCTGTGGGAGCAAGGCTGGAGGAGCACGGAGCAGGGGAGAACCTAGGTCTGTCTCAGAGGCAAAAACAGGCTCGAGGAAGCTGATGGCCAGCAGCAGAGCGAGGCTGAGAACCAGGACAGTCCCAGGTGAGGGGTCCGGGGAGAGAAGAGGCCACATGACCAACTCGGCAGGGGGTGCGCCGAGGGAGGGAGAACACCGACCACCTGGAGGGGTCCCTTTAGACCACACCAGGCAGGCCGGCCCGGCTCCCTGAGGGCGAGGGGAGCAGGCTGGGCCCCACCGCTGGAGGGCACTTCTCCGCTTTTATTCTCCCCCTCCATGTGTGTCCAGTTGGCGGCGATGATGGCACTGATGGTAACTCATTAGCTAACTATTTCTGGCTCGTGTTTACCAAGTCAGTCTCAGGCAGTTTAGATAGATCATTTCCCCAGAGAGCCAAGTTCTGAAAAATTCTTGAGAAAAATAGACTCTGGATGCAGAAAAATGCTAGCTCAGCCGGGTTAACCACTGAGTTTCCGCGCTGGTTAACCACTGAGTTTCCGCGCTCCTCTGCATCCGGCTAACGGGGTCGGGAGCATGTGGTGGGGAATAAACAGGATGTGGAGGGAGGTTCCTGCCCAACCAGGTGCCATCACTCCCTAACTTCGGGCCTTGAGAAGCTCACCCAGCCTGTCTGGGCATCGGCGCCTTGTCTAAAAAGAGCCCAGCATGTTCTCCTTTGGTGAGAGTGAGGGAGAGGAGAGCGTTTAGAAGAGGGTATTTTGTGAAATGTGAAGGCTTCGCCGGAATTTGGCCGCTGCTATTTCCCTGTCCATTGTCACCATTGGTGAGTATGTCCATGGCAACGGGAGGAGGGACCCACAAAGGATTACACCTGAGACCCCACCTCCCTGCACCAACCCAGCCACACAGCCAGGGGGAGTCGCGAGGCCGCCACCTCCCCTTCCGCCTCCTCACTCCTGGATCTTGGCCCGACTTCAGGTCCAGGTGGCAGGAGACTCTTCCTCTTCCTCTTCCTCTGTGCCCACACCACGCCTGGAGGCATCAGCCATGCCGCTTCCTCCTCCTTATTCTTCACCCAAGATTCTGCTCTGGAGCCTGTGGCCTGTGATCGGACCCCGCAAAACCCTCCCCTCGTTTATACTGTGCTTGTGAGAGTTACTGAGTGAATACGTGTGAAGGTGCCAGTCAGTGTCGCCGTGGTCACCACCCTCCTCCCTCGAGCTGGCCAGGAGCTTCGCCACGATGAGGTGTATCTGTCCCCAGATCAC
The DNA here is from genome assembly GCA_027563665.1 of Antrozous pallidus. Taxonomy (NCBI): domain Eukaryota; kingdom Metazoa; phylum Chordata; class Mammalia; order Chiroptera; family Vespertilionidae; genus Antrozous; species Antrozous pallidus. The sequence goes on from CM050527.1 coordinate 42,573,900, forward strand.
GTCACATTTAAGTCATCTGCCTCTCAGTCTGTGCTCCTGAATCATGTCCCCATTTCCCAGGGGCAAGGACCTTAGCTTATGAGCCTGGTGTCCCCTGCACCGGGGGCAGTGCCAGGCACATGGTTCGACAAACCATGGAACTGATTGCAAATGATCCATGTCCCCAAGGTGGCTTTTCTTCACTATTGATTTTGTTGGGACTGCATTGCCTTCAGTAGGCAAGGTGCAGCCATGACAAGCTTAACCGTGACCTCGGCCGGTCTAAGCCCACTGTCCTCAGAGAAGGGACCTCCTCCTTGGCCTCCTCCTCCCCCGAGACTTGGCCTTTTTCAGCCCCGTCTTCCTGTGGAATACGGGGTCAGGGGCCAGGCTGGCATCGGCATGCCTGTCCAGGGTGAACGGGTTTATGTGGGTGGGCGGGCAGGTGGGCGGGTGAGGTCCTGCCTTAGAAAGTGGAGACTTTCCCCACGATCGTGAGCAGTGAACAGTGGAACAGTGGCGCATGCGGAGAGGGCTTTCTGGTTCCCAGTTTCCCTGTGGGTGTCATTCAGCCCACACAGAGCACAGGGCCAGAAGAGACGCTGGGGAGCAGTTGTAGGGCCTGGGAGGGGAAGGAGGGGTTGCTACTTCTGCAGGAGGTTGTCATTGCAAGCTTCGGGGCTGGCTTTCTGTTGGCTTCCCCAGTTGATGGAGATGGGGATGGAGTGCTGAGAGCACAGGGGAGTGGAGTGTGGGGTGAAGCTGGGGGAGTCAGAGGCCAGAGGAGGACGCGCCAGGGAAGCAAGTTAGGGGTTTGGGTTTTATTCTGCTAAGTGGAAAGGCCACCAACCCAGATTAATGCAGCGCCTGCCTCCTCTACCCCCACACCCGGTGGCTGAGTACAGGGCATAGCTCCACCGCTGTGCAAGCCAGCGGCAGGAGTGGCCAGGCGCCCTGCACCGAGGCCCCAGGATGGAGACTGCGTGGCCGCTGGAAGTTGCAATGGGCTGAACACCTGACATGGCACGTGCTTCTCAGGAGCCTGCACGGCTCTCCCCGGGGCCTCCACCTCTCGGCCGGGGACAGCCGTGCCGCCGCCTGGCGCCCGTCACATGAACCTGGGCGTCAGCCCAGTGTGCTCTGCCCCCCAGTGGGGTCTGCGGAGGAGCGGACGTCTGTGGGGAGGGAGTAGAGGCCGGGAGTTCAGCGCAGGGGATGGGCGTGCAGGTGCACTGCTGATACTCCTCTGAATCTACGTCCGTGCCCACACAGCTTAGACAGCCCGGGCAGCGGGAGTCTTCAGCGCCTGATTCAACCTAACATCTACAGAGCACGCAGCTCCAGAGGCCTCGCTGCAGGCCAGCTCCCTGATGGCTCTCAGAGCGATGCCAGAGTCACCTGAGCAGAGGCGACCCATCCGGGGGCCAGAGCCCGTCCCCGGGCATTTGATAGAGTCGACTGACAGCGGCCGCGGAACCCGCTCAAAGCGACCCCGCCCGATGGCTCGCTGGGGGCTGAGTCCTGACACAGGCTCTCTGGAGGAGATGGGAGAGCATCCCATGCACAACGCCCTCAAAAACACAAAACACGTGGGAGCAAGTGCCTCCGTCCCTCCCCCCAGCGCCCGGAGCATCCTCTGGCTGAGGGCCTCTCCTCACCTCCCCTGCCTCAGTCCTGACCCTGCCACACAGCTGTGTGTCCCCTCAGCCTCAGTGCCTCGGACCCAGGACTTCAAAAATTACACTTTAAAGGAATTAGTCAAGTGTCAGAAGTACAGATAATGAAACTAAAATGGCCCAGTTTAGGGGAAGGTCGCGGGTTTCTCCTGGGCTGATTCCCACCCTGACCACTCACCAATCGGGAGGTACAGACAAGCGACTTAACCCTCTCAGCCTAGTGGCTACGCCTGTCAGTTGGAGGCAGAGGCCTCTTCCCCAGAACAGTGAACCACAGGGGGACTCCTAAGTGCCTAGTGCTTGCCTGGGCCACTGCAAGGGGCACCCCCCACCATGTCCTGGAGGCTCTGCCCACCTGCTGCCTGGTTTGGCTGCACCAGATGACCTCCTCTGTGTGCACCTCCACCCCTGCAGGCAGCACCCCCCTGTGTGCGGAGCTGGACGGCCCCAGGACACAAATACGCCATGCTGCCCAGCTCAGCTGCTGCTGCGCTCCGTGCAGGGCCTGCGGCCTGTGAGCACACACTGGGAAGTCAACAAAAACAGTGAACTCCCGAGTGTGCACGCATGTCTGGGCGCTGGGCCACACCAGCCCACCTCTGCCTCTGCCTGGAGTCGTGGACCTGACCCTCCCCCACCCTTTGCCCTCCCTCCCAGTAGAAACCGTGAGTTCCTGGAAGAGAAGGCGGAAGCGCTGGCTGCTGGGAGCAGGGCCCTGGTGCGTCCATGTGCACAACCGTTACTGCCATGGGTGCAGTGGATTCGGCCCCCAAAGAGCAGCTGTGTCTGGACCAACGGCTGAGCCGCAGGGACCTGTGCAGCACTGGCGGGGACTGGAGAAGGGAGAACCCCGACGTCCTGCAGGGACCCACCAGAGGTGGGAGGCGGCTGTCCTGCTCTAGGATGAGAAGGCCAGGGTGCGCCCTGGTGTTGACAGTGCTCAGAGGCCAGCGTGGGGCTCTCAGAGTGATGCCTCATGATCTGATTTACGTTCTTTTTTTTTTTTTAAAGAAGATTTAAGTATTTTTTAAATATATTTTATTGATTTTTTACAGAGCGGAAGGGAGAGGGATAGAAAGTCAGAAACATCGATGAGAGAGACATCGATCAGCCGCCTCTTGCACGCCCCCTACTGGGGATGTGCCCGCAGCCAAGGTACATGCCCTTGCCGGAATCGAACCCGGGACCCTTCAGTCCGAAGTCCGACGCTCTATCCACTGAGCCAAACCGGTCTCGGCTGATTTACGTTCTTAAAAGATCCCTTTCGTGGCTTGTGGGGCCAGGCCGGGCTGCGGACGGAGACCCAGCCAGACAGTTCGGTGACCTGGAGAGGGGAGGGACGTGCCTGGGGCCAGGGCAGCCATGTGGATGGAGAAGACAAATGCCGGAGTCTGACCCCTTGGAGGCCCTCTGACTCAGCACCTCGGGGAGGCTATGAATTGAGGGGCGCCCAGAACAGATCCCTGTGGTCTGCACAGTGGCACAGGCCTGTGTGAGGACGTGTTGGGGCTCCCGGCCCGCAGCTCTGTGGGGGAGCTGCTTTGTTCTAGGAAGCTCAGATATCACCCATCGAGACCTCATGGCTGTCCCTGGGAGCCAGCCAGCCCACCGGGGGGCCTCTGACAGCCCACCGGGACAGGTGCGAGAGGCCGGGGCTCTGGGTCCTGAAGGCAGAGGCCCTGACGAGGGAGCCCAGCCTGGGCCTCCACACGCGGAGGCTCTGCAAACCCTGAACAGGGCTTTCCTGCCGTGGGGAAAGGTCGTGCCCCGCAGTCAGGAGAGGATGTGCTTGGAACAGAGGGGCGGAGGGATGGTGGGAGGTGGTAGTCACAGGCTTCCGAGTCTGACACACACAGTGCAGCAGAGGGAAACCTAATTTTAAACTTACTCTGTAATTTCGGCAGGAATCATCTGAGAATCAGGACCCGGGCCAGTGCCGGGGCTGGGAATGATGTCTGCGTGGGTGGACAGGCCCCCCAGAGGCTGTGGTTTTGTGAGTCGTCAGGTGACACACGCCGCTGCCGCCCCCACCTCCCAGCACAGCCCTCTCTCCGCACCTGCCCGTGAGGGGGTCTCCACCCGCCCCCCTCTCTTACCTCCTTCCTGGAGGGTTTCGGGAACAGAATGGTGTGGGGCGCTGGGTTTGCCGTGTGGAGTGGCACTGGCTGGCACATGGGCACACTGCTCTCCTCAGCCTGGGAGAACAGCCGGATCCTCAGTGTGTATTCCCATAGCCTAACTTTCCACATTCCCAAGTGGGGACTCTGCAGGGTGAGCGTGGGGCCACTTGGGTAGGAATACGAGGCCCCAGGTCCCCAGAGTGTGGCCTAGAAGGAGGGGCTCTGGTCCTCTTAGCCCAGGTCCTCTCAGTGTGGAGGGACACAGCCAGAAGTCACCCGAGTGGGTGTCCCAGTCCCTCTAGCGTGTGGGACAAGGCAGGGACTCCTGTCACCTGGGCCCGGAGGAGCTCCGTCATGCATCTCCAAGCCTCCCCTGGGAGGTCTGTGAGCATCCTCCATGTGTGAGCTGCCTGCTCCCGTCCCACAGCTGCCCAGGCCCTGCCTTCCAGAAGGCCGGCTCCCATCTCCTCGGTGACTACAGGGCTCCCGGGAGCCACGTGGGCTCTTCAGAGAGGTGGGCAACTGGAGAGCCGGCTGGTCTGGTGGCACCTGGACCTTCCCCCAGGACCCGCTTATGTGAATGAGATCCTTCACACGAGCTTGTTTGATTGAGATTTGCCTCTTTCTTTTAAAGAAGAGACGCAGGAAGCGTGAAGGTTACAGTAATCTATGTTTTCATTATTAGCTCCATTGGCGAGTCCATTAGCTGTGAGTGCTGGGTCAATGGCTGATTGTCTAAAACGCAAACACTGTGCTTATCACAGCTCGGAGAAGAGGTTGTGGGAGGAGGGAGGGGATAATAACTAACATTGGCCCGGCGTGTTAGAGCTTCCGAGCACCTGCACACACCACTGGCTCCTGTCAGAACTCAGAGACATAAGGAGGTGCCAGGTGCTTCTCAGCCCATTTCACTCAGAGGAGCCTTTCCTTGTGTGAATAGCATAGGCTGGCCCCTGCCTCCAGCAGGTGCTGCCGGTGCCTGCACGGAGAAGGCCCAGAGCTGCTGGCTTCCTTCTCTCCTCCCACTCCCCGTCTCTGGCTTTCCTAAACATCCGTGTCACTTGCTTTGTGCCACACTCTGTGCTGAGTGCTTCAACCTTCATTGTCTTACTTAATTCTTACCTCAAGCCCACCGTAATCAGTTCATCCATTTTTATTTATGTGTGGCTTCTCCCCCTCCCCCTTAAGCATACATAACTTTCAGTGTTAGACATGGAGCTGTTCTAATAATAGACCCTACATGAATAGTAGATGCCGGTGTGCTATTGTTTTTTAAGGTGAGTAAATATATAAAGTGTAAACCTGTGGTAAAGTGCTTTGTTGTATACAAATTCTACCAAGCGACAAGCACGAGGCATGAACATTATTCCAATCAAATATTTACTTATTCTTTTGTTGGAGATTTATTAAGATCTATTATTACCAGTAATGTGCTAGACACCAATGATTCAAAAATAAGTCACAATCCCAAGTTTGAAGGCAGTCATAACCTAAAGGGAAAGACAGACACAAAAACAAATAATTCTAATCGGGGCCTGTGAAGGTCTGAATACATCCCTAGGAGCAAGAAAGAGAGAGCTTCCTGGCGGAGGTGACACATTCAATAATTCTCAGAGGAAGACTTGTTAGGTACAATGAAACTAGGAGGGGAGAAAATAGTGTGGGCAGAGGGCAGGGCATGAGCAAAGGGGAAGAGGTGAGAAACAAAACAGTGTGTGGGGCTGAGGAGGCCAGACCTTGAGAGCCACATATGTCCTATTGATGAACTTGAATTGTATGTGTGGGTGAAGCCAGTAGTGTCCATATAGAGGAGCCGTTGGAGGGTTTCAGACTTGGAAAGGACACAATCAGACATGCGTCTCTGAGAGACCAGTTATAGACAGTTACAGTAGACCAGGGCAGAGATGCTGAGGGCAGTGAGGTTGGATGCAGAAAATGAGATAAATGCAACCATCATTTATGGAGCAAAATTCACAGGATGTGGTGATACAGGAGGTGTGGCAGTCAGGAAAGGGCATAGGAGCAGCCAAAGATGGCCCTCACTTCTGACCTGGAAGCCAGCACTGGGCCACCCCTGCAGCAGAATGGGGAAAGGGCCAACTTTGCCATGAACAAGGTGCGTTTGGTTTGGCCCATCTAGAATTTGAAGTGCCTCCATCCGCTTACATGTAAAATGGAAATAAAAATTCATTTATCTTGCAGTGTATTTTGAGCATTGACTTAAGAAAACATAAAGCACTTAGCACAGTGGCTGGAATAGAGTGAGTGCTCAATAGGTATCAGCTATGATGATGGTGGTGATGATGGTAATGATGTTGGTGATATGATAATATGATCACAATGCTGCTGCTGATGATGATGATGACAGTAATGATGATGGTGATGAAGGGCATGACAATGATGGTGATGATGATGGTCATGGTAGTGATTATAATAATGGTGTTGATAATGGTGATGGTAATAATGCTAGTGGTGATGGTGGTGATGATGATGGCAATAACGGTGATGGTGGTGATGATAATCGTGGTGGTGGTGATGGTGATGATGGTGTTGGTAATGAGTCTAAGGCAGGGGAGAGAAACATGGGCTAAGAGTTGGGCACATGTCCTCTTCCTCCTTCTGTACAAGTCTGGGGACAGCCAGGAAGAGTAGCAAAATGCCCAGATGGCAAATTTGCTAAACTAAGCAACTAGACTTCCAGACTGGACTTGAAGTCAATGAAAAAATAGCTATGAGAGACTTTGTCTGCTACGCTTCACATTGTTTCCACAACGAGGCTGGGCCAGAGGTGACCACTGTCTCCTTGTGTTACCAGTTTCTATGTCTATATTTTCTAAGTTGGGTTGGCCAATGACTGGGGTTTAAACAACCTTCTTTGTTAAGTAGAAATTCTACTACTAAAATTTCCTAAGAATTGATGTAATCTTACACTTTGCCTTCTTTTGCCCTCTTACAACCTAATAGTTCCTTCCAGGTACATCAAACCTTAATCAGCACCTTTTCCCAACAAACAAACCTCACACACACTCATAATTTCCAAGAAAATGGGTTTTGCAATGAATGCCTTAAACACTTGATTATAATTCCACCATCCCAAATAGTCAATGCCTCCTTGTGGGTCTCACAAATGCTTATTTGAGTTTTTTGCTTCCAGTTGGACCAGTTATGACTGTATTTAACTTGTCTTTGTATTGCTTTTTAATTTTTGTTTGTTTTTGTTTGTTCCTATTTAATCATGAAACACCACAGCATAGAACTCATTTATCTGCATTCCCCTCTGAACTTACCATTTTACCCGTTGGCTGTGTTAGGAAGTGGTGGGCACCTCTCCAGATTTTGAAAAATTCATTCAGACTCTTCCTTTCTGTGCATCTCTTCTGCTTTGCCAGGTCGAGCTGGGAGCTGCCTGACTTGAGGGAAGGGAGAGTAAAAGCCATCAGTGACTCAGATGGGGTGAGCTACCCTTGGTACGGGAACACCACAGAAACTGTGACCCTGGTTGGCCCCACCAACAAGATGTCTAGGTTCTCCGTCAGCATGAATGACAATTTCTACCCTAGTGTGACATGGGCAGTGCCAGTGAGCGACAGCAACGTGCCACTGCTCACCAGGATCAAGAGGGACCAAAGTTTCACCACCTGGCTGGTAGCCATGAACACAACCACAAAGGAGAAGATCATTCTGCAGACCATTAAGTGGAGGATGAGGGTGGACATTGAGGTGGACCCCCTTCAGCTCTTGGGGCAACGGGCCCGGCTGGTGGGCAGGACTCAGCAGGAGCAGCCCCGGATCCTGAGCCGGATGGAACCCATCCCCCCCAATGCACTAGTGAAACCCAATGCCAATGATGCCCAGGTCCTCATGTGGAGGCCCAAGCGGGGGCCACCTCTGGTTGTGATCCCTCCTAAGTAGAAACCGACTGGCCTGAAAGTATGTGGAGCACCTGTCGTGGAGACACGCAATGGGGTTGCCAGGGATGGCAGGAGCCAAACTGAATTTCTGAGCCAAAGCAGACCTCCTGGTTTGCCAGCCTTTGCAGCCACCTGTGAAGAGCAGAGCTGCTCCTGGGGTGGTAGAACCATAATCCTTAGGGAAAATCTCTTCCTCTTAGGAATAAAGAAATCACTGCTTCAACAGACTTGCTTTGAACACCCAGCAAGGAGCCATATTTTATTTGGAGCTGATTCTTTTCTCCAAACTATTGACCATTTTCCTGTGAGATGCAGGGAATGGAAACGAAACTAAACAGTGCCTGTGGCAAATGCTGCTTCCCAACCAGTTAGAAGTGGAAGTGAAACATCCACACCAGGCGTTTGTAAGACAGACAGTCCGCTGTCTGATGGGAGGGTGATGGGGAAGGGGGTGGAATGAAGGGAGGTGGTGAGGAGAATGGGCATTGGGAAGAGGAAGGAATAAGTTATTATTACAAATGGATCATTGTGCATTTATTAGTTGATTATCTGATCATCTATAGACCCACTGGAATGAAAGGAATACTTAGAAACTGCAGGTATATTGACATTTGGTCTATTCTGAGGGGGTTGGGGGAGGCGGATCCTGGGAGCTATCCAAGGTGCTGATGTGAACTAACTGATGGTGGCTCTCGATGGTTCCATCTACCTGCCTCCTTCCAAAAAGTGATTATTCAGAGCATCCTTAATTACAGTGTTTGGATAGGTCGTTTCTGTGCTCTGCAGTCACTGTGATATTCGGGGCCTTCACCATGTTTTCAGTGAAACCTGAATTGTGATTTTTGTTTACAGGTGCTTGTTCTGTTCCCATTACTAGTCCTAAATTTACAAAAAGGTAATGTGTATAAGCCAAGAATTCATAGAGAGCTTCAAGAACATCTCAGCAAATAAGAATAGCATTTTCACTTTTGAATTGTTTGTGGTTTTAGTTTCCGAATGACTTGGACGTGTAGAATGCACACGCACAAGCCTGTGTGCCGGGTCCGGAAGCTCCTGACGGGTGTGGGGAGCACAAAGCATGCGCTGTGCTTCTCTATTTGATTCTTCCCATCGATTTCACGGAAGCTCAACTTTAACTGCTGGGCCTTTGTGAGACCTGAGCTCGTTAATGAAAATCTGAGCTACTCACATGAAGCAATATATATGAGAAACTGTATTTCCTTTGGTCAGGCCAATATCAAGCTTTTTAAAGAGTTTCTAATTTTTATAATAAGGATTTTTTCAGCTCTTCTAACTTATATCACACCCCCCCCAAGAAGAGCTTTTCCCTTTATTCCCAATCATAAACTGTGATATATAAATATGGTGCCTTTTTCAAGCCCCTCCCCGTCCAACATGATTCTGAAAGTCCCACAATGCCACTGTGGGCTTAATGGGTGGACTTGCAGGCCTGGGGAGAGAGATGAGGTTCAGAACAATTATGACAGCCCCGTGGTTGGCTCCAGGAATGTGTCTTTGGCCAGAGTTTGAGGATAGAACAGGAAAGCCAGGAGGCCTTTTTATTACTTTTATTAAAAGTGCAATTTAGCTGAACATCTTTCAGGTTCTAGTCCCAGGGATGGTGCTCATTTACAGGAGATCCATTTTGAACGACACTGTGTGAACCCCACACCTTGGTCCTGAGTTGCCCCTAGGTTAGTTACTGATGGCAGGCTGAGCCATTTATAACACAGAGAGACAACATGCCAGCGACTCACAGGAGACCGGAGATAGTTCACTTGGAAATAGTACTGCTGTTCCATTTGGATTCCTCCATCCCTTTCCATGCTTCCTTGGGTATGTTTTGTTTTGTTTAAGAGCTCCATGGCTGAAATAAAGAGCTGCTGGTAGAATCGGAAACAGCAGTGTGTCCCTCTGGTGGAATTAGATGCCACCCATGTGGGACGCTGGAGAGTGGACACTGATCCTGGAACCTAGTCCATGTGATCTTACTTTAGGAAAACCTGATCTTTAAAAATCAAAAATTGTAAAAATGAAGAAGAAAGGATTATATATATTAAACAATATTATACAAGATTTCTGTTTTCAAATACCCATTGCCCACTCGAATAAGATGTGACTTACACAGTCATATTCACATATAACTTTTCCAAGGGTGCACTGTCTTTATAAAGCAAGATACCGCATACTTAACAAGACTGGTTCCTGCTGAAAATGCACTTTTCAGAATTTAAAAGATGTGACCCCAGGTCAGTTTTCTCAAAAATTATGTGATTACAAAATGAGAAAAAAATAGGAAAGTATTTATAAGAAAGCCCTGTATAATAACCAGATATGCTCTGTGGTCATTGTCAGTGATACTGTGAACTCTGCAGCGGGGTCTCTCAATTCTGAAATCTCCTGGCAGGTGTCCTAGGGCTCTGCAGCCAATTATTTTAAAGTGATCGCTGTTTTACAGGAAAATAACCCTTTTCTGTCTGTGAGCCTGAATGCCCGTCAGCACAGTCAGGATATTGTGAAGTGAAAGGCTCTCCAGAGGGAGTCACCGCCAGGTCCCCTCGGTGCTCCCATCAGCATGTCCCCAAGAGTCCCCAGGTCTGGTGGCAGATGCCATCAGTTTAGAGGACTCATTCAGTGCCTTGATTAGTTGGCTGATCTTAGTATTACATTTGGATTCTATACACACACACACACACACACACACACACACTGGAAAACAGCATTTCATTAAGTCATAGGTTCTTCACTGTAGTCCTCTTTGAGAGCTTTTATTTCACGATCCCAAAGGAATTGAGGTCCAGTTAAATTAGCTCATCTCAGGGCCACGTACCTACTTGGCAGAAGAGCCCAGAGGAGGGCCTGGGCCTCCCACGCCTCAGATCACAGCACATTCACACTGACCTGAGCCCCACAGTCCTGAGCCATCACCTTCTTAGCCGGGAGACAATTGGATCCATCCCTTAAAGGACAGGGGAGGTCCTTATTACAATTATGTCAGAAAATGAATGTTCCAGATTCCCTTTGGTCGGTTTGATCTGTAACCTCTGTTTTGAAATTGAGCTCTTCACTCGGGCCCTTTGCAGCACACATCATACCTCCTGGGTCATGGCTTTGGTCCACAGCATGTGGGAGGCTGGAGGCTGGTCCCCTCTCCAGTCCCATCCAAGGGCATTTCACGATGCCCTCTGTCCAGGTGCTAGGACTGTTATTTCAGAGGTCAAGTCATGTTCTGAGCAGCAAAATAAAAGAACTGTGACTTATATTTTACAAAAGCTTCCATATGCATTTTCTCACCCCAGATCATCTTGGAGGAGTGTCCCGTAATATCATTATCATCATCCCTCTTTTACAAACACTGATTGAGATACACAGAGGTTAGGTGACTTATTCATTGACACAAACAAAATGTCAAGAGCAGGTTCAAGCTGGGCCATTTGCTCCAAATCCCCTGTTCGCCCAGGTCCTGAGCTGCTTCCCCAGTGCTCCCTGCCGGGAGTGCATAAAAGAGAGGGAAGCGAAGGAGAAGCCAGTCATTTATTTGCTCCTGCACAGCCATGCAGCCTCGCCCAATCTACTAAGTGAATGCATTAAAAATAAGCTGAGAACCGGTAACCCAGGGAGACTGGCTGGAGATGCCCACTGGGCCCAGAGTGGGGGAGCTGTCCCGCAGCTCTCAGCAGCGCTGGTAATTAGTGAGGAGCAGTCTGCTCTTGGGGGGGTCTCAGGATCCCTGAAGCACTGTAAGTGCAGGAGGAGGAGAGAGCAAGCAACGCAGCTGAGGCCCCAGCTGAGCGAGGCCCTGCCCCGCCACCCCTCATCCTGTCGGGAGCAGCCCCCGGGGCGGAGGCAGCGTGAACAATGGCCTGTCCAACTCTGCTTGGAACATCAACGAGGACACAATCAAACACCGCCAGAGCCAGCTCCCAGCTGAATCTCAAAGGAAGATGTAAACATGCAGAACCACTAAACTCACAATCTTCAAGCTGAAGAGAAAATTAATCAAAAGCCCAGTGAACGCCTGAGCTCTATAATTAAGCCTCAATGATTCTGAGATAGAAAGGAGCTGAGCGAGCGAGCTCAGAGCACACAGATATTTTTACCCCGTCATTGCCATTCGGTTCTTTGGGGTCTTGAGGACAGCTGGTTCCAGTCTCCCTGCCGAGGCAGCTGCCACAGAGGCCCTGTAGGAGAGTTGCTCCTCAGTGGCCAGAGGACAGCCAAGGTCACTTAGCCATTCTCAAACACTGTACGGGAACCCACCTGGGGAGATGGCGCCCCCCACCCTCCCCGCCCGCCAGTGATGGATCCATCACTCACGTCAGGCCTCCTAACAATTCCTTTGCCGTGGGCAGTAGTTTACAGTTTACAAAGGGTTTTGCTTTTCAAGTAGAGAAGCAAATGTCCCTCTTCAAGATGGAAACGTTGTGGGGGCCTCCCCTCCCTGTCCTCATTATTAATGGCAAAGACTCCCCTAGTTTGTGTGCCACAGTTTGCATAGCACAGGCACAAACATTTGCCATCCTGTTCTCAACAGCCCTAGAGGATCCCCTCTGTAACCTGTTTCACAGATGAGGAGTCAGGTCCAGCGACCTGTCCAAGGTCACGCCAATATTAGTGGTGCTCCGAGGACTCAAGCTTCCGTCTCCTGTCTCCACACCATTACCCACTCTCATGGGACTTTCTCCCCTAGTTTCATGCACATGCCCTTCTGTGCTCGTCCAGCCACTGCCTCTCCTCAGGGAGGGCCGACTGGCCGGGACAAGGACAAGGTGATCTGTGGGGTCTGCTCTAACGGGTGGTGCTGTGGCTGGACAAGACAGACGCAGCTCTCTGCAGTCCCCAGGCTCTGTGCCTTCAGATTTCTCCCCTGACCCACATCAGAAGGGAGGCCTATTCAGGTGGCCTGCGGCCAGGACCTTGGGGTTACCAGGACCAGCTGGTTATCTAGACCTTGAATGAGTCACTTTATTCCTCTGGGCCTTGGCTCCTCTGTTAACTGAGCCGCCAATACAGCCCAGCCCTCGCCATAGTCAGGAAGACAGTGTGATGATGTCGAGAAACAACCCAAGCCCCTCCCAGTTTCTACAGCCCAACCAGTCCTACCCCAAGCTGGGCCTACCCCTGCCTGGGCTGCCTGCGTGCAGCGTGGTACATCCGTGGACTCAGGTCCAGGGTGAGGGGCAGGCCCTCCAGCCCCATCTCCTCGGAAGCCACCTCAGGGAAACCTGCTTTCCCTGCCAGTGAACCTGGCCTCGAGGGGGAGGGGCCTTTGAGCTCCTGACACCTCAGACTCCTTGCTGGAGAGGCCTGGACCCTGGCAGTGAGAAAAGGAAGGGACCGCTGCATGGCCCTCTAGAAATCCACTCGGGGCTCCATTTGCCGCTGCAACTCTGGGAGGTCTTTTGGAAAGGAAAAGAGGCCAGGCCTGAAGTCCCAGCGTCATTTGCCTAGTTTAAGCCAACTAAAGAAGCCAGCCAGGGACAGCACCTGCAAGAGAAACAGAGGGGAAAGTAAGAGAGAGAGATGATAGATAGGTAGATAGACAGATGATAGATACATAGATGATAGATGGCTAGATAGATAGATACAAGGGTAATAGATGGATAGATACATAGATAGTACATAGACGATGGATGCATACATACACACATACATACAATGTACACCTGTCTACCTACCCATCTTTCTGTGGCTCTCCCCTGGCATGTCTGTCCCTGTAGGGTCCCCCATGCCACAGGCCTCGGCTGGGAAGCCTCAGTTTGGAGGGAGTATTACCGACGTGGTTGTGTGGTGCACACACCTGCGCTGCACCCCCAGGCTGGATCCTCTCTGCTGCCCTGCCTGCTATGGCTCCACTGGACCCTCCACTCAGCCACAGCCTTGCTTCCAGGCTGCTTCCCAAGCCCCTCCCAGTTTCCACAGCCCAACCAGTCCTACCCCAAGCTGGGCCTACCCCCGCCCGGGCTCTCTGAGGGGAGAGGTATTTTGTCCAACTAGGGAGTGGTCCCAAAGAGACCCTCCCAGCTCTTCTCGCCAGGACCGCCTGGAGCCAGGCCTCGGGCAGCAGGCCCTGTGCAGGAGCCTCCCCTCTGCCCCTGGCACCCACTCTCCTCGCCCACCCAGAAGTGTGGTGTGGCCCTCACAATAGCTGTGTGCTGGGTCAGGATGCCTAGAGTGGGAAGCAGACCTCGGAGTGGGAGCGCTTGGCCCTGAGGCATCAGAGGGTTCGGACAGTGCAGGCAAAGCACTGCTGACCGTGGGCTGGTCTCAGCTGGCCGACTCCGCCTCCCTAGAGGAGACAGGAAGCAGAGTGGATGCGTGCTCCAGGTTGGGCCCCAGGATGCACTGCTTAAGGGGCTACCCACTGAGTTTGTGCAGACATCCAACCTGCACTTGCTGAGTGAGCCTCTAGTGTCCACCCTGGTCCCCAGACTCATCTCACCCATCTCTGCCCTGCTTCCTGCAACTTCTATCCACTGTTTTCTTCTCAAGGAGAATGGATGAGATCCCTCTGCACACCCATCCTCTCAAACAGGGTTCATACAGTGTCTGCCAAGCATCAGGCTAGGCAGAGTCCCTGCCCACAGGCCACGATGCCCACAGGCCACGATGCCCACAGGACACAATGCCTACAGGACACAATGCTCACAGGAAGCTTTGCAAGCACACAGCACAGGACTGCCCCCAGGCACATGCTCTGAGTCTCTCTGTCCAGAGCATCAGCTGCGGTGAGGGGACTCGGCGGAGGGCAGTGACAGGAGCACTATCAAGGGCTGTGCTCCTCCAAGGAAAGATATTGGGAAAACGTGTAGCTACATCCACACATAGGCACTGGGCCACCTCCCCATTGGCTCTCATCCCATCACTCCACCCTCCAACCCTGTTAGAGGCCCACACAGACGCCCCCTGGAAAAACAATAGGAAAGGTGGTCACGTGCTTCCCGTTGAGCACTGTACCATTGAGCGGGACTTTCAAAGCCAGAGGACGATTTCTCAGCTACTCCCTCCCAGGCCAGCAATGAGGCAGCCATTACCTCTAATTAATTAGGGCAGAAAGGAAGACCTGAATATGCATTTATAATGAGGGGTGAGGCTCTACCCTACCCCTAGTGTGAAGTGTACATGCTCACACTCACATATATATGCTCACACACACATGCACACATATGCTCAAATGCACATGCATGAACGTTTGCACACAATGCACACTTGTGCGTGCACACATACACACACAGGCGCATGCACCAGGGAGTAAAGACCCCGGCAACAGTCTGACCTGAAGCATTTCTTTCAACCTCGCCATCAAACAGCTGCTCCTGGAAACCAGTCACGAAATCAAAGGCCGGGCCGTCTCCGGCACCGTCCTCAGGAAAGAAAGCAGATTTGTTGTGAGAGAATAAGCAGCTGTAAACTCCTCCGATTCGAAAAGACCTGCAGCCAACCACGACCGTCTCACGCAGGTGCCCTCCCAGTTCCCACCTGTGGGTGGGAAGGAGGCCTGTTCTCGGCACTTTCACCACCCCTTCAAGCTTTATGGCTTTGCCTCTCCTTCAGGAAAACTGATGCACGGACCCCACCTACAGCTAAACGAGTTTCTATGCAAAATTTAGGCTAAGCCAAGACACCCTATTAAGTCATAAATCTATTCCATAATATCAGAGGGATGGCACGGCAGAGAAGGTAACAGTTATGTCGAGCCCGTTATGATGCTGTGATTCTGCACAAGGGAATCTCTCCCCATCCATGAGCAGCAGGCAGACTGAAGTCGTCACAAGGCCTCCACACACCTGTGCCACATCGCACCTGTCACCCAGCATACTGCCATTCTGGGCCAGGCAAGATCCCACTGGCTGGCAGTTGGTGCATCTGACCAGTCGCTGAGGGAGGAGGTGGAACTGGCATTCGCCGACCCAGAGCGTGGCAGCCATTTCCCTGCAGTTTGCAGAATGGCTTCTAAGCTCCTAAGTCCCCATTGGCATGGTAATGGGTGGCCTACAAACTGCCAACAATTGCCACAAGTTTAGTGGCCACCTACCTACGAACCTGGGTCTGTTCTTCCTAAAGCTGAAACCACACATGAAATCTAAGATCGCAACTTGTAATCCTAGACCCGTTTTGCCGGTAGCACCCTGTGAGCAGCCCCATGTGTCAGAGACCCAAAGATACAAGCACAAGAGCCGATCAGGGAGACAGAGGAGGAGCCGATGGCCGGGCTGACCTCCGAGCAGCTCCTTTCAGGCTCTCAAAGCTACTGTTTGTGTTTTTAGACTTCAGTTGCCCGCTGCTTCGGAACCACAGCTGTTACACAAAGCCATGCGGACAAGTACCCACAGAAAATACAGTGGAGACAAGTTTTCTTTTTAAAGACAACCTGATTAACAACTCCAGGTTGAATAGTGTAGCCTCACGTCAAGGAGCCAGCCTGTGGCCTGTCCTCCTAATCCAGCGATTCCTGCACATCTCCTCATGCCTTAGATGCTGAGAATGGGCCATGGGTCTGAAACGCCCACCATTTCTGTCGATCCTTTGTACCTGGCTGCTGGGTTGTACCTACAGACAATCTGCAATCCCTTAATATCACTTTAGTTTTTCTTCATTTTTTTAAAGAACCATATAAATACTACAGACCATCTTTACTAATGGGTGTGTCAATAATTATCCATAGTTTTGCATAAAATTTCAAAGTCAATGTCCCCTTGAAATCTATTCATGGTGCTCAGATCTGCTTCTAAGGAATGATGTTCTTTAGTCACTGTCTTAATGCCCATTCTACTCACATGTTTCCATGTCCATATGCAGGTCACCTCGGAGGACAAGGCACACCCAGCCAGCAGAGCCACGTAGCAGACTGAGGAGGGAATGAGCTGGTGGCCCCCAAGCTGAAGCCCTGGACAGCTGGTTTCCCATAAACCACATGCCATCCTGCTTGTCTCCTTACCACCCTCCCTCCAGTGACCCATCCCCACCCACCCACCACGTGCCAGGCACCTCCCCACGGTCAGGAATGCGGGTTGGCTCCTGGGGAGGCATGTTAAGGGGGGCTGTGCCTGCTGTGTGTTTCTATGTGTAAAGGTTGGGTCCATCCTGGTCTCAAGTCCATGACCAACCCTCGTATGAAGCTGCCCAGGGGTGAAGGCTGTTCAGCCTGGCCTTTCAGTTACCTGGGGTAACCCAGCCCTGGTTCCCAAGCCCTGCCTTCCCTTCTACCCTCCTGGGTAGGAAACAGGGAAGGTATGTCTCCCCTCTTCCTCCCTTTTCCGTGTGGGTGGCTAATGTCGATACTTTGGAGATGTCTCTGACCTTGGGGAGCCGGGGTCAAAGCGTCCTGCTTCCCCGCACAGCCAGGCTGGATGCCTGCAGTAGCCAAGGGCAACATGTTTGCCGCCAGGGTCAAGGGGCAAGGGGAAGACCAACCTAAGAGGGCCAAGGAGGTGTGCATTGTCTTACTCCCTGATTTATTCACTGGCTTGCTCACTGCTTTATTTTTGGGATATGTATTCATTACACAGCAGAAAATCAGTCCCATCCTTGAAGTATCCAGCCCTAGAATTTGCCTTCTTGGCCCCAGAGAGCACAGTAAGCTATTCCACTTTGAAGCCACAGAACATGGGGGAAAATCATCTTCCTGAGTCCAAACACCCACACCCGAACCAGATTTTCAACCAGAAATGGGTTAGAAACCACCAGCTCAAGAGGTTGTGAAGCCGCACCCATCAGCGGAAGCCTGACTGTCTAAACAGCAGCCCCCAGGACTGTTCCCCCACCTGGCATCTGGCCTCCCATCTCCTCCCCACGTGCCCGGGGGCTGGCACTCAGTCCCCCTCTACCTGACTCAGAACTGAGCTCCTGCTCCAGTCCATCCTCTAATGCCACCTGCACTTCAGAGACCTGAGAGCCTGTCCCCTCTCACACCTGTGGTCTCAGCGGTGGAGCCTGGCACCAGTGTTTTAAGGAGACCCTGATGGGCTGCAGGGGGCTGGGCTGAGGGGGCCTCTGGCATCTGCTCTCCCCCTTTGTCTCCCACATCTTTCATTCCCCAGCTTTCTGGGCTCCAAGAATGGGAGAAATGACAGCGGTCTCCTCCCGTTCCTCAGTCTCCCCACCTAACCCCTCCCCCCC
Organism: Antrozous pallidus; assembly: GCA_027563665.1. NCBI lineage: Eukaryota > Metazoa > Chordata > Mammalia > Chiroptera > Vespertilionidae > Antrozous > Antrozous pallidus. The sequence goes on from CM050527.1 coordinate 42,591,705, forward strand.
CCAAGCAGGTCAGCCTCCCTGAGCAGGTCCCTGAGCAGGTCCCTGAGCAGGTCCCTGAGCAGAGGCGGGTCCGAGCACCGTCCCCTGAGCCTGGTGCGGGTGCCCAGCCTGAGACGGCTCTCGGACAAAGGCCACCAGCCTTGCTGGGAGCAGAGGCTGCCCTTTGCCAGATTCTCTTTCCACCTGCACCTCCCTAGGCTCCCAAAGGCCAAAGGGTGAAAGGGCACTTGGTGACATCTGTGTCTTCAAACCCTCATCCTGGTGAGAAGGCCCCTCCAGCGTTACTTATTTAGTTGTTTGTTTATTTATTTACTTGTTTATTGATAGCAGAGAGGAAGGGAGAGTGAGAGAGAAATAGAAACATCAATGATGAGAGAGAATCACTGATTGGCCCTTCAGCACACCCTGCTCTGGAGACTGAGCCCACCACCCGGGTATGTGCCCTGACCGGAAATGGAACTGCGACTTCCTAGTTCATAGGTCGGTGCTCAACCACTGAGCAACACTGGCCAGGCCCCGTCCAGCCTGTGCAACTCAAGCCTTGTCCACTTCTACAAGCCACCCGAATTGAATGAGGGTCTCCTGGTGACAGAGGAAGAGTCACACTGCCCTAAGCCAGGCCTTCCCCAACAAGTGGCAGCATCCAAACCCCAGATGGCCGAGAAGAGATCTCCTGCTTCACACAAGATTGCCACTGCTGAGTGTGAGTGTGTTAGTGTGTTGGAGTGTGTGTTGGCATGTGAGTGTGAGAGTGTGAGAGTGTGTGTGAGTGTGTTGGAATGTGAGTATGTGAGTGTGAGAGTGTGTGTGAGTGTGTGTGTGTGTGAGTGTGTGTGTGTGTGAGTGTGAGAGTGTGTGTGTGTGTGTGTGTGTGAGTGTGTGTGAGTGTGAGAGTGTGTGTGTGTGTGTGTGTGTGAGTGTGTGTGAGTGTGAGAGTGTGTGTGAGTGTGTGTGTGTGTGTGAGTGTGAGAGTGTGTGTGAGTGTGTGTGTGTGAGTGTGTGTGAGTGTGAGAGTGTGTTAGTGTGAGAGTGTGCGTGTGAGTGTGTGTGTGTGTGAGTGTGTGTGTGTGTGAGTGTGTGTGTGTGAGTGTGTGTGAGTGTGAGAGTGTGTGAGTGTGAGAGTGTGCGTGTGAGTGTGTGTGTGTGTGAGTGTGTGTGTGTGTGAGTGTGTGTGTGTGAGTGTGTGTGAGTGTGAGAGTGTGTGAGTGTGAGAGTGTGCGTGTGAATGTGAGTGAGTGTGTGTGTGAGTGTGAGAGTGTGTGTGTGTGTGTGAGTGTGTGTGAGTGTGAGAGTGTGTGTATGTGTGTGTGAGTGTGTGTGAGAGTGTGTGTGAGTGAGTGTGTGTGAATGTGTGTGAGTGTGAGAGTGTGTGTGAGTGTGTGAGTGTGAGAGTGTGTGTGAGTGTGTGAGTGTGTGTGAGTGTGAGAGTGTGTGTGAGTGTGTGTGAGTGTGTGTGAGTGTGTGTGAGTGTGAGAGTGTGTGTGTGAATGTGAGTGAGTGTGTGTGTGAGTGTGAGTGTGTGTATGTGAGAGAGAATATGAGTGTGAGCGTGTATATGTGAATGTATGTGTGTGAGTGTGTGTGTGTGAGTGTGTGTGTGTGAGTATGTGTGTGTGTGTGTGTGTGTGAATGTGTGTGTGTATGTGAAGATGCCATGTTCAAACCGTCACCATCACAGAAATGTGCCAATTCCGCATTATATGTACACACAGAATGTTGTGATCTATACACACTGTCACACACACACACACACCCTAGGGGGCTGTGATGTGGGACAAGTTGTTCTGCTACCCAACCTCCCCCTCTGAGTAACTCCAGGCCAGTAAGCACTATTTCCCACCACCACCAGCTGCCCAGCCGCCCGCCCGTGTCCATACTCCAATCCTCCTTCCCCAGGGTCGGCATGTCCTGCCCTGTGTTCCCTCACTCAGGGTCCGATCAGTCCGTGCATGAGAAGAGTGGAGTGCCCCGCTCCCCAGGTGACATTTGTTTTAATGGTGACCACAGACAGTGCCTTACCCAGAGGAGTAGCTCTAATGGTGGGGTTCCAGGCACTGTCGTGAGCCAGGAAGGGGGACCCTTTTTTATCAGGGCCATGAGAGCTCCCAAGTCATGCCTGTCTCTGCGACCAGCCTGTGCGTGAGCACAAGCTAGTCACCTTCCACACACACTTTCCCTCAGGGCGAGACCTCCCTGATTCAGGCCCTATTGTTCAACATGAAGAAAAATCAAAGGAACCAGCTAATACGGAAACCTCCCTGCTGGCCAGCGGGTCCACACCCTTTCCGTCCCTCCTGCTCCCTCTCTCGCTGTCACTGCGTCATGAACTTACTCCTGTGTCCCCTCCGTGATCTCCTCCCCCTAAATGTACTGTCTTCCTCTCTGTCTTCCATGGGAACTGGGCTGGCTTTCGGTGTTGGGACAACGAGCGAGGGAGGAGCAGGCACAGGTGTGTGGCCTGGCCCAGCGGAGCCGGGGCTCCAGTTTGAAGAAAGCTCTCGGAGGAAGAGACGGGCTGGCCCTGCGAGTGCCTTAAAATGACTTCCAATTGGAAACTCTGAATCGTCAGTCTTCGGATGTTACATCAACTCAAACAGATGTTGCGTTTCAGTTCTCTGGGATTATAAAAAGTTAAATACAGTGTGTATTAGACAACAGAGTGTCTTTCCTGATTATTTGGGCCCTTAACGTCGCAGTGCCTGGTTTCCTGAGAAGCCCTGGGGATGCAGGGGCAGATGCAGGGACCCTGCTTGGCCAGCGGCCCTCGCCAGCCCCCTCTGTGCCTTAGCCTGTGCTCCAGGGGAAGGAGAACATTCTAGACAGGCAGAGAGTAAACTCTGCCCTTCCACCCTTCCCTGCCATTTCCATGCACCAGTTGATGGTTCTCCTTCTCCTTTGTGAATGGCTGTCCTCTGCTTCATGCTAGCCACATGACCAAAACAAGGTGTGTGGGAAGTCTGAGCCCCTGAAGGCAGTTAGGGTTCTGGGGTGCTGCCCTCTGTCCCTCAGAGCTGCATTTTGTTGTTGTTATTAACCTTCACCCACGGCTATGTTTCCATTGATTTTTAGGGAGAGTGGAAAAGAGAGGGAAAGACAGAAATATCATTGTGAGAGAAACACATCTATCGGGGGCCAGTCCCACATGCCCCCAACCAGGGATGGGCTGGGGAGGAGCCTGCAACCGAGGTACATGCCCTTGACTGGAATCGAACCAGGGATGCTTCGGTCCACAGGCTGACGTCAGAGCTGCGATTTTAAATGGTTGGTGAGGAGGGGAGTGGAGTTGGGGTGGACTTGGTCCTGAAACTGAGCTCCTGGGAAGGAGCTGCCGACTTGGCCCCGCGGTGCCTGGGCTCCAGCCCAGCAGAGCCCCGCCCACTCTGTCCTCACCTCGCCCTCCCATTGGCCCGTGCCCGCCTGGGGAGTGTCTGTGTCCCGAGGTAGCAGGCATTCTCTCTCCAGGACTTTTATTCAAACCTGTCTCGGCTACTTTCACAAGAGAGGCGACCCTTTGGTGGGGTCAGTTTTTAGAGGGCCGAGGGTCAGTAATTCATACTCTCTCTCTCAAATCAATAAAGAAATAAAAACTTAAAAAAATAACTTGTACATCCCATGTTAAACTGGCATGGTTTGGAAAATGAAACAAGGGTGTGATTCATTTGAAAAAGCAAACTGTTCTATATTTAGATATATCTGCTATAGACCCACATTGCACCTAAAGAAGAAATCTGGGGAAACAAAGATGATACACTGTGTGTGTGAAGAAGCGACATGTTCCTATGTGAAGGAATGGTACAGCCTGCTGGTCAGCTGGGGGTCACTTGTGGTCACTCTTCTCTGTCTCTAGTTGAATCCTGTTAGCAGAGTTCTTCCTGGAGGCCCCTCAGGCCGCCGCCTAATTTCTCCGGACCAGAACCCGGTCCGGAACCCGGTCCGGAGAGTCACAGCACCCAGCAGGAAGGACAGGGTCACAGCAACCCACCCTGCCTCCCCTCCCCCAGCTGGGAGGAAGCCTCCAGGCCTCGGCTGCCCCGCTCTGGGCCCCACACTTGCCCAGTCACTGTTCTCAAGCACAGGGATGCCAAGGGCAGTGTGCAGGCCCTTCCAGAATCTGCCCTCTTGTGAAAGGCCCTCCTCCCATGTTGCAAAGCCTCAGCTTTCCACCTGGGTCCGTGACCAAGAGCCCTGCTCCTCACGCCAGGACTCCTCGCTGCTCCTGTGCTGAGCCCGCTCCGGGCCCGGGAGCCCCCACGGGTGTCCAGCTCCTCCCTGGGGAGGAAGCGCTGGCTCTCAGTCTCGTCTGACAGACAGGCCAGGCCCTCCGCCAACTGGCCCACTTCCTCCCTGCACTCACCCCCACAAAGCCCACATTTACATCAGACAAGGCCATCCCTGGGGGAGCTGCAGAGTGAAGAGTGATCTTGTTTTAATGTTTAGGGGGGTTATTTCATTGTTTTTATTGAGGTTTTCATTGGTCCCACTCACATGATGTTAGGGAACTGAAAGCGTTTGGTCACCCAGCGCTAGCAGAGCCCAGCACCAGGCTGTGAAGGGCATGCCTGTCTTCCCATGAACGGTGCTGCCCAGGAGAATGAGTGCTCATACTCAATACCAAACTCCCCGACGGAACACGGGTGCAGATTACAGAGGGCAAAGCCACAAGAAGCCGTGAGTTCTGGGTTCAGGGTCCTATGGGGAGCCAATTGCCAGAGGTGAGGTCAGGGCGAGGAATCATCTCTTTGCATCTTGAGGGCAGCCCTGAGGTCATCGTTCCTTAGGGCTCGGGGACTGAGGCATAACTTAAGTCAGAGATGCCGCCTTAGCCTGCCCGGCTCCCGCCCCGGGACTGCTGGTCAAGTCCAGGCTCCCGGCTCCTGCTGCCTCGGGAGCTGCTGGTTTCCTGGGGATGAGGCTGGGTCTCTGTGAGGCCCCAGCAGCAGTGCGCATGCTGAGAGCATGTTCTTGACCCTGGCTGCCCAGGGAGTGGATCTGGGGTTCAGATCAGTCAGGCCGAGGCCTCCTTGTGCTCCAGCAGAGGGAGGCAGAGGGGGCTGAAGCTGAGAGAAGCCGGGATCGGGGCTCTCCCAAGACTGATTCTTTCCGCAGACACTGGCTGGGTGACTGGCAGGTGCCAGGCACTTGCCTCTGTGCTAGGACTGCTCAGTGAACTGAACTAGAAAAACCACATCCCTCTTGGAAGTGCCGTCTTGTGGGAGAGGGAGACGGCGTCATCGAGGAGAAAATGGCACCGCGTGTTGAGTGGTGAGAAGTCCCGGGGGAGGGGAACCGGAACAGAGCAGCAGGTGGAGCCTCCTGGAACACCTGCCGCCGGTGACTTTCTGTGCGGGCTGCACCCAGAGCAGCTGTCGGTGGTTTCCACAATCGCAATGGCGGCGCCCATTGATCCACACCAACGGCAGCCCGTTCGGGGAGCCTGACCTGCTCCTCCCACCCCGCAGCGCAGCTCGGGCCATGGCCTGCGTCTTAACCAACCAGGAGGCTTCGTTTACTGCAGCCGAGAGAGGGCACACGACTGCCCAAGGTCGCCTGCTGCTGAGGCCAGAGTGAGGGTTCCAACAGCTCTTCTGACGCCGCCGTAGGCTTTTCCCAAAGACCAGAGCACAGGCCAGGAGCCAAGGCTCCAAATTAAGACCCAGCCCCGCCCCTTCCTCGGGGTCCGGAACCGGGAGATGCTCCCTGCGAGTGTCAGATGGAGGTCAGGTTGCGAGGCCAATCGGAAGGCGTGTGCAGGTGGGACGCTTCGGGCAGCAGCGAGCTGGGCAGCCTCCACCCGCTGTGTCCTCGTGAAGCAAACGCTATAATGAGGAGGCCTTATTCTTGTAGCATGTTGCACACAACTCCCAAAGCAATCCCTACTCAAGTTGGGAAAATTAATACAGCATATATTTGCTGTCTCTAGGCTGGTTATCTGATTCAAAGGGACTCGGCGCCTCTCCTCCTTCTGTCACATACGACCCTGAGAACTGGCCCGTGGCAGGAAGCTCTTCTGTCGAAGCTGGCAGATCGGACGAACTCCTGGCTGCACACGCCCGGACCTGGGAAGCCTGGCTGTGTCCGCTTCGGTGTCGCCTCCCGTCTCCCGGGGCACCGGGGATGCTGTAAATACTTGGGGAAAAGGACATTCTGAATGTCTTTTGTTTTTTAGCCCTCCACTTCTGAATAGGAGTGAAATGTTAGCACAGAGGAAGGCCCGCAGCCCCTTGATTTCCATAACAGATAGAAGCTTGGAAACTACGTTCATTCACACCCACTAGGCTCTGAGGACACCGGCCTTGCGGACCACACCTCATGGCCCCAAAATTTTGCTGACGGAGGGAGAGGAGCCTGGCCACATCCAAGTCTGGAAACGGTTCCCCAAAAGAGTGGCCTGAAGGGCGAGGGCCGGGCCCCAGGGCAGATGTCATGGGACACACAAGAAAACCCAAGCACCCGTCTGGAACACCCTCCACCCAAGGCCCTCACCAGGACGCTGGGCCTGGGCCATCGTTCGTCCTTCGGTGCAGAGGCCTGAGGCAGGGCCAGGGTCCGGCTCTCTCCCACCTCCCCCTTTCTTTCTCAGGAAGGAGAGCCATAGTGAAGGCGGAGGTTTCAGGGTGGGGCGGGTGTCCTCTGAAGAGGGAAAAGCTGTGGGGCTGAGGGGAGGAGAGTTGGTGCGTTGGAGGGACTGACTGACAGAGCCCAGCAAGAGGAGGGGAAGGAGGCTAGAGGGGCAGCAGGTGCAGCCTGGAGGCCTCTGCCCAGATCCCAAGAGCAGGGTAGGGCTGAGCGGGGGGCATCACCCACGTTTGCATCTTGGAGACCTCCCTCTGGCTACAGACAGTCCCCTGGGGGTCACCTGCCAGCTGAGCAGTGACGGGGCCTGCCGGGGAGACCAATGGAAAAAATAGATGTTTCGGAGACAGACTCCGAAGAGCGCAGTGGTTCTTGGAGCATTTATTGGGCTCTTGCTGTATGCCAGGCATGAACGATGGCCTTTACTCCTCCCAACTGCCCTCTTGGATTGTTTCTGTTGTAACCCCACTTTTACAGAAGAAAGTGAGCCATCATGTGGGGCAAGACCACCAGCTGGCACATGGCAGGGCTAAGACGCCAGGCACTCGGGCCCCACCCACACCCTCCCACCCACCCTCCCACGTGGCACCACTGGGTGTCCAGCTTGGGCAGCGAGGGGAATGGCGTGCTAGGAGGGCCAGTGAGTCTGGGTGGGAAGAAATGAGTGTCAGCATGTTGTGGGACACCCCAGTAGGATGCGTGGCCAGCAGCCTGGGGTAGGAGGAAGCCTGGTGGGGGGCAGGGCAGATAGGCCTGAGAGTTATCAGCAAGTAAGAACAATGAGCCCCAGCCGGTGTGGCTTAGTGGATAGGGTGTCGGCCTGTGGACCAAAAGGTTCCAGGTTCGATCCGGTCAAGGGCAGGTACCTTGATTGCAGGCTCCTCCCCGCCTTAGGCTCTGGACAGGACTCATGCAGGAGGCAACCAATAGACATGTTTCTCTCTCTCTCCCTCTCTCTTTCACTCTCCCTAAAAACCAGTGGAAAAATATCGTTCAGTGGGGATTTAAAAGAAAAAAAGTAACAATGACACATCACTGCTTCCTCCGCGCCAATGGCAGCAACTGTGGGAGCAGGCCGCATGCCCCAAGGGGGAAGGTGTCCAGAATGACCCACCCAGCCAGATCAGGGCACTGGCTCCAGCCACATCTCCCAGAAGCCTCGTCTGTCCCACCCTGGGCCTTGCCCCATAGCGGCTCAGAGGGTGTGATGGGCGGCTGGGGGCTCCAGACCCAGGCTTCCCAGGCAGCCTCTGGCCCTGCTTCCTGCCTAGGCCGCAGGAGCTGCTTGCATGTGCTCACCTCCTCTTTACACAGTCATGTTGGCACACGCCTGCCAGGCGGTAAGAGATGATAATGTACTGTCATTAACACATCCCCACATCCCCGTCTATATCTATTTAAAAACCCCAGAGAAGCAGGCAGCCACACCTTGGAGCTAGCTCAGCGGTGGGATTACTGCCGGCTAATTATAACAGCAGACCCTGGGCGCCTCTGTCTGCCCTGAGGAGCCAGGAGGGACTGGGAAAATACTGACTCCAACTCGAGACACAGGAAGTTAGTGGGACATGACACCCTGGCACAACGGGCCCAGAGGGAGACCCTTACCCATGCCACAGGGTGTCAGCCAGTCTCTGGCAGGGGAGCTCTTGAGCGGCCCCTCCCGGGTGAGTCGGGGCTGACCCCCTGTGGCCAGTGTGATAGGGCAGATGTGGGTGATTTTCAAGGCACGGTGATAAATGACGCTGCAGATTCTGCTCCGGCCAGTGGATACCGGGCTGTGAGAACAGCCCAGCAGCCCAGTGGACAGGCCATTGCTCCGGACTGGAGAGCCTGGCCAGCGGGCGGCCCCCACCCACACGCCAGCCCTGTGAGCAACCCGGGAGCGGCATGTTTCAGCTCCGTCAGGCCTTCAGATGGTGCGGCCACAGAGACAGCGGCTGGGAGCTTGGAAGAGACCTTGGAGCAGAGCCACCAGGCTGCTCCCGATTCACCAACAGTGGCTGCTGGGTGACAGCGCTGAGCTTCAGTGTGATTGGTTACAGTAACTAATACATCAGCAGTTTGTTACTTTAGCTAAGTCCGTGGGTAAAAGGACTGGGTCCGGTTGGGAAAGGAATCAGGGCTCACATACACTATCTCACCTCACCCTCACAGCACCTCCGGGAGCCAGGCCTCAGCCCACTTCACAGGTGATACAGCCAATATGCACAATTGCACAGCCTGCCCCTCCCACAGCCGGGAACACAGAGCCAGGGTGGCAACCGGACCACGAGGCAGCTCTTTCCATCACAACCTCCCGCCTCCCGGTCTCTCCTTCCGGCTCTGCCACCCTGGCCCGAGGCTGGGAAATATCTCCGCTTCACAGCCACGCCAGGACCCTCCCTCCACAAAAGGGACTGGTAGCAACTACCTACACACATCTCCAGGGGAGCCTCAAGAGGGGCTGCGCCCCCGCCTCCTGCCTGGCTCCAGGCCAGACCCTCTACACCAATCGTGTCAGACTCAAAGGCTAGCACGGGCCAAGTAAACAAGGTTTATGTTTATGTGGCCACAAAAAAACAAAAGCTTCAATTTCCATAGAAACATAGGTTTATTTTGATAGAAACATGCTGACTACAAAGGGCTGAAATAAATGTCATCGTTAACACAAAATAACAGAACATTTTAATAAAAATCAATATTTTTTCTTGAACATTAACTTACCAGACACTGAATAACTGCACAAATAAATAAGCAAATAAACCTATTTTTTTTGTTCTCCAAAAGCGAAATATTTCCTGTTGCACATACCAAACAAGTCAGTTCAAAATGAATGACATGGCAATCGGCTAAAATATTCGCTGCTAGTATTAGTGGTGAGAAATGATGTGCCTGCACGTAGGTGTGTAAAAGAAATGTATGGAACATGATTATAGTAATCAGTCACTAATGAACGTTGTAGTTCACTGTTAATAACTAGAGGCCCAATGCATGAAATCCATGCACTGGGAGGGGGTCCCTCAGCCCAGCCTGCCCCTCTCACAGTCCAGGAGCCCTAAGGGGATGTCCTACTGATGGTTTAGGCCCACCCCCATAGCAGGCCTAAACCACGTCTGGCCTCCCATTCTGGGCTGATCAGGAGAAGATGCCACCCCCATCAGCCCACTGCTGCTGCCACTGCTGGCCACCAAGGTGTTTTCATCAACACAGACTCCAGTCCCTTCACCATGAAAAAATGACAACTTTCCTTAGGCATTTTCAAGACGTCTCTTTCATAGGATATGACAGTGGTTGGCAAACTGCTGCTCTCGAGTCACAAGCTGCAGTTTGCTGCTCTGTTGACTAATGAGTCTGTCGACTACTGGGATATGACATTTCTTTCTTTCTTTCTTTCTTTCTTTCTTTCTTTCTTTCTTTCTTTTTATCCATTGATTTTTAGAGAACATGGAAGAGAGAGGGAAAGACAGAGAGAAACATCAATGTGAGAAGGACACTTCGATTGGTTACCTCCTACATGAGCCCTGACTTGGGCCCTGGTCAGGGAGGAGCCTACAACCTAGGTACATGCCCTTGATCAGAATCGAACCCGGACCCTGCAGTCCACAGGCTGAAGCTTTATCCACTGAGCCAAACTGGATAGGGCAGGATATGACATTTCTTAGCCCCTCCAGCAGCGGACCTTCATTTTTTCCTCTAGGAGTGAGGTGGAAAAACCTTAGATCACCTTCTTGGATTCCTATTACCCAAGTTATCAAGAATGCTGTGAGTGGCAAACTGGAGCTTAGCCAATGAATGGTCAGAAAAGATGTTTCCTCCACAGCTCACACACAGAGGTGGGCCTGCTGGAGCCTGCCAGTGCCAGTGACCTGGGCACACACCCCTGCATCTCCCCTTCGGGGCTGCACAATCCATGGCTTGCCTCACAGCACTAGCAGTCCCCTCCCACCCATCTGCACGTGCAACCTCCTCCTGGGCTGGTCGTGACTGTTATGGCATCCTGGCTAATTTGCATATTACCTCTTTATGTGTATATTAGTGACCCAGTGCACGAAATTCATGCCCGGGGGGGGGGGCGTTCTCTCAGCCCAGCCTGCCCTCTCTCACAAACTGGGGGCCCTCAGGAGATGTCCTACTGACGGCTGAGGCCCGCTCCCCATCAGTCTGGCCACCCTCTGTGGGAGGTGACTGGGCTGATCAAGGGAAAGCACCAGCCCCATTACCCTGCTGCTGCAGCCACTGCCAGCCACTGCAGCTGCCAAGGTGTTTTCATCAACATGGACTCTAGTCCCTTCACTGTGGAAAACTGACAACTTTCTTTAGGCATTTTCAAGATGTGTCTTTTATAGGATATGACATTTCTTTCTTTCTTTTTTTTATCCTCACCTGAGGATATGCGGCTGGGGGTGGGGGCGGGAACATCCCTGTCTCTGAAGGCCAGCAGTCAATCCTGTCGTGGGTACTGGGCTGGGGGGCACGCAGGGACCCCTGAGCCACACACGGCAGTGGCCACCAGGGTCTCCGCATGCTCCAGAGGCCAGCAGCCAACCCTGTCGTGGGCACCGGGCTGGAGCGTGGACCCAAACTGCTGCTTGGCTTCAGAGCAGGTGAAGCCGCTGGGGCAGGGCGGGAACATCCCCACCCCCAGCGGCTTGGCTGCTGCACCCACAGTCCCGCAGCGGCTGGGGGTGTTCTAGGACACCTGCCACTCAGGGCCTGAGTGCAGCACCGGGCTGGGGGACATGCAGGGCCTGGGGAACAGGCACCGTGGGTCTGCTGCAACCATCAGCACAGCGTCCACTCCCCAGGCCCACAGCGCCTGTTCCCCAGACCGTGTGGAGGGCACACCCCCTGCTCCCACCCCTTGCACCACCTCCACGCGGCCTGGGTAATGGGCGCCATGGGCCAGCGCTGCGGGCCTGCCGGGACCACCAGCATAGCATCCGCTCCCTAGGCCCACAGCGCCTGTTTCCCAGGCCATGAACCCTCCACACACACTCCTGATTGGCTGGTAGCGTAGCGAAGGTATGGTCATATTTGCATGTTTCTCTTCTATTATATAGGACTAGAGACCCGGTGCACGAAATCTGTGCACAGAAAGGGGGTCACCTCAGCTTGGTCTGCACTCTCTCCAATCTGGGTCCTCTGGTTCTTAACCACTCACCTGCCTGCCAGCCTGATCCCCCTAACTGCTCTCCCCTGACAGCCTATTTGCCCTAACTGCTCTTCCCTAGTGGCCTATTCCCCCTAACTGCTCTCCCCTGCCTGTCTGATTGTCTCTAACCTCCTCTGCCTTGGCCCCGCCAACATGGCTTTGTTGGGAAGGATGTCCAGATCCCCCTAAGAGGGGAGCGATCGGAAGGTCATATGGAAGATGTTCAGTCTAATTAGCATATTACTCTTTTATTAGTATAGATGCCACCTTGTCCTAAAAATGCAGGTTGTTCCCAGGTTTTCCTATCGTGGAAGGGGACCCCGCAGTAGCATCCTGGGTTCTGACCAGGGCTTATGCACTTGTGCTTTATCTCAGCAGATGTGATTCCTAGAAGAAGACTCTTGGATATACCTTGTACATTTCTATCAAATTTGCCAAATCATCCTCCAAAAATGTTGAACCACTTTAAACTCCCACCAGCAACCATGTATGTGCCCTCTGTCCCATCTTGATGCCAATATTATTGATTTCTCCCTAGAAGCTTCCATCCCATCAGCCAGGACTTCTTGGTACTTGAGCCAACCTCATTGTTCATCTGAGGATTAGATTTCCTAAGATAGAATTATGGAGGAGGAAAAATAATTTTCCTATACCTTTCTGAGTTCTTAGTGGAGGCCCTTGTAATGAAAGACAGATCGCCAAGAGAAAAACAAAAGTTCATTAACATGTGTACCTTGTGTATATGTGAGAGATCACAGGGAAAATTGAGTAACACCCCAAAGTGTCTTAGAATGCAGATTTAAATACCTTCTTCCTAGGGAAAGGGAATAGGAGATATAGGCCTCTTAGAGGAGAGTAAATGATATTTAGGAAAGATGAATGGGGTGGGGGGAAAATAGTTTGTAACAATGTTTGGGTGTGATATCAACTTCTACTCTCCTGTCTTGTGACAGAAGTCAGTCTTCTCTGCCTGATGAAATTTCTCCACCAAGGGGACCTATGACATTTATGCTCCTTTGGGGTATCTGATTTTAGGGAGATCAGGAGACTTCAGTGAAATCCTCTGTGTGCATTTGCTGTTTTTCAAGCATCTACAGCTCAAAATCATCAATATAACAACACAGAATATGTTGGGGTGGCTTGTTCTCTGACCTTCAGAATAAACCCAACAAAAGCTTGTTTCCTCTCTTAGATGATTTGCCACAGTAGCATTATTCCCTGGAGACGGTATTCTGACCAGACTTTCCTGGAAGTGGTAATAACATGACCCTGTGTTTGTAGAAAGGTGTTTTGGCCACAGCACTAAATAATCCAGGAGCAGTTTTCTCATCTTGTGGAAAGGGATATAAAGTTATGATAGTCTATCTCCCTTTCCACAGGTTTCTTGTGGGTTTGTGTCTCTGCTGCCCCAACCCACGTCCCTCAGCAACCCAAGCGCCTCCACCTCAGACCTTGGGGCTGCCAGGTCTGTGGGTTTGTGTCTCCAATCCACTCCCCCAACCCTCTAGCACCAGATTTGCCATGGCAGCGCTTGGGGGCCGGCCTCTCTGCTGGATTTGGGGTTGTGATCCAGACCCCTGCCACCCCAGTGCCACCATGGCCAGGCTTAGGGCAGAGGGGGCCTGCCTGCCATCTTGGTTGGGTTAATTTGCATACTCATTCCTATTGGCTGGTTGTGTAGTGAAGGTATGGTCAATTTGCATATTTCTCTTTTATTAGATAGGATTATGTATAACCGAATATTGTAAAAATTAAGTTATGAAATTTTTATTAAAACATTTCTTACATACCGTTACATTGGCTGGGCCTCAAAAAAATATTCATTGTGGGTCACACGTGGCCTTTAGCCACAAGTTTGACATGCTTGTTCTACACCATCCACCGTCCACTCAGGAGGCTGGTTCCTGCAGCTCAGTCCCACATAGAATGTTCCCCAGTGATTTGTTCCCATGTGGGTCTCTGGGAGGCAGGCACATACATGGCAGTAATTCCATTCTGACCTGAGGATGCTGCATACTCACAGGAGAGCGAGTGTCGAGCAGGCCCTGGCATCACTGTTCTCACAGGCACTGGCCCGAGAATAGGCTTCCCCGGGGGCTGCTGATGGCTAACCCAGATGGAACCTTTCATTTAATTGGGACGAGACTATAATCTCATCTCAAGCCCATAAGTAAAGGGTCATGACAGTTAATAAGTGGGGAGGGCTCCTGATGGCAGTAACACAATCAGGTGAGGCCCAGGAGAAAATATGATTACTGGGCCCGAGATGACTCTTTCATTAGTCCTCACCAAGATTTCCATGGAGAGCATCTGTTTTCCCTTTGTCTCATTTGGCTTTAAAGACTATCCTGCTTCCTGTAATATCCTCTCAGTAGAAAATTAAAAACAACAACAAAACAACCTCACTTCAGCCAGAAATCTGATATCCCATTCAGAGATAAGGACACCTACCCAAGGTGGACAAGACCAGATATGGATTCGTGTCAGCCTTTTGGATTTGCGGCCCTTCCATGCACAAAGTTTTGTCATCTACATGCTCGCATTCATCCTTACAATAGCATGTCCCCACTTTTTAGGTGAGAAAATAAGCTTGGAAATGCTTGGTCCCTGTTAGACAGTGTATCAGGTGTGGGAGGGGCTTACTGAGCACCTCCTCTCCATTGGACAGTGTGTTGGGTATGGGAGTGGCCTACTGAGCACCTCCTCCCTATTGGACAGTGTGTCGAGTGTGGGAGGGGTCACCAGATAACTTGCATGTGGTCTTAGATCCAGTAAGTGGTGCAGGTGGGACTTGACTCTTGCTCTTTCATCTCCTAACCTGGCTCTGACTGTGACCTTGAAGCTGGGCCAACACACTCAGCCCCTCTGACTGAGACACAGGGTATCCATCCTGTCGCCGGGTTCACATCTATCATCGTGCAACTCAGATCCTCTATTTTGAAAAGCCCCATCTAAAAACTGTTTAAAATAAAAGGCAATTTTAAAGTAAGATATGTATTCCTTCCTCTTGTGTTCCTAAGAAGGATGGGAAGCCTGGCAAGATTAATGAGAATGTTCTGAAAGAAATTGAAAGAGTCCTATCGCATGAGCCTCTTAACAAAGCCATCGCCTTCCCCTGCAAGTGGTTTCTGGTGCCTGAACCTTTCTGGTCCAGGGACCACTATTTCCCCATCCTATCTAATAAAAGAGTAATTTGCAGATTGACCATCACTCCAACACACAAGACAGCTGCCCCATGTGGTCAAAGATCCTGCCCCCATGTGGACACAAGATGGCCTCCACAAGATGGCCAGCAGGGGAAGGCAGTTGGGAGGGGTCAGGCCTGCAAGGGAAGGCAGTTGTGGATGATCAGGCCAGCAGGGGAGGGCTTTTGGGAGGGACCAGGCCTGTAAGGGAGGGCAGTTGGGGGCGATCAAGCCTACGGGTGGGGGGGCAGTTAGGGGTGACCAGGTCGGCAAAAGAGGTAAGTTGGGGGTGACCAGGCCTATAGGGAAGGGCAGTTGGGGGAGACCCAGGCCTGCAGGGGAGGGCAGTTAGGGACAAACAGTCTGGCAGGGGAGTGGTTAGGGAGTGATCAGGCTAGCAGGCAGAAGAGGTTAGGGGCAATCAGGAAGGCAAGCAGGTGAGCAGTTGGGAGCCAGCAGTCCTGGATTGTGAAAGGGATGTCCAACTGCCAGTTTAGGCCCAATCCTACCAGGGTAGTCAGACATCCCTCAAGAGGTCCCAGATTAGAGAGAATGCAGGCTGGACTGAGAGACACTCTCCTCCCCACCCCATCCCTGCCCCCATGCACAAATTTTGTGCATCAGGCCTCTAGTGAAGAATAATTCAGTACAATGAAGGCTCCATCTGTCTGGTCACTGTCATTCTCCGCTGTGTGTATGGAGGCATCTCCTGTGGGTTTGTCTCACTAATAAGTGAGTTCCTCAGGGCACAGCACACTATATTCATTATATAGAAGTGCTCTGGACAAACACCTGTGAGTTCTAGGTGTATTTCAAGTACAGATATTAGGCTTCCCACATGTAAAAGTGTGTTCCAGGGAACTTGGAAATATTTCTTGATGCACCAGAACTTCTCACACAACTTTCCTTGGTGTCCTCAGGCAATCAGCACCCCTTTCTCTCTGCTCCAACTCGTTTTGTTTACCTTCGGTGTCACCAGGCTATGAGGATTCACTTACACGGAAGATGCCTCATACACAGTTTACTTCCTGTGCTGACAGCTGTGACCCTTCCCGTTAAACTCTCACCACTCGACTGGGAGCACCTGTGTATCTGCGTCCTTATCCTGGGGCCTGGCTCAGGCAGAGAGGGCAGAGAAGAAGGAGGGAGGGAGGGGGGAATTAAGGGAGGGAAGGAGGAAAGAAGGGGAGGAGGTGTGGGTGGGTTGGAAAAGGAGAGGAGGGAGAAGAGAGGAGAAAGTCATCTGAACATACTGAAGAACCAACAGGATGGTGAAGAATTTCCAAGCCAAGATCCAGAAGAAGCTGGAAACAGAGAGGAGCTTAGCATCGTTCCCTTGGGGATGTTCGCTCATTTCTGAGTGTTCAAAAACCTGGAGGCAGTGGGGGGAGGGGAATGAGATTGATAAAGGGCCTAGTCAACCTCCAATGCTCTGTCTCGGACCCCAGAACACTGTGAGGACGAAACAGGTGGACCAGCCGTGAAGGAACTGCGGCCTCCACCTGGGACTGGATGGAGGTTGCTCAGGCCTCGGTGCCTTGAGTGGAAACCCAGACAACAAAACCGAGGTCAGACAAAGGCACTTTCAGACTAACGAACCCGAGAGCTCGCCGCCAGCAGGCCTGCGTTAAAGGAAACCTTAAAGCGAGTGTTTTACGTAGAAGAGGTTATCCCAGTGGAAACAACATATAGTAGAAAGAAATGAAGAGGAAGGTCTGTGTGTGCTATTGGCTGCATAAGTAAATATATCTTGTGGAGTTTAAACTCAATTTAAGTTGAAATACACAGCAATGGCTTATAAGCCTGAGGAGCAGCTTAGCTTCTGTACCTGAGATCTTTGTGTTTCCGGCGAGAGGCCTCAGGCACCAGCTAACGGGCTGCGGGAAGTCAGGGTGCACCTTGCAGCCTCTGAGGTCACCAAGGAAAGAATAACAAAGGGCAACGCTGGAGCTAAGGGAAGAGGGAAGTGCATTCTCAGCCTCAATCTAAAAAGAGGAGAGGCAGGGAAAGGGCCCCTGAAGAAAGTGGAATGGAGAAAAGCACAAGAGAGGTGAGATTTAAACCCAAACGCACCGTGACCATACCCCAAGTGAGAGCAGTAAGCCCCTCAGGCCCCAGTGAGCTCCCACCACGGACCACCTCAGCCCACAGGCCCCTGAGGGAGGCACTCCCTGTTCCAGGGACTTTGGGTCCCTGTCATCTTTGTGAAATGGTGACTGTGAGCCCGGCATCAGGTCCTGTTCTTGAGGGAAAAGGAATTCAACACCCACGCGTGCCAATTCTTTTTCTTTTAATATATTTTTATTGGTTCCAGAGAGGAAGGGAGAGATTGAGAGAGATACAAACATCAGTGGCACGCAATTCAGTCACCCCATCTGCCCTGACCAGGAACCCTACCCATAACCTCCTGGTTCATAGGTCAACGCTCAACCCCTGAGCCGCGCCTGCCTGGGCGGCCGACTTGGATGGATTCTCGCAGTGGAGAATGGGCTTGGCGCGCAGGACACGGTCAGCGCATTCCCTGGGAAGCCCTCTGATGCCAAGCAGGGGGACAGGGAGCAGAGGTGCCCTCGAGTGGGTCCTGAGCTAGGTACTGAAGAGTTTAGACCCTTGTTAGAGCCACACCCAGAAGAAACCAGGACAAAAGGGAGCAGGTGCCCTTTCGGAGTCGAGTCTGAGGAACGGCGTCCACCAAACACAGAGCCTCTTGACCCCCCTGCGTGTCCTGTGCTGGGAGAGTCGCAGGGACTCAGGAACATGCCGAATGGATGCCTCACACCACCGCACCCGGTTCATGGGGTTCACGGACCATCCGCATCCCTGTGGGGCGCTGAGGGGCTGCCCACCATCCCATGCGTTTACCTGACTCTGCAGGACACACAGATGAACAAGTGTGATGGTGGCCAGAGGGAGGGGTTCAGGGAGACGGGCAGGGGATGGGGAAATCTGTAATAGTGTCAACAGTAAGAATACAGTTTAGAAGAAAGATCCCACACATCCGTGAGTCAGCATTCAGCACGCCTTGTTTTCCACCCTGCCCCCGTCACCTGGCACTGTGCATGCTCAGCCCGCACCACGCAGTAGCATTTGCACCGCCTCCGGCCTCCAGCCACCCCCCACGGATGCGGGAGTCGTGGGAGCCCTGAGGGCCGCAGCCGGCCCCCTCGTGCTGCCTTGGGGAAATGGGGCCTCCTGTTACCATAGAGCCTCCGGAGCTTCCTCTTTTATAGGAATCCACATGAGGTCTCCGGATTTCTTGGCAAAGCAGCCAAGAAAAATGGCCCTTTCTACCCCTGAGGCCTGCTGAGAGGTAGCCCTGGGGGCTGGGCTGCTCAGGACTGTGCGGCCTACCAGAATAAAATGGAGCCCCCCCCCCCGTGCTAAAAGTGGGGGTGCACAGTGAGAGACACAAGAATATAGTGCTTTCCCTTTATAACTACTGCATTCCTTATGAACCATAACAAGAACTACATACACTTTCAAAAAGACAATGCTTCCAGCATGGCCATTTCACCTAACAAAATAAATAACATTCTTTGTTCATGTGATGTCTTGGTTGGCCCTGAGATATTTCTGGCTTGCTTTTCTGGAAATTCACCTATTTGGCTATACTTTTAGGAACTTCGCTTTCGGCTGCTAGAACTGAAAGCGATCTCTCTCTCGGCAAAGACGAGATCACAAACGATTTCTGGTCCTGAAGAGGCTCTCGCAGCCGCAGCCGCAGCCGCAGCCGTCAGCAGGCTGTTCGGAGCGTCTCGTAGGCTGTGGCAGCAGTGGATCCATTTCTGATAAGCATCAAATTACACATTTTAGTGCATCTAGAGCAGATGATTCTTCTAAACTATTTTTTCTACAAAGATTTAACTTCACGTCGTTGGATTTGGTGGAAGTCTGCGTGTAGTTCAGCCGTGCGCTCCCACCGTCCCCTCTGCTCCTGCATGTGCGAGGGGGAAGGAACTGAGCGGCATCACTGTTATATCTCCCTCAACGCGTGTGTGTTCATCACACACTGCTCTTCTGTTATAAGAACAAATTAATTTCTGAATTGCCGTCATTAATAATTGGCTCATGGAAAGTATCGTGTGAAAATGGTGTTATTTCCATTGAATGTGATGGTCTTTCAAATGTCTGTTTCTAACTAAGCCTGTGGATATTGGCTTTGCGACGTTGGAAGTTTTAAACCCACTCCTGGGATACCCGTCGCCTCATGCCCGTTCCCTCAGACCTTACAAAACACAAGGTCAAGGATGAGACTAAGAATTTCAAGACGGTGCTGGCCAGGCATCCACCAGGAGCTGGATCCTCCTGAGCACAAGCCCGCATGCCCACAGGCCTCACCCACTAGCCTGCTCGGCCGAGGGGTTCCCGGACACCCCCGGGACACGCCTCACCTCAACGCCACAGTCACCGGGGTCCCACTGGGTGTCGTCCCTCAGACCCTCCCTCGCCAAGGCCTTGGCCCAGCTGCGTCTCTGAGCCCGCACCTCAGCCTGGAGTCTCGCTTTGCCCCGCCCAGTGTCTCCGCCTCTACTTTCGAACCCTGCCATGCACTCTGGATCCCATGATTTTCCCTCCTGCCAGCTTTGCTCCTGGGCTTTGCTGGGTTCCAACTTGGTGTGTCACTGGCAGCATGATGGCGTTTTAGAATAAATAAAAGGAGCCACGATCGTGCAAGAACTAGCGCAGGAGGGGGGGGGGGGGGGGGGGGCGGGACTGTGGAGTCAGTGACTCAGCAGCCGGTGGGCCGAGGTGCTATTCTGAGACAAATCCCAGCTGAGCCGGAGCAGCCTGCCTGGACCCCGCCCACATCCGCTCCCGCCCCACCTCCCAGAAACGCTGCATTTTCAACAGAACAGCCACGCCCCTTTCCTCCCAAGACAGTCCCTGGATGAACTAGCACGCCAGAGTCCCACTGCGTGCTTTATAGACTCCTTACCTGTCTCGTGTCCCCTGACCTCCCGGAGGGCGAGGCGGGACCCTATCTGCCCGCTGGCTGCCCTCGGAGCCTGGCTCGCAGTGGCCCCGGCCCCCTCCGGTCCCGGGCTTGGGTCTGGGAGGGCGTCGGCCCCGAACCACAGTGACAAGGTGGGGGAGACCACCACGTCCCCTGTGGGGGCCAAGGGACCTGAGGGACCCTCGACGAGAGCCGTGCAAAAGGATGCCGGGAAGTGGCTTCCGGGAGCCGAGTGCGCTGCCGGGTGGGATGCGGGAGCCAAGGCACAACTGCTGACGCGCAGCTGGAGCGTCACAAACCCTCGACGGCCGCAAGGTCTCTGTCACCACCTTACAGCCAAGGAAACGGAGACTCAGAAAGGCTAAGCAGATGTCCAAGGCCCCACAATAGCCT
Source organism: Antrozous pallidus (assembly GCA_027563665.1). Lineage (NCBI taxonomy): Eukaryota > Metazoa > Chordata > Mammalia > Chiroptera > Vespertilionidae > Antrozous > Antrozous pallidus. The sequence goes on from CM050527.1 coordinate 42,611,941, forward strand.
GAATCCCAGCTGGGCTGGTCCGGGAAGCTGCCCCCCAACTGGATATGAGGCTGGAGCCCACCCCCTCCCTCCCCACCCCTGCCCCCAGAGCTCAGAGAACTCAGCCCTGTCCCGGGTCCTGCTGCCTCCTTCAACAGCAGCCTGCCCCACCGGCTCCGGCCCCGGCCCCAGCTAAGAAAGAATGTAGGTCTAAGTGACCCAATTGCAAAGGAACCAATGAAAACAGACGGCCTTGTCTCTCCGGGCACCGACACACCTGTGAGCCCACCTCGGGCAGCGTGATCTTCGGACCCGTTTCTGCCGAGGACTCCATTGAAGCAGAAGGGAGCAGGGCCTTTTTTGTCGCGGTCTGGCTTGTACATCCACGGTCTGCCGCTCCCGCTCGCGCAGGAAGCCCAGTGACTCCGTCCGTGCGGGAGAAGGGTCGCAGCCTCCTGTGCCGTGAACACTCCTAGGGACACTGGCAGGAATTCTGGGAGGGGATGCCTGGCCTGGTGCCAAAAGTGTCTGGGGATTTCTTCAGGTGCCTCCTACAAGACGCTGTAGTGATGCCGGGAAGTGGGTACTCCAGAAGCAAGCCTGGCACCTGCATGCCTGCCTGGAGGAGGTTCAGTGTGTCTGCCCGGGCACAGACCCCATCGGGGCCCCATATTTTATTAACTTCCTCCAATTTATTTGGTCAGCCTTTGCCTTCAGAGTCCGTAAGAGCGAGAATGGCTCTGAAGAGAAATGTGTGGCTGCAATCCAGCTGTTGACGTGGCGAACTGTGAGCAATTAGCTCATTTGCTCTGGAGGATAAACCGAAAATGCCCAGGATTAAAGCCCAAGAGTCACCAGCTGTTGTGGAATTCAAATTCTCTCTTCCAAGTCTTAGATCACTGTTCAAGCTGCTATACCAAAATACCACCGACAATGGTGCTTAGAACACAGCCATTTATTTCTCACAGTTCTGGGGCTGGGAGTCAAGTCCAAAGCGCCCTTCTCGCTGTGCTCTTTCTCTCTCTCTCCTTTTTAAGTTACTAATCCCATTGTGAGGGCTCCTCATAACCTTATATGACTTTAATTACCCCCCTAGAGCCCCATCTCCACATGCCATTACAGTGGGGGTTGGGGGCTTTGGCATGTGAATCGGAGGGAGGCACACAATTGAGTCTCCAGCAAAAATTCAACACCTATATTTTACTCAGGCCGTGCCTGGTCTTAAGAGCCCTCTCCTCTATATTACTTGACATCTATGGATATTTTTAAGGAAAAGCAGTGATAACTGTACCGTCCATCGTCCTTTAACTTTAATCCACATGAGAACTGCATTTACTGAGAATTTTCCACGTGCTGGGCACTGTTCTAAGAGACTTCAGGTACCAGCAGTCCTTGTAACAACCTTATGAGATAGGTATTAATAACCACATTTAAAAGATGAGGAAATGAATGCACAGAAAGTTAAGTAAGTTGCCCAGGTCTAGAATTGAAATATCCAGAATTTAAACATTCTACCTTGGGAGTCCACCCTCTTAACTATTACAGCACAGGTCCCTGAACGTGTTAGATGCTGCAACCTCATGCCTTGCCCAAGCTGCTTCCTCCACCAAAAATTCCCTTCTTGCCCACTCCATCACCAGCAAGCTGCCCCTGCCCGCTGGAGCTGACCTGGCTCTCCTCTCTCCCCACAGCGCTGCCCAGGACACGCACGTTTCTCCTGTGCTGCTGTGGCTGGAGCTCAGAACTGGCCTCCCTCAGGCCAGATCAGACCGGAGGCCCTGGCGGCAGGTCTATGTAACCTTCACCTTTGTCACCACGCACGTGGGGTTAACATCCTGCTGACATTCAAAGCCTTTTGTTGAAATTAAATTAAGAAGCAGAATTTGCTAATAAACCACCAAATTCAGCAAACAGGAAACCGCTGAGCTCAAGCTCTGACCCTCACAATGGAACAGCTGATGCTAACATTTATTTGCGAGTCTGACAAGGATGAAATTGGACCCAGATCCCATTGGCTCCCCCGGGAAATGTCTGTTCCTCCCCCTGGCCACCGCCCTTGCCCAGCCTGTTTTACCCCTTCTGCCCCATCCCCCTAGGCACTACCAGCATGACCTGCAAAACAGACCCCCCTGTGCCATTTCCTACATCCCTTCAATGTTCCCACCTCCCCTCTGCCTCCACACACTCAAGGGTGCCCCCCGGACTCTGCTGGGGGTCGGTGCCTCCCCACCACCCAGCTGCAAGGATGCATTTTATTTATTTATTTATTTATTTAAATATATTTTATTGATTTTTACAGAGAGGAAGGGAGAGGGTAGAAAGTTTAAAACATCAATGAGAGAGAAACATCACTTAGCTGCCTCCTGCACACCCCCCATTGGGGATGTGCCTGCAACCAAGGTACATGCCCTTGACGGGAAACGAACTTGGGACCTTTCAGTCCACAGGCTGACGCTCTATCCACTGAGCCACACCGGTTTTGGCAGGGGTGCATTGTATTTTATTTTATTTTATTTTTTGGCAGGGGTGCATTTTAAAAGGTTAAGCAGCATCACAGTCTACTAGCAGAAGACAGAGCTGAGAGAAGAGGCAAGAGTCATACAGGCTCACAGCAGAGAAATTTTAAACATGTTCCTTTTCCGTGCTGACCAAGTCCCATTCGGCAATCAATCACAATCTTCACTTAATTAGCCCTGCAGCTGCAGCCTGGGCGTGCTCCTGGCTGAGCCGGCACAGGCCAGCCGGCCCCCTTCCCTTCGCATTCTACCGCGCAGGGGGACAGTGCACAGTGCACAGTGCCCTCCGGGGCCGGTAGCCTGTGGCCCTCTGCTCACACCGGGGCTGTGAGGCATTCTGCCTCGTGGGGTAGATACCTGTCTCCCCACGAGGCTGAGTTCTGAAGGGGCAGGAACAGTGCCTGCTCATCATTTATCCTCAGGATCTTGCATGGAGCCAGCACCCAATTAATTTTCCATAAATGATGTCACATCCTGGAGTGAGATGCCCGGGAGCCACGCAAAATAATGAAACTTGGAATGATCGTTCTGCTCCAATCCCTGGATAGGGGCTCCTGGCCAAAGCACAGGACACTCTCCAGCTTCTCCCTTAGGGACGCTCACGATGCTGTGTCCAGCTGCCGGAGGTAAAGTCACGCCCTGGCATCTGAGAGAGAGCCTCGCCCAGGTCCATGTGGATAAACTCCTCCTCGGTTTGTTCAAAATAACTATTCCCTCCTCAAAAGTTTAAAATTATATGATCCTTAGAAGTAATGCATCAGCAAGATATTTTGGAGATAACTATAAAGCCTAATTTAATGGCATAAAAAAAGACTGGAATAAATTGAGAGATATACCATGTGTGGAGGGTAATTTTGGTTTTATTAATGTGTGGGAAAATTCAACACATTAAAGATTATTAATTCTCCCCAGAATCTATCTGTATAGTCAAAGCACTCCCAATCAAAATTCTAGCAGAATTTTTAGCAAAACCTGGTAAGTTAATGCAAATATGTATATAGAGGAGTAAAAGGTTGAAATAACGAGGAAAGTTTTGAAGAAAAAAATGAGGAGGGAACTGCCCAGCCAACCTGGCCCGGTGGTTGAGCATCAGCCTATGAACCAGGAGGTCACGGTTTGATTTCCCCTCAGGGCACGTGCCCAGGTTGTGGACTTAATCCCCAGTCAGGGGCATGTGAAGGCAGCTATTGGTGACCTTCTCTCTCTATCTCTTCAAATCAATAAAAATATACCAAAAATAAAATAAATAAGGAGGGAACTTGTTATCCTCCTATCTAATAAAAGAGTAACATGCAAATGTGACCTACCTTGGCTCCTGATTGGCTATGCTACTAGCCAATCAGGAGCAGGGGGCGGGGCCAACGGCACGAGGGCTGAGCCCCGGGGGTGGAGATGAAGCAGTAGTGGCGGCGAGTGCCAGGGTGCCCTGGCCGCCTGAGCTGTGTGCGGAGGCAGCTGGGCAGAGGCAGCAGCCGGGAACATCCCGCTGCCCCCGCGAGCTGTTCTCGGAGGCAGCTGGGCAGGAGCCGTGGCTGGGAGCACCCCACTGCCCCCATGCACTGCACAGGGAAGTGGCAGGGCAGGGCCTGGCCCCCTGGCGCTGTGTGTGGAAGTGGCAGTGAGCGCCCAGTCCCTGGGGCTGGGTGGTCACAGGCAGCTGGGACTGAGCTGAGCAGGGAGATGGCTGGGTGAGAGGGGGCAGGTTGGGCTGAGGGACCACCCATCCCCAGTGCACGAATTTCATGCACAGGGCCACTAGTCTATATATAAAAACCAAGCACTGCTGCCGGCCAACTGGCCTGATGAGGCAGGCCAGCCGGCCAACCTCCCATGGCTCCTGCCCGCAGCCGACCCAGATCGGCCCTGATTTGTGCACCAGGCCTCTAGCTACATCATAAAAGTTAAGATAGTGTGGAAGGGGTGGAGTTCGCCTATCAATATCCATTCCCCCTTGTTCCTCTCTAATAAAACCCCAACTTTATTTAGGATGGAAATGTGAACAATTAAAATGACTCACCTTCTCAGACTCTCTTGCAGCTATATGTTCATGTGACCCAGTCCGGTTCTAACCAAAGAAATACAAGTTTATTGAGTGGAAAAGCCATTTCTCCTCTGAAAATAAAGGGCAGACTTGGAGACGCATGCCTTCCCCTCTGCCTTTATTTTTTCTCACCATACACGTCCATGAGAGTGTAGCTTCACCTTGGGTTACAAGAAAGAAAGACAGACAATAAGATTGTGGAACAGGAGGAAAGAGCTTGAATGAACCCTGAACTTTTTTCCTTTTCTTACTTCCACTTTTTTTTGCTTCTTTTTCCTACTTCACTTCTCCATATTCTCTTCCTCTTAGTTTTCACTTTCCCTCCCACACTTCCCACACTTCCCACACTTCCCACACTTCCCACACTTCCCACACTTCCGGGCGGCTTTTTTGTTTGTTCCTCCTTTCTTACTTCCTGGTCTTTCTTTGCTTCACTTTTGAGACTTTCCTTTTCTTACTTCACTTTTATTAATTCCTTTTTCTCATTTCTGTTTATTATATTTTCTTGCTTCCTTTGTTCTGTTTTGGTTTTTATTTTTTGCTTCCCTTTTCTTTTCAAATATGTTTTTATAGGTTTTAGAGAAAGAAGAAGAGAGAGGGAGAGGGAGAGGGAGGGAGAGGGAAAGGAAGAGGGGGAGGGAGAGGGAGAGGGAGAGGAAGAGGGGGAGGAGGAGGAGGAGGGAGAGGGACAAGGAGAGGGAGAGGAACAGGGAGAGGGAGAGGGAGAAGGAGAGGGGGAGGGGGAGGGGGAGGGGAAGGGGGAGGGAGAGGGGGAGGGGGAGGGAGAGGGGGAGAAAGAGGGAGAGAGGGAGGGAGAGGGGGAGGGAGAGGGAGAGGGGGAGGGGAAGGGGGAGAGAGGGAGGGAGAGGGGGAGGGAGAGAGGGAGAAGGAGGGGGGAGGGGAGGGGAGGGGGAGGAAGAGGGGGAGGGGAAGGGGGAGGGAGAGGAAGGGGAGGGGGAGGGGGAGGAAGAGAGGGAGAAGGAGAGGGGGAGGGGGAGGGAGGGGGAGGGAGAGGGATGTACTTTATTAGCTACTTTGAAGTGTGTAACACTGTACCACTGTCATCACAGAGCTGCTCATGAGATTCCAGAAAACTCCCAACAATAACTGCACATCTCTCCTCTTTGGCCAGCATCTCCCCTTTTCCTCCCTTCCCCCAGCCACTAGTGACCAGCACTCTGCTCTGTCTCTGAGGTCAGCATTTTCAGATTCCACAAGTAGTTTTATTCTATGTTCTAACTTAGATGTATCAACAACTCTATGAAGTGAGGCCTATTTTTGTGCCCACCTTCTAGATGAGGGATTAAGGCTTAGCCCAAATTAGTACTTTTGACCAATCAACTGATTCCAGAGATGCACGTGTATATATTTCAACAGGTCACTTCGGACACAAAAACACTATCCAAACAGAGTCATAGAATGCCACCCCAGGAAAGGACCTAGAGGTCATCCAGTCCAGCCGTCTGGCCTTACAGATGAGGACACAAATGGCAGGGTGCAGTCTGCCCAAGACTCTGCAGCTGAGAAGAAGCAGAGGCAAGACTGGAGCTGAATCCTCGGTGCTGGGCTGTGTAGGTTCTGCCATTTGCCATCCGATTCAAAAACGGCTTGGCTCCTGTGGACGGAGTGTCGCCCACGGACCAAAGGGTCCCGGGTTCGACTGCGGTCAAGGACACGTACTAGGTTACAGGCTTGATCCCGGCCCCGGTCAGGGTGCGTGCGGGAGGCATCCCCACCGATGTGTCTCTTCACAGCGATGTTTCTCTCTGTCTCTCTCGGCCGTCCTTCCACTCTCTATAAAAGTCAATGGGAAGAATATCCCCGGGTGAGGGTTAGCAGCAGATGTCTGTTCTCATCGTCCATGCAAGCGACACTTTCCGGTCTTTATCCAGCAGTCGCGGGCAGGACTCAGGTCCAGTGGCTGTTGGCACAGCCCACCCGGAGTGAGCCTGGCTTCCTTCGACCCCCTCCCCTCCCATTTTCCCCTGCTGCCCCCCCCCCCCTCACTGCCTTCTCCCGCGGCCAGGCCTCCCCACTGATTACACTCCCCTGCCTTTGCTCCTAACAGAAGCTTCCCTAAGGCCAAGCAGAGCGATGAATTACTTCCCAGCTACCAAGGAGCAGACAGTCACCCAGACAGAACGCAGGCGGCCCACGCAGTACAAGGCCTCGACTGAAACCAAGTTACCCCCCACAGGGGACAGAGGGGGCTCTGCCGGGCCCAGGTGGGGAGGAAAAGGTGCCCTCGCTGTGTCAGGCTCTAACCCAGTCTCAGTCGGATCAGGATCGGTTGCTGGAGCAATGCCGCCTCCCACAGGCACCTTCCTGCCCGGGATGCCCAGCAGGCTCTCCAGAGCCGGAAGCCACCAGGCTCCTGTCCATTCGCCCCGGAAGCCAGATCGCACACAGCAGCAGGCGGAGCCGCAGGGCAGTCAGGGGAAGGCGGGCTGGGGCCGGAGAGCCTGCGAGGAGAGAACAGCTATCTGATGCAGGAAATAAGCACGGGGCCTCCTTTCTGGGGGCATGAGCACTAGGATTCACGGTGTGTCCCCCTAAACAGGAGAAGCCACCAGGAGAGGCTCCTCCCCAAAGGTGGCAATGATGCCCCAGCTCGAGTCGCCCTCTCCAATTGCCCTTCAAAAAGAAGGCACTTGCTACCCAGCAAAGCCTGCTCAAGTCAGACCGGTCCTGGGCGGGGGGTGGGGGTGGGGGGGTGGAGAGGAGAGCACCCATGGGGCAGGCCGCTTCAGGGACACGGGGACAGTCCAGGCACATGGCAGGGCCCCACATCATTGCCCTGCGAAAGCTTTCAAAGCATCCCCTGTCCTCCACAGCTGCAGCCGCCGAGGCTCTCCCCCAGTGTTCCTGCCCCCCACTACACGGCACTGCCCGCCCTCCCTCCGGGGCCAGGACTCACATGACCCATAAAGTGCGAAAGTGGCTTGTTACTGTGAGAACACACCCCACACCTCCTCTCCCACAGCCAACACCAGCGCTCTGGGAGCACGTGGGCTCCGTCAGCACGAGCCCGAGGGAGCAGGCGGGTCCCCGCAGCTCCGTGGCCCCGCTGTGTCCATTCCAGTGTCTGAGGTTCGGGCCGTGGGTTTCTGAGTGCAATGACACCAACCAAACTTCGTCGGCCGCGTTTGAGGCCTTGCCACACGTCGGGGCGCCCAATCTTCCAGGCCAAAACGTGACGCCACAGGCGCCCTAACACAGGGCCAGCTGAGATCTAGGGGCGACAGAGGCTCCCTTCTCACCACGCTCTCTAGCCGTCACGCTCGCTCTCACATGCAGGCACACACTCAGCACTAGAAATGTACCTGAAATTCAACACTAGAAATGCTACCTTTTATGCTTGAAAATATCACATCTGTCCAGGCAGCGCCCCCCGGAAAACAAAAACAAATTTATGTAAGCTTCCCCTCCGGCATCTCACAGAGGACTCCACGCCAGGCCAGCCCAGCGAGGGGCATGGGGCCGGAAACATGGTCCTCTTGTTGGGGTGACGGGGAGAAAGACCCAGAACTACAGAGAGCCACTGCCCTTTAGCGCTCAAAGATTCGTGGAGATCTCTGAGTCACCCCTGTTGGCGTATATGAAGCCTCTGAGTCCCAGGGTGTGAAGGGACTCCCCTCAGTCCCAGCTCATTGGCGAGAACACTGGTTCCGAACCAAGACCCCTGACCCCCTTACTGCTTTCTTTACTGCTTTCCTACTCCTACGTCTCCAGGAGCGCGGGGATGGAGGCCACACGAGCATCTGCAGCCCCGTCCCTGCCTCGTTCTCCCCTCAAGGACGTGTGCTCATCCTATAAAGGTTCACACGCCTACACAGCCACCTCTCTCCTAGGCCACCACACAGAAAAACCCAGGAGTTCAAGAAGAAAAGAGTCGATGGGGAAGGGAGACAGAGAGAAAAGAGCTTCCAGCATGTTCTGAAGATCTGCTAGCTCCCAGCTGCCCCGGGGCGGGGGGGCAGGGGAGGGCGGCTCGAGCTGCTAGCAGGGCCCAGAGACTCAGCCTCCGCACCTGCTCCTGGGCTCCAGCAGGGTTGGGGGGGGGGGGGCAGAGGGGAGCCCAGCCCGGAGCTGGAGCTGCGAGCAGATGGCAGCGTGCGCCCGGGAGGATGGCTCCGCCCGGGTAATTGCTGGCCGTGGGGGAGGGGCGCCTCGCTGCGGAGGATAATGAGCCGGATAAATCAGCCAAGCCCTGCCTGGAGGTCAGGAGAACATGAAATATCCATGTTAGTGGCTGCTGGTCCCAGAGCACCTACTAAGGGCAGGCTCCTTTCTACACTCTTTTGAATTTTAAAAAACGTTTTTCATTTATTTCAGAGAGGAAAGAAGAGGGAGAGAGAGAGAAACATCGGTGATGAAAGAGAACCGTCAGCTGGCTGCCTCCTGCGCACCCCCCACCAGGGATTGAGCCCGAAACCCGGGCCTGTGCCCTGACTGGGAATGGAACCGTGGCCACTTGGTTCTGGGGCCACAGCTCAACCACTGAGCCACACTGCCAGGCTGGAGTTTGGTTCGTTTGCTTCTCTGCCAGTGTCCTCAGGACCTGAAGGGCCACGAGGTCTCTGGATAAATAATAAAATGTGTGAAATGAAGGAAGACATACTGAGTGCAGGAAAGAGAGAAGAGACAGGGGATTGTTAGTGTTAGAACAGGGCCCCCAACCAAGCTAAGGGTACCTCAGGGCACTGGACGGGCCCCCGCCAATGGCCAGGGCTTCCTTCCTGAGCTCAAAACCAGGTGAATGGGAGAGCCCACGGCTCACACAGGGCTTCCCCCCGGAGCTCGAGGGCACCAGTCCTCCCAGCGCAGCCCTCCTCCCCTGAAACGCTGGACCGGGGGGAGCAAGTCGCACTCGCACCAGGGCCGGCCGCGGCTGCGGGGACGTGGTGGCCACCTCCCGGGACGCACCACAGGCCGCCTGCACGGCACGTCGGGAGCGAAGTAACACCCACGGCCCCTCCGCTCGGAGGCTGTGTGTGGAAGGGGGCCCGGACAAAGGCGACGAGAGACGAAACCCAGTTAAGCTCTGCGGTCCCTGGAAGACGACTAAGGGCAAAGAATGAAAAGGCGAAGAATGTAAGCGGCCAGTTTCACTTGTGAATCTGTTCACCTGTTCGCGGCCCCGGGGCCGGGACAGGCCAGACTCCTCCCGGGCGGGCACAGGCTTCAGTGGGAGGAGCCGACCGCAGCACATAAACCCAGAAACGGGATAGGCAATCCCAGGCTCCTGAAAACCAAGGGGAACGTGAAATGGGATCGCAGCAGGGATTGCGAAGCTGCCTGACTGGGAAATGGGAGGAAGCGCTCAGGAGGCGCCACCGCGCTGGGTTGTGAATGGTGAGAGGGTGGCTCAGGGGCGATCGGGAGATCACGCCCGGGCGGGGGGGGGGGGGGGGGGGGAGGCCGTGTGCCCAGCCAGCGCTGCTGGGTGCCGGAGCGGGGAGTGGGACACGGGGCTCGGTGGGCCAGATGATAAGAGTCTCACAGCTCACACTGAGGAGGTCACTTCAAGCCCGTTGTAATGGCCAGTCATTGGAGATGTCACGCAGGAGAGGGAGCGGATCTGCCTGCTGCTTTGAGCGATTCTGGCTGCTGTGTGGAGCTTGGTCTGGAGGAGAGGAGGCAGGGGCACGTTAAAATTGTGAATGGGATTCGGTCCATTAAATGTCATCTCCAGGGGTGAAGCCAAGTTTACCCCATAAACAGAAGGACTGGCTGACATGAAGAAATCTATGACTACATCACATCCCAGTTTGTATGTGAGAATGGCATACAATCATCTCAGTAGGCGTGTGCAAGGGCATTCCATAACATCTGAATGGGTTCCAAACAAACATTTAACATGGAGACGAGCTGGGTTGTTTCTCAGCACGATAAAGCGACTCTCTTTTCATCTCTGTGTGTAAAAGACTAGATGCCCAAAGCAGAGAAGCCCCCCTTCTCCACCGTGGTTCATTACCTTGTTATTAAGTTCAGGTCAATTCAGTAAGAAGCACCCGTCTGGAAAGAAGAAAGCGTCATTGTTGACAGAGTCTGACTTCTTCCCTGCTGAGAACCTGACCATGCACAGTGCTGCTCCTCCTCATCTCACACAACTCCCCCCTGGCAGATGGAGGCAGGTGGCCCTCCTGGCTCTGAAGCAGGAAGCTGAGCATTGGGGGTAACATTGTGATGACAAGACCTGTGTTCTCACCCCCGTTGCCAGAGCTGCCAGCACAGCCTCTCTCCAAGGTCCCGGAGCTGAGGCCTGTCTGCGCCTCCAGGATCAGGCAGGAACTAGAGCACACGGGCATCTCAGTTCGGGTCTGGGAGCCGCATGCCATGCCCAGGGAAGCGAGGGATACGCTGAGATTGGCTTGGGCTCCTTCTCTGCACCGGGGGCCGTTCCAATTGGAACAGGCCCCAGAACCACAGCTGCTAGACAGCAGCAGCGCTGAGGGCTCTGCACCTGAGTGTGAGACTTTTGTCCAGGTAAGTGTGTAACTGACTGAACTGTGCAAACAATATTTTAGTGGTGGGGAGATGGGTCCTGAGTTTCTCCTGCTGCCTCCACGCCGCTGCCACAGTTGCACACACCCCTGGAAGGATGCTCCCCCTCCCAGAATCCCCTGCTGCTGACAGGGGCCAAGGAAAAAGTCCAGGCCCTCGAGGTGTGCCTCACGACCTGCTGGCTCCTCAGACCCAGGTGCCCCTCCTCAGCCCCCGAGGCTTGAGCTGAATCTGAGCTCTGCCCCTGCAGCTCCAGGTTCCCGCTGGGACCTCAGGACTTGCTCTTCCTGCTTCGAATGGCATCGGGATCAAGTCCATCTCTTCCCATTTTCAAATGAAACCCTCAGTTCAAGCCTCTGAGGCCTACTGCCTGGTCGAGGCGGAGTGGACTGACACCTCTCCATTTTCCTCCGACTCAGAATGCCAGTACATGGGCAACAGGCTTTCCCCAGCTGGCTGGCACCACCAGACCCAGAGGGGCAAACCCAGCCCGGCCTCTTCCCAGGGGCCGTCGCCCTGAAGCGCTCTCGCTCCTCTGGCTGTTTTCCTTCCTCCAGTCTGAGCGACACCAGCCCCACCTGCTGCAGGGGGCCTGGCCCTCCTCACACCTCAGCCTCCAGCTGGAGCAGGTGTGACCCGCGGGTGCGGTGGGGAGGAGGGGCCCGGAGGAGAGGAGGCCTAGGAAGGGCAGAGAGGGTGCCAGGGCGGCCCCAGCTCCCAGCGTCGGAAACGCGGTTCCGGTTCCGGGGCCACGCTGTTCCCAGGCCTCCACTCACATTCCAGCCGAGCAGCTGAGCAGCGAGGGAAACCCACCCTCACGGAGCCCGCAGCCCCGACCGGGCGAGCCCGCAGCACCCTGGACAGCGCCGGGCCCCTCCACCGGGAGGTTCCAGTAAGCTGGGCAGGGGCCTCCCCACAGCCAGTCACGCAGCAATAAAGACAGACTTTAAAAATAAACTGGGAGGGGGGCACCTGAGTCACAGCCAAGTGGGCATTCCAGACACCGATCTCTTTAAACATGCCCCCGCCACCGGGCCGCCCATCGGTCATTCTGACAAGACGGCTATTGGCAGTAATGGTGAGCGGACATCTGAACACAGGGCCTCGAGTCCTATCATCACAAACCTGCACGGCCCGCGGCCCGGCCACCCTCCGGGCTGGCCCCACCGTCCTCCCCCCTCCCCTCCTCACCTTGCAGAGTCCTGCTGTGTCAGACACTGAGCACCGGATCTGTCTTCTCTGGTAACACAACTTGGGGAAAACTTTGCCGACCAGAACAGGAAGACAGGCAGGAGACAGCGGGTCAATTCTCCCCCTCCTCCCAACAATCACCAACCGGCTCTGTGCCGGCTCCAGGCCCCCTGGGTGACTCACGGCTGCATTTTGGTTAAACCGTAGCCAGTTTGGTAACATGCCTCCTTCTGGTGGTTTCCCTTTTCCTGCCCCATTTCCCTCTTCTCCGCCCACGGCCCTGCACCCCGTACAGCACGAGCTCATGAATGAGTGTTGCCTCAGGCTTCGTTTTCTAGGGAACTCGGCCGAGACGCCTCCCCCCATAAGTGACCAAAAATAACTACCTCCCAGCCTCGCGCGGCCCCGCCGCCCGCCACGCGCTTCCCTCAGGCTGCCGGGTGCTCGCTCGCTCGCTCGCTCCCATTTCAGTGGAGGTTGGATGTCTTTGAGTCGCTGGCTCGGTGCATGGCTTCCAGGAGGTGGATTGCGTGACCCCCCTTCCCATAAGGGAGAAAGGCTTAGGGAGGTGAGGCAGCCTCAGGCCAGAGAAGCTGGAATTCGAGTCCCTGCTTTTCCGATCCCAAAGCTAACCTGCACCTCACTCCCTGTTGTGTGGGACTCGCCCAGACTGAGTCTCCCCCCCACCCCCTGCCCAGCTCCCCGCTGGCTCTCCTTGCCCATGCCTGCTCTCCACTGAGCTCCTCCTGAGGTCCCTGCTCCCTGGCCCGCCTCCAGGTGTCACATGAGGTTTAAAGCAAACGACCTCAGGGAGGGACTCTCCGAGGCCACTCAGTTCTGCCCCTGCTGTGGGCTTCGGCCCAGCGCCTGGGAGAGTGAATGAGTCTACAGTGTCCCTCCCTCCCCCTTCCCGGGGGCGGGGTGGCACAGGTCAAGACCCCCGTGGAGGACGGAAACTGCAGGAAGCACCAAGCCCTGTGTACAGTCTTTGCCTACACGTACACGCGATGGTGACATGTAATTCATCAACTAGGCACCGTAAGAGATCGACAACCGCTAATGAAACAGCACACCTGGAGCGACAGACTGCGTGCGGCTCTCTCACGCCTCACGTGCTGCACTCCCCTGCTCCTGGGGTGCTCTGAGATGACACAGGCCCCGGTGACGACCTGACGGGGCTGGCGAGGTCAGGCGGCTGCTGACCGGACTGCAGGTGACAAGCACTTCCGGCTTCTCCTGGGCACCTGGGAACTGGCAGCCTCGCTGCTCCGGTGCTTTGGGGCGGTGTCAGGCAAGGTGGGGTAACATGAGCGCCAGAGGCTCCCTTAGTGCCTATGGGTGAGGCGTCTGGAGGGGGCGGTGCAGCCGAGGGAAGAGCCAGGCTGGGCATGGGACTGAGTGGGACTCAGTGGTTTCACCCGCTGCTCCGCTGCTCCGTGCAGAAGCTTAGCTCATGTTCCTTCCGGTTCTGGGTCCTCCCTGTTATTCCAAACTGTGGTGGCCATGGGGAGCTGACCACAGGAAGTGAAAACATGGAAAAGGGGGACTATGATACAGGAGGTGTCATGGCCAATACATGCACACACACACACACACACACACACACACATACACACACACAATGAACGGAAATCTGACATCAAAGTTTTCAAACCACTGTTTGTGATCAAACCAATAAACTGACTGTATTAAAAACCGACTCTGGTGGCAGAGGGACCCAGGGCTGCCACCGGGGTGTCCTCTGCGTGCTGTGCTTCCCCTTCCCTGGGCCGTGAGCAGTTCCCAAAGCCTCCTGTCACCTGGAAGAGGAGTGGGTATCCCTCCCTCAGGTGGGAGGGCAAGGCCCCCAAAAAGTGAGGCCCTGAGGCGGCAGCTCCTGCTGAGCCCCCCTCTCCTGACAACGGGTCACTGTGTCCTGTCCTCTCGGCTCCACTTCCTCCGAGGCAGCTGGGGTACGACGTCCTCTGGGCCTGGGCTCTCCTTTAGAAGGACCACATCAGTCAGCTCCGTTGGTGCCCGCACTGGGCCAGAGGACTCAGAGGGAACGTGCACCAACATTGTTTCATGCCTTGTGCATGCACAGCACTTTGGGATGTTCAAAGCATGTTACCTTCACGCTTAAACGGGACACAGCCCTGTGGGTGGTGGGACCAGCATTGTGATCCCTGAATGAGGAAACAGGTGGAGAACAGCTCATCAGGGTCACATGGTCAGTCACATGGCAAAGCTGGGCCAGGAGGCCTCTGGGAGAACCTGAGGGAATGATAGACGTGCATACGTGAAACAGGCGTGTGGCGAGGTGGGAGAGGCTGGGGTGGCGCCCAGGGACTGCAGGCTTCCTTCCCAGGCCGGCTCGGAGCTCTCCACGTAGGACATCAGCGCGCCCCCTTCCTGAGACCCCAGCCCAGGCTGCACCATCGTCCTGTGCACGCGCCACTCTGCCTTGCAACCATTAGTGCCCCCAGCCATTTATGACGTCCCCGCAGGCGGGAGGGCTGGCAGGCCTGGCGCACCCACGCGTTCAGTGGTTCTGAGGGGACTGTCCTCCCGCTGCTGGGAAGGTTCCGCAGGACCTGGCTGTGCTGCGGCTCCCTCCCGCCACCTAGTGGCCAGTGTAGGAAAAACAGCCCACAAGCAGAACTGATTCCCAGGCCGTGCTGGCCACAGGGCCACACCTGGGCTGCAGGCCACACTTCTGGTCAGGAGCAGCTCAGCGCCACGTCACTTTAAACAGTCATGTGCATCTCATGCTGGCACAGTGCCTGGCTCCAAAGCAAACCAAATCAGGAAGCAAGCAACTATGCAGCACCGACTGTGTGGAGGACCAGGCTGAGCACAGGAAGATAAGAGGAAACACACACACACACGCACACGCACGCACGTCACTGTTCCGCTACAGGTGAATCTGGAGCAACAGCGCCCCCAGCCCAGGCGCCCAGCACACGTCACAGATTTGGAGCAGTAGAACCCCAAGTACCATTTGACCCTGTTGACAAAGCAGAATTTTTTTTTTCATATATATTTTATTGATTTTTCACAGAGTGGAAGGGAGAGGGATAGAAAGTCGGAAACATCGATGAGAGAGAAACATCGATCAGCTGCCTCCTGCACGCCCCCCCACTGGGGATGTGCCCGCTGCCAAGGTACATGCCCCCGACCAGAATCGAACCCTGGACCCTCCAGTCCACAGTCCGACGCTCTATCCACTGAGCCAAACCGGTCTCGGCAAAGCAGAATTTTTTTGAAGAAAAAAGTTTGGGAAAACCAATGGGATACATTTTCCCCCCACTATCATGTCTCAGATAACCAGGAAGCCTGTTGCTGCAAAGTACTTAAAAATTCCAGATAAAATACACAAAAAAGTTCCGTTTAATGTATAGTTGAGCATATAGGAAAATAAATTTTACAGAAGCCAAGAAGAGGAAATAAAACTTAATGATAAGACACTTAAAAATCAACATGATTTGTAATGTGATCAAACAATAGGGGTTTTTTTTAAGCTATAAATATGGTCAACGAAATTAAACGCTTGAGTACATTTTGGGCAGCAGAAGAGACAATAAGTGAAACTTTGCAAACATTTCACCTTGAGAAGTTAAAAAGATGAAAAAGGAAGTAAGAGGAAGAGACTTGAGGAGAGAAGAAAGGGTCACACATAGATGTACCTACAGATCGAGAGGGAGAGGACAGAGGGAAGGGTCAGGAGGCAATATCAGAACCGAAAATAACTGAATTTTCTAGAAGAAATGAAACACACAGACCTCACCAGCTGGGAAGCACCTGTGGATAATTACAAATAAATCCATATTTCAACACTTCTTGGCAAACTGCAGAACATCAAAGACAAAGAGGAGTCTTTATTTAAAAAAAAAAAGATAGGAGAAAGCAGGAGAAAAAAACCCTCAAAACGTTGAAAGAATACACAGCTAAATTATCATTCAAAAGGAAAGTGAAATAAAGACTTTTCAACAAAGACTAACTCCTCTGTGAAAGAACCAGTAAAGGGTGCTTCTGAGGAAGAGAACTGAATCCAGAAGGAAGTGAAATAGTGAACAAAGGCACCAGTAAAAGTCTAGATGAAGCTATACAAAAACAGCATAAGTGATTATTTTTAAAACAATAGTTATAATTAGCTTACAAAACATAGAAGCTAGCTAAAACTACTAGTAAAATACGTAGCAACTCTAACAGGGAAGGTGGACAGCGTGGTAAAGCTTTCTAAAGCTCTTACCTTGCTTGGGAGGACAGTAGAGATTTTTGTCAAGTGTGCACATTAACTTGAAAAGATAATCACTACAGAAAACATAATGTGTCATTTCCTAACTGTAGAGACAATAAAAGTAAACAGAAATCTCCAAAACGGGGTAAACATGGGAGATTTATGCAGAATTCTGAGCTCACAACTAAGTTAAATGGCAGAAAATTGGCAGTTAACTCTAATTTATGTCCAATAATAAATTTAGTTTGGGCCCACACACGGAGAGTCTGGGGTTTGATTCCCCAATCAAGGGTTGCAGTTTTGATTCCTGCCCTGACCTGGACTGGGCAAGTGCAGGAAGCAACAGATAAAATCTCTCTCTCAGGTCAACATTTCTCTTTCTCTCTCTCTCTCTCTCTCTCTCTCTCTCTCTCTCTCTCTCTTCCTCTCTCTTCCTCCCTCCCTCCCTCCCGCCCTCTACTCTCTTTAAAAATCAATGAAAAAATATCTTCAGGTAACAGCATAAAAAGTATGAACTGCACAGGAAGAAAGTTCAGGCCGGGAAGAGCCTGAGACAGCCTGCACAGCATTTCCGGGAGAAGCTGCTCCAGCCCAGTGCACACCTCGGGTCTGAATGGAGAACCCAGACCCCGGGCTCCCCCTCTGCCTGTGCCGGACTCACTGCACCGCCCCGGGCTCCCCCTCTTCCCGTGCTGGACTCACTGCACCGTTCGCTGTGACATTCTCTCCCTAGACCTCCAGACTCAGAATTTTCAGGACTGGGTCCCAGTGATCGTCCACAACCCCAGTGACCTGGCTAGCCAGCTTGGGAGGCCACTGCTATAGACGGGGGCCAGCTCCTATGGGCCTGAGCGAAGGCTTTAATGAAGATTTTCAGGAAAACAAAAAGCAAAACAAAAAGATCACATCATATTTAGATTTCCGAGGACAGCTTTCCTAGAAACCCTGGTCGCCAAGCTAATGCCATCAGCCCTGGCTCCTGCCCCCAACCCTCCTGCTGAGACCCAAACCCACCACTAGGGGGCAGACATGCACCACAACCTCAGCCCCAGCCCACCTCCTGCAGTTTGCGGGTAGATCCATTCCCTCCCCCTTAAAGCTGGAGTGACTTCATTTCTGGCATACTTCACAGGGAAGGTTTAAGAATCAGATGAGGCAACGTGAAAGTGTACTGGCAGCTGGAAAAGTCCGACGTGAACGCTGTGAGAATGCTGGAATTTCAGAAACTGAAAAGAGGAATCTTGAAATATCCGAGCAAATTGCCTCGCAGGGAGTCCCAGGCTTTTCAAGATGACATCCCACCGTGAGGCGAGGCTGCGCTGGCTGTGCTGGCCCGGGACAGTGGGCAGGTAGCACGCACTGCCCAGCCCCCAGCCCCCTTGATTCTGGACGCAGGACAACTGATCCGGTCCAAACAAATCCTAGTGTGAAAGGGGAACGCATGACAACGAGTGCGTGTTCTCACCTCCACTCACCTAATGGAGAACGAGAGCCTGGGCTGAGTCTCACCAAATTGATGACCTTGGCTGTTTGATGCTATTTCAGTTCACAGCTTCTTCACACACACACACACACACAGCCCACGATTCAGCAGGTGTTTTTAATTATCTTTACTTTACTTACTTATTTTAATCCTCACCCAAGGATAGTTTCTTCTCCATTGAATTTTTTAAAGTGGAAGGAAGGGAGGGAGGGGGAGGGAGAGATGTTGATTTGAGAGATACAGCAATTGGGTGCTTCCCCATGCGCCTCAACCAGGCCCAGGGATTGAACCTGTAAACAAGGTATATGCCCTTGACTGGGAATCAAAAATTGGCAAGGGCTTAATTTCTAATTTTTTAATTACTATTTTTCAATTATAGTTTACATCCATATTATTTTGGATTAGTTTCAGATTTACATAGAGGTTAGACAGTCATACACTTTACCAAGTGCCCCCCCCCCCCCAATATTTCCAGTTCCCAGCAGGTGGGCTAAGGTCTTTGTGGGTTTTAGGAAATGATCAGTTTGAACTGCTTTTAATGGGGATTAAATGCCCTTCAGCACCAGATGACAGAAACCCATCTCCTTGGCCCCATCCTCTCATGCGGACTTCCCCACATCCAGGCTCTGCCTCCTGACTACGGAGCCTTGGCACAGAAGGCTGGCTCAGAGGATGTGCCGACAGGGTGGGAAGAGCAACAAATTTGCCCAGGGCCTCACAGGCCTGCACTTTGTCCCCCAATACAAAGGAGCAGAATTGACCTCTGAGAAATGAACCGAGTCCCAAGCAAAGCCTCCAACTGGAGATAGTCCAGGACAGAGGTGGTCCAAGGCTGAGGTGGTCCAGGGCAGAGGTGGTCAGAGGACAGAGGTTGTCCAGGGCAGAGGTGGACCAGGACAGAGATGGTCAGAGGACAGAGGTGGTCCAGGGCAGAGATCGTCCAGGACAGAGGTGGTCCAGGGCAGAGGTGGTCCAGGACAGAGGTGGTCAGAGGGCAGAGGTCGTCCAGGACAGAGGTGGACCAGGGCAGAGGTGGTCCAAAACAGAGGTGGTCCAGGACATAGGTGGTCCAAGACAGAGGTGGTCCAGGACAGAGGTGGTCCAGGGCAGAGGTGGTCAGAGGACAGAGGTTGTCCAGGGCAGAGGTGGACCAGGACAGAGATGGTCAGAGGACAGAGGTGGTCCAGGGCAGAGGTGGTCAGAGGACAGAGGTGGTCCAGTACAGAGGTGGTCAGAGGGCAGAGGTCGTCCAGGTCAGAGGTGGTCAGAGGACAGAGGTGGTCCAGGACAGAGGTGGTCCAGGACAGAGGTGGTCAGAGGGCAGAGGTCGTCCAGGACAGAGGTTGTCCAGGGCAGAGGTGGACCAGGACAGAGATGGTCAGAGGACAGAGGTGGTCCAGGGCAGAGGTGGTCCAGGACAGAGGTGGTCAGAGGGCAGAGGTCATCCAGGACAGAGGTGGACCAGGGCAGAGGTGGTCCAAAACAGAGGTGGTCCAGGACATAGGTGGTCCAAGACAGAGGTGGTCCAGGACAGAGGTGGTCCAGGGCAGAAGTGGTCAGAGGACAGAGGTTGTCCAGGGCAGAGGTGGACCAGGACAGAGATGGTCAGAGGACAGAGGTGGTCCAGGGCAGAGGTGGTCAGAGGACAGAGGTGGTCCAGGACAGAGGTGGTCAGAGGACAGAGGTCGTCCAGGACAGAGGTGGTCAGAGGACAGAGGTGGTCCAGGACAGAGGTGGTCCAGGGCAGAGATGGTCAGAGGACAGAGGTGGTCCAGGGCAGAGGTGGTCCAGGACAGAGGTGGTCAGAGGACAGAGGTGGTCCAGGACAGAGATGGTCAGAGGACAGAGGTGGTCCAGGACAGAGATGATCTAGGACAGAGGTGGTCCAGGACAGAGGTGGTCCAGGACAGAGATGGTCAGAGGACAGAGGTGGTCCAGGACAGAGATGATCTAGGACAGAGGTGGTCCAGGACAGAGATGGTCAGAGGACAGAGGTGGACCAGGACAGAGATGGTCAGAGGACAGAGGTGGTCCAGGACAGAGATGATCTAGGACAGAGGTGGTCCAGGACAGAGATGGTCAGAGGACAGAGGTGGTCCAGGACAGAGATGGTCAGAGGACAGAGGTGGTCCAGGACAGAGATGATCTAGGACAGAGGTGGTCCAGGACAGAGATGGTCAGAGGACAGAGGTGGTCCAGGACAGAGATGGTCAGAGGACAGAGGTGGTCCAGGACAGAGGTGGTCAGAGGACAGAGGTGGTCCAGGGCAGAGGTGGACCAGGACAGAGATGGTCAGAGGACAGAGGTGGTCCAGGGCAGAGGTAGTCAGAGGACAGAGGTGGTCCAGGGCAGAGGTGGACCAGGACAGAGATGGTCAGAGGACAGAGGTGGTCCAGGACAGAGATGGTCAGAGGACAGAGGTGGTCCAGGGCAGAGGTGGTCAGAGGACAGAGGTGGACCAGGACAGAGATGGTCAGAGGACAGAGGTTGTCCAGGGCAGAGGTGGACCAGGACAGAGATGGTCAGAGGACAGGGGTGGTCCAGGGCAGAGGTGGACCAGGACAGAGATGGTCAGAGGACAGAGGTGGTCCAGGACAGAGATGGTCAGAGGACAGAGGTGGTCCAGGACAGAGATGGTCAGAGGACAGAGGTGGTCCAGGACAGAGATGGTCAGAGGACAGAGGTGGTCCAGGACAGAGGTGGACCAGGACAGAGATGGTCAGAGGACAGAGGTGGACCAGGTCAGAGGTGGTCAGAGGACAGAGGTGGTCCAGGGCAGAGATCGTCCAGGACAGAGGTGGACCAGGACAGAGGTGGACCAGGACAGAGGTGGTCAGGGGCAGAGGTGGTCCAGGACAGAGATGGTCAGAGGACAGAGGTCGTCCAGGACAGAGGTGGACCAGGACAGAGGTGGTCAGAGGACAGAGGTGGTCTAGGACAGAGGTGGTCCAAGGCAGAGATGGTACAGGACAGAGGTAGTCAGAAGACAGAGGTGGTCCAGCACAGGGGTGATCTAGGGCAGAGGTGGCCAAAGGACAGAGATGGTTCAGGGCAGAGAAGATGAGAACAATGCAGAGAGGAGCCAGGATCAGTTAAACCAGCCACACAACCACCAGCTGTGACACCACGCAAGCCACCTGTCAGTAGCTCACGATGCCTCTCCGGCTGCTGCCAGCTCTGACTCTGCAGCCCAGAGGATGGGCCTCTCCCAGCAGAGCTTCTCCGGCTCTGCCGAGTCCCTGCTGGGTTTGCAGTCAGGGAACAGGTGGCTGTTGGAGCAGACGCTGCACATTGAGGGTCACTTGTGGGTAGGGGCAGGGCGTGCAGGGGTGAAGGGGAGCTGAGAGTAGCAGGGAGGTTGTGTGGGCCAGGCTGCTAATCAGAGCACAAAGCCCATTTTTTAAAAATCCTGGGTGGTGAGTGATTGAGGTCTTGTGGCCGCCTGCACGGCCTGGCCTCGGAGCTCAGTCGCAGACGCGCTCCTTCAGGATGGTCCCACTGCTACAGTGGAAATCTGAAGGCTGTGTTTGGGTTTTGGTGGTGGGAGCAGATGAAGGGGTGGTGACTGGCCCGAGAAGGTAGTCACAGAGGACCTGGCGGCAGCTGAGCCAGAGGCCTAGGGAACGGAAGCCTCTGGAAACCACAGCTGCTTTCAGGGGCAAAGGAGAAATGCCCACAAGCCCGCAAATCACCAGGCCGGGACCGCAAGGCTGACCCACAGAGTGCGTAGCCGTGTCCACCCCGCAAAGGCTAGGCACTGCCCTCCCACTGCCTCCAGCCCCCCACCCTCCCATGGCCCCTCACTCTCCCATCGCCTCCTCCTCCCAAGCACCACAGGAAGACACAGTTGGCTTTCTGTTCAGTCTTTATTTATAGCAAAGTACAGAGCATGTGGCCATTCCTGTAACTGCGAACAATCGAGACCCGGTCAGCAGTGGGGAGAGCAGGCGTCTCAAAGGAAAAAGGCCCAAGTCCCTACCCAGCTGGGCTCCGCCACCGAAGAGCAGCGAGGAGGCCCCAACACACCTACCAGCTACCAGCTACCAGCTGAGAGGGAGGCAGGGCTCTGAGCTCCACTCAGCCCAGCGGCGCCCTCCCTTGTCCCACTCCACCCTGAGAACAGGGCGAAGGGCAAAGCCTGCCCTCCCACCCCCTTCCGCCAAGCCAGCACTCAGGTGACCCTCCACCTGCTGGGCCCAACCCCTCCCCCTCCCCGCCTGCCTGCAGCCTGACCCAGTGGCCTGAGACCTGACCCACTGGCACCCAGTCAAGTGTCCCGTTGAGCCCAGGAGACGGGAAGCCAGTGGCCAGGTAGCCAGGAGCGGAGCGGAGCAGAGGGGCGCTGCAGGGACGCTGTCCTAAAGGGGGCGCTGGAGACCCTCCGTCCCTGCCCACCGGCCTCTCTGAGCTCCTGTGGCCTCCCAGGGCCAGCACCTGCGCTTCCGCACACCTCCCCCATCTCTGCCCCAGCGCCCCCGCTGGTCGGGCTGGGCTGCAGCAGCTACACGAGCCCAAGGGAGTGCGGGCCGCCTTCCCGTGGGCGGCTGAGGCTTCACGCCCGTCTCCCGCTCCGCAGGAAATGTGTGCAGAGGGAGAAGCAAGCACCATGGGGCTCTGAAGCCAAGACTCCCGTGGGCACGACCAGCATCACCCACTGCCCGCGCTGCCAGCCCCGGAGGGCAGACACCAGATGGCGTGGTGGTGGCCTGACTCTCCAGGGCGGTCTCAAATGCCAGTCCAGGGCTTGTCCTACGGAAGCTCAAGTTCAGCTGGCTACACGCTGGGCTCGGCAGGGCTTCCCCTTTCCTGGCCCAGGACACAGGGTTCCCAGAACCGGGCCATCCTCAGCACCGCCAGCGAGTGTGGCCCAGCGCCCCCCGAGGAGCCACTGAGAACCGGAGATGGTTTTACAGGAGGCAGGCAGCCTTGGCGCTGCTTCCCAGCCTGGACCGGGCAGCTCAGCCCCAGCGGCTCAGCCCCCACACCCGGGTGAATGAGGAGGTGGCTACGTAGTGAAGGCTGAGATGAGAAAGCCCACCTTCCAAGGCAGGGGGGCCCACAGCCAAGGCACTAAATGGTTTGGCACCTGGGAGCTTCAAGTAAAGGTGAGGGTGCTGCCCGCTGACAGGCCACGGCTCCGGCACAGGCAGGCCTCCTGCAGCACACAGGCCCCGCGCCAGGAGGCCCCTAACCCAGGCCTGCCCTCCACCCTTCACCTCAGGGCGTGCAAGGCAGGATGGGAGAGGTAATGAACACTGATTCTGAAACAACCAGCACCTCCGCCTGGAGCCCTGGCCCCACCGGGGGCTGCGGGGCCAGGAACACCCCCCCCCCCCCCGGGGCCTGTGACACGTCTTCCCCACTGTCTCAGGGGCGGCAAAGCTCTGTTGGAGATTAGATTTGAAACAGCAAAACAGCAGAGTCAAACAGTCCAGAAAAGGGGGGGGGGGGGGGGGGTCAACATGAATGGTGCTTGAGGGGCACATGGCAGATGTACCTGAATGGCTCCCCGGCAGCATCGGGAACGGAAGGGTAGGGCCCCCCAAAACACTCAGGCAGGGCAGCCGCTGAGGGCATGCTGAGGGTGTGGCAACTGAGAAAGGGAGGCTCTCTCTCTCTGGGGCAGCGGTTTTGGGGTGGGGCGTGGACTCCAATCAGACCTCAACTTGTTCCTCCCACTTCTTGCACCCCCTCCAACCAGACTCCCAAGAATCTGCTTCTTCCAAAACTACTCATTTTCACCAAGAGGAAGCCCGGGGAAGACGGAATTCTCCACCCCAAGCCTTTCATCCCAAGACTCTAGCTTAAGACCTAAATGCCATTTCCCGTCTCCCCCCAATGTCCAGCGCCGCCTCACCCGAAAGGCAGCCCATCTGTGATCCACCAGCGATGATGCTGCTTAAGGTGTGTGCCACCTCCTCCCGGCAAACCCCACATCTCTGGGACAAAGCTACCGTGCCCTGCGAGGGGCTGCCAACTGGCCTTCTGCCAGCAGAAGTCTCTTCAGCACCCGACTGCCAGACCCCGCTGTGCGTCCCTGGGGGAAAAAGCCTGGGAGGCTGGTCTGTGACTCCCTGGGGGTCAGATCCCTGCCAGGACAGGGGGACGAGGGACAGGCAGCTCTGGCTTTGGAGACCGTGTCCCGGGGGAGGGAGGGAGGGAGGGACTCATCACGCGGCCACCCGCGCAGCCAGGGGTGGGCGTAGGGTCGGCCATTGGGACAACACAGAAGACACACTCTCTCCAAAGGGCCCCTTCCTTCCCTGAATTTGATTTTTCGGGTGAGGTCTTGCCTAATTTCAACAACAACAAAAAAGCCTCATCGACGTGTCAGTAAGCCGCAGCTCCAAGCAGTGTGTTCGGCAGGTGCTCAGCGTGGGCCACAAGCCCCCCTGCTCCCACCCCACAGGTGCCAGCCCGCCCGCCAGGACGCCAGGGGCCACCTGGCCTCGGGGAAGCTCCAGCTCCAGTCCCCACACATCTCCCTGGGCCCTCCTGCAATATACTTAACAGCAAACAGCTTTACAGTATTTTGTACAGTTACACAAAAATAGATCCTTTTATATGTGTGTGTATTTGTAACTGGTACAGGCTGGCATGATTAGGCATCACCAGTAGTAGTTGGCACAGTTCGTCATGTAAGCTCAGGGTCAAGTTCCATTTCAAGATCAAAGGCATTTCTTTTCCGTGTTGTTTCTTAAATAAGCAGAGTCATTGGAAACCGTCTGTGCCGACGGCCCCCGCTGCCGTCTGTGCGGGAGCGGGCAGGTCCGAACGCGGGTCAGTGCGGCCGGCTGCTGGACTCGGAGGCCTGCCTCTTGCGCGCGGGCGTGTAGCCGTTGAGATAGCCGTTGGTCTGCCGCTTGGACAGCCCTCCGTTGAGGATGTCCTGGATGTGCTGCACGATGAGGTTGATGGCCACTGGGGGGCGGAGACGGGCAGCTGTTAGGGATGCACCCAGGGTGGAGGGAACAGCCTCCCCAAGCCCCAGGACAGGCCGATGTGATCCCTGGAGGGCTCCCACAGGAAGAAGGGCCGTGCCAGGGGCACAGGAAGCCCTGAATGAACGGGCTTCTTCTGAGGTGCTTAGTCACGGCAACTGGAGAACAATCGGCCCAACCCTGTCTGCAGGCGCGAGGCCTTGCCTTCTCCATGGCATCACCTGCTGTGACCCGTCCTGGGAAACGGCCCACCGCCCCGTCCCAAACCCAGGACCCACGGAAGGCCCTCTCCTCCAAAGATGACCCAACACAGGATTCTCTTTTCTTACCATTAGAAACAAATTATGCAAACGATTAACTTAAAAACAGAAGCACCCAGTGCGTTCTGGGGTGACACACAAAGAACACGTCTCCGGGCGCTGTCCCGGTCGCACCAGCCCCGCCCCGGGGGACCCAGAAAAACCAGGTGGCGGGCCGTCTACAACCGTCACCGTCGTGAAAAAGACAGGCTGAGGACAGGAGGCAGACAGCGAAAGCCTCAGCAAAAGAGATGTTTAAATGGAGACAACCTGAATAAACTGTAAGAGAAGGAGAAGACAGGATTTCTCCATGCCTCTGATTTCGGCCAGGGAGTAACAGTCCAGGTGTGCCCACATTCACACGTGCGTGACACAGGGCCAGTGCCCACAGCGGCCAGGCAGGTGGGGATTCCCTTCTGGGCTCGCCACCCTGCAGGGCCTTGTCTGGTCGCCCCCCCCCCCCGCCCCCCCAAAGCACAGCACCCCAGAGGACTCACCTAGATTGTCCACACCTCTGGGAATGATCACGTCTGCGTATTTCTTTGTCTGCGGAAGAAGATATTTACAAGGCGCTAAGAGGGGTTCAGAGAGAAAAGGGCCCACGCCGCCCTAGGGGAACGTGGGGACTGGATGGCCTTCTCTCCACCTAGCCCAGAGGGCAGTGGTGTCAGACTTCGAACATAATGTTTTTTTATCCGATTTATCTAAATTATAATAAATCAGTCCGGCTTGGTAGCCCAGTTGGCTGCGTATTCAATCTCTGGTCAGGGCACATATAAGAACCAACCAATGAATGCATAAATAAACGGAACAACAAATCATTCCATCACCCCGCCCCCTTCCTCCCCCTCTGAGATCAATCCAAGTCAATCAGCTTTTCCTCAAATTCACATTTGAACGTCCCATGTGGTTTCAGTTTACAACCTGCAGGGAGAGCATGGTCTTTGAAACCAAATCTGAAATTGCTTCTTCACCTCTAAGAAAAGTGTGAATCAGTGATACCCCAACTTCAGGGGAGCGGTCCACCTGGAACTTCGCAGCCCGGCAGCACGAGGTGAACCCGGAAAAGGCTTCTGAATGCGGGTCACGGCCCTGTCACTGCCCTTATTTTTAAAACTATGTTTTTATTGATTTCGGAGAAGAAGGGAGTCAGAAACATTAATAATGAGAGTCACTGACTGCCTCCATGCCCCACGCTGGGGATGGAGCCCACAACCTGGGCATGTGCCCCAGCGGGAGTCAAACCGCGACCTCCCGGTTCATAGGTCAACACTCAGCCCCTGAGCCATGCTGGCTGGGCTACACTTTTGTTAAAAGGGTACAATTAGCACAAAACCCCTTCCTTCTGTAACTTACTGAGATCTTTGTGGGCCACTTTCCGAAGAACTGTGTCTGGATGCATAACCAAGGTTTAGGGCGAGACCACACAAACATGAGCATCTCTGGACTGGAACGGCGAAAATGCAACCTGGCCTGACCCGGCAGACAACCGGGTCCGAGCTCCAGGCTCACCCGGGAGCGACCCGATCCCCCTGGGCACCCAGAGGCTGGACCGCGGGAACCAGCAGCAACAACCCGAAAACGCTGAATTCTGAGCTCATGACTAAGTCAGTCGGCAGAAATGGCAGTTAACTCTAATTCATGTCCAAGAGTAAATTTAGTTTGCTCTCTGATTATGTGAACAAGAGCAGACAGAGGGACGGACAGACGGATAGAATTTCACGGCTGCTCTGCCCTCTTCCCAGAAACCTAACCCTGAAACCCAATCCTCAAGGTTATGCCTGCTGACTCAGAGCCTGCCTGACCCTGGTCGGAAGCAAAGTCAAGTCCGTCTGGCGCAAGACCTGCTCCTAACAGCCGGGGAGGAACAAAGGCAGCTGGGAAGCTCGTCTCTCCAGGAAGGGAGCAAGAACCCGGTCCTCACTCTGTACCTCTGCTCAGCCCTCCCGGCCCCCGGCCCCCACGGGTACCACCCAGACCAGGCCGAGCCCCACCCTCTCCCTCCTCAGAGTTGACTCATAACATAAACCCTTGGGAAACAGCCTAGAGGAGACACGTGGAGTCCCCTTCCACATGCAGGGCGTCCGGTCCCTGGTGGCACTCAGAGTCTCCCCAAGAAGCTGAGGACGACCCCTGCCCTGACCTTCCTGCTCAGAAAGACTCCTCACTGCCAGGCTGCCGGGACTGTGCCAGGGCAGGGGCACCCCCAGCACGGATCCCTTCCCGAAGGGGCTGGGCTGCAACGACAGAGGAGGGTCAGAGGGGAGATGGGTCAGAGGGGAGAAGGGTCAGAGGGGAGACCCTGCAGTGCCCTCCCTTCCCCCCACACACTCCACCCACCAGGGACCTTTATCAGATGCCCACACCGAGGCTGAGGCTGCCCAGAACTGTGACGCGCCTTTAAGGAAGCACTCACACCAGAAGCCTGGCCACGAGACAAAAACCTGCAGGGCTGAGCAGCAGAGTCCCAAGGCCCCAACGATGAGACAGACTGGAGGACTGGGGTCGGGGCTGCAAAGCACCGGAGGCCGCCCTTCCCGGGGCCTGGAGCTGCCTCAGCCCACACCCCCTGTGTGTCTGATTACACCTTACAGCCAGAGTCAACAAAACAAACCGGAACACAGCTCACCGGCAAGCAGAACTCCTCGAAGGCGGGCTTGACGAAGGTGATGTACTGGGACAAGATCTGCTCCAGGTCCCTCCCCCTCTCGCTGATGTCTCTTAACACTGTAAGAGAAGGGGGGTGCGTGGGAAATGGAGCCAGAGCCGCCCTGTCTCCAGGCCTCTGGATGGGCCACATGCTGGAACGTGAGCCATGACCAAGAGCAGGTGAGCAGCGGCTTCAGGAAGACGAGTCCCATTTGCTGCAGTCACATTTGGCGACGGCTCGAGGCTCTGAACCACGGCTGCACGGCTTCTGGTTCAAGCAGCACTTGACCTAATAAACTGCAGTGTGAACAGCCGAGAGCACGGCTGTCCTGGGAGCTCACAAGAGGAGGCACCCCGGCCCACAAGGTGGTGGGCTTCCTGGCAAAGGACACAGTGCCCACCTGCCTCCTGTCCCCGGCACCTGTGCCGTCAGCGACCCTCTGCTGATAGGCCCACCTGGTCTCGCCGGGCTCACAGCCCCTTTCACATCAGGCCCTGCACAGGGGAGCGGGCAGGGAGCCTCTGGGGTCAGCCTTTCCCACTCGGTCATGTACGGAGGTTTGCGAACAGACGACAACTTAGTGAGAAATGAGGAGACCACGGTGCAGGGAATAATGGCAGCAGCCCAGACCGACCCAAACTCACCGAGTCCCGCTTCCTCCTGGCAGGGTGACGCAGGGACGTTCAAACCCCTTTTTACACTCTTTTGTCCAAAATGAAGAGCGTCTGCCCGACGGAGGGGCTGAGCCATGGCTCTGCCACAGAGCACGAGTCGCCCCAAGCCTGTTTGCCCAGACTCAGCGGTGAGCTGAGACGGGAGTCTGTGCATCAAAACAGCGCCCCCTCCCGCGGCTCGGTGGGTTGGGGCGTCTTACTATGCACAAAGGGTCACAAGGCTGATTTCCGGTCAGGGCTCATTCGGGAGGCAATTGACCACTGTTTCTCTCTCACATGGATGTTTCTCTCTCCCTCTCGCTCTAAAATCAACTGAAAAATTTTAAAAACAAAACAAAACAAAAAACAGCCTTTCCCTACACATGTCACTCTGAATGCACGAGCTGTGAAATTTTTCCCCCAACCCCAAAATGGCATCGCACCCATCCCCAATGCCGGGGCACCCATCCCTCTCCAACCAGCTTTCAGGACACGGGCTCGGGAGTGGCATGAGGCCGCTGTAAACGAACACAGGGGATGCTTGTGAGCGATTTCTGGAAAGTCACATTTTGAACAATCCTGTTTGCACCCACCTATGCACATGGACACGCATGATCGGGAGGGGCAGGGAAAGGGGGGGGCATGGATGTGACCCAGGCTGGCGGGGGCCAGGGCCCAGGACTTTCTCCAGCTCCTCTGAGGTAAGCCCAGGGAATAAGGGGGGTTGGCCCCTAACCTCCCTAACCAGTCCTCCCTAACCAGCCAGACTTGCCCCATGACCTGACTGTCTTCCCAGACCAGAGAAGCTCTCCGGGAAATGGCCTGTCCCGGGGCATTCTGACAGGCTCTGCAGGTGGGGACTCCTGGCCACCAATCCTCCAGACAACCCCAGATAAAGGTCATACCAAAGAGGAAGCCAGAGCCTGAGGCTATCGGAGCTGGGACAAAGCCAACTCCACTGGCGGCATTACTCAATCCTTGCAAGAGCCCGAGGCAGTTTTACAAGAGGAGCTTTTGGAGCTTTTCACCCAGCTGACTGCGTTCCTGCATAGGAGTCCCGTCCTCGCTCTGCCTGTGTGCACATGCACACATACGCACATGCACGTGCTCACATCCTCAGCCTAGGCCTGCAGCCCTGTACCCCGAACACCTGACAGCCCCTCCCATCATCTGCCGGAGCGGGGAACAGGCAGGGAAAGCAGGTGGCCACCTGCATCTGCTCCCAAGCCCTTAAGTCGCTGGCCCGCCTCTGAATCCGCTCCCTTCCTTGAAGGGTGGTGGCAGGCCCTTCCTCGCGGCTGTCACAGAGGGACACGCCGGGCCACAGGCAGCATGGGTGCAGAGCCTGAGGGAGCCTCAGGACCCAGCGGGCCGTGAACTGGGGAGAGCGGCAGACCAGCCGAGAGCCGGGGCCTGCACAGCAGCCGGGAGGTGGGCCGGGTGAAGTGTGGGAAGAGACAACAGGACACACACAGCACATATATGCACACGGACATCACACACACACACACACACACACACACACACACACACACCAACACGAGGAAAGGAAGACCTCTGTGGCTTCTATCCCGGACGCTGGGACCACTGGACATCTAAGGCCGCCCGCCCGCCTCCTCTCCCGCGTGCCTCCAGGGCACGGTCTCCTTGGCCGATGGGCCCTCCCTGCCCCTGGCTGTTGGGGCACGGAAAGTCGAGGGCTGAGTCCAGACAACTGTGCCAGGCCAGGCCGGGCGGGGCTGGGTCAGGGCAGGGCAGCGCACGTCCACCCACATCCTCGCCGCGGCGCCCGCCTCGGCCCTTCCAGAGCCACCGCGCCCCTCCGCTCAAAGCCAGGCGCCATCAGCGGACCCATGATAAATGCAAGTCCTCGGTGGCTGAGTCACTTCACTTTCAGTGCTGCCCAGGGCCCCGCGGGGCTCTTCCTGGCGGCGTTGGGGGGGTGGCCAGAGGTCCGAGGGAAGGAGGCGCCCTCGGAAGACGTGCATGATCAGAACAGGCACACCCGCCCCCCCACTGGAGGAGTGACACAGACAGGTAAGCCCCGGACGGAGCTCCCTCAGCCTGCAGGAATGTCCCGTCCCCGGCAGCTGCTCCTGACCCCCCTCCCGGGCAGCCCTGCCCCCCAGAGAGTGATCTGAGCAGCAGCCGGGGAGCCCCACAAGCGCACAGGGAAGTGACTCGCCAGTGGGCGGCTTGAGGCCGCAGACCCTCAAGAGACGCAGCACCTTCCTGGGGAGGCAGGGGAGGAAGGTGGGGCTGCAGAGCTAAGCTCTCGAAACCCCAGGGGCCACCTCCCCACTTCCCCCCATTCCACAGAACAGCCAGGACAAGCGAGGGACTTCCTGTTTGATCTCCACCCGCCGCTCACTCTCATCTGATCTCACCAACTCCCGAGCCCGTCTCCACAGGAGGACGTCTCCCTCAGGCAAAGCGGGTTTCAGGTCTACACCCCACACTGATGGATCGATGCCCCGAGCTCACATCACCTGCATCACCTCCAATGCCACCACAGCCCAGGAGGACCAAGCATCAGGTGACGGACCGGAAAATGGGGTCTGAAGAGGTGAAGGCCGCTTGCCTGGGGTCACCAGCGACGGTAGTTAAAGGGGAAACCAGGACTGGCCAGCCCACACGCTGCCCTTCCTCGTGCCTCCCGCTGCCTTCCTGATGTGCGAGTCCGTGTGGCCGGCAGACAGGCAGGCTACCCAGGAGGCCAGTGTGATTCAAGGATAAGCCCGGCCCTGAGGCAGGTGCATGAGGAAGTATGAGGCTTGGGTGCAGCTGTCGGAAAAGGCCACGGACTCCTACTTGGCCAGTCTCTTACCCTAAAACCCAGATGTCTCCTGATTACCCGCCCAGAGACCCACCAACATCTCAGAACCAGCGGGAGCTCTGCTTTTTCCCTCAGAGCTCTGCTGCCCGCCGCACTCGCCCCGTCCCTGGAGCAGAAGTCACCCCCCCCCCCCCCCCCCCCCCCCCCCCCCCCCCGGCAGTGTGGACCCCGCTACCGCTGGGCGGCAGGGCCCGGGCTCGGTTCTCCACACGCGGCCGGGGCCGTGTGCCGCTCTCGCCGCCGGACCTCACAACCCACACACTTCACACACGCCGCCGCCGGGCGGCTCCGGCCGGCCCTCGGCAGACCCAAGGCCTCCGGCTGCTGGGGCCGGGGCTGACCGGGTCACTTCCTGTCTCCAGAGGCCCGAGTCAGCTTGCATTCCCTCTCCTCTCTCCAGGCTCCCCCGCCCCGCCCCGCCCCGCCCCACAGCGGCGAGGACAGTGCGCCTGTCGCTGGATCAGTGACAGCCCTCCAACAGCCTGTGCCGCCTTCACGGGTGTGCCTCTGGGGGTGGCCCCCACGACACCCCACCACAGCCGAGCCCCAGCCCCTCCTCCACGCAGCCACCCACGCTCCCTGCCCGACGCCCCAGAGCGGACTCCGGGCTCAGCTCCCAGGCCCCGGGCCACTCGGTAAGGCTCACAGCAGGGACAACCGGAAGCCGCTGGACAGTGACGGGACCGAGAGAGCTTTCTGGAAACCAAGGGGCCAGAGAAGCAGGCTGTGGAGGAGGCACCCGGGCTGCCGGCAGGGTTCCGCCCAGCTGTCCAACCCTCAGCTCCATCTCGACCGAGGGGCCCGGGAAACCTCCCCGTTCATCTCCGTGAGCTCACCAGCCTCTCGCTAGTGACTCGTCCCTTCTCAGATGGCACTCAATGTCTGGGCAGCAGGTGCGGGGGCCGGGGGGCAGGAGGCCAGGCACGCACCTCTGCGGGAGAGCCGGGTGTCCGCGTCCGTGTCCACGAAGAGCTTCATCTGGAACAGGTCGCGCACCTCCTGGGAGTAGAAGGCCAGGATGCCTTCGAAGAGCACCACGTCCGCGGGGTAGACGGTCACCGTCTCCTCCTTCCTGCGCGCAGAGCGGGCGGGCTGAGCGGCCAGGCCCGAGCGGGACCCCCTCAGCGGGGAGCCTGGGGTCCTCCCTCAGGGCTGACAGCCAGACAACAGGCTCCTCTGACCGACCCGTGCTTTCACTCAGGCACAAACACCCGTGTGGCCAGAGGAGCCGGGCAGGACAGGGGCTGCGGGCACGCGCTCGGCCTGCATCCCCGAGGCTTTCAGAGCCTGGCTCTCAGTTTCCTCCACCACCCGCCCCTTCCCCAGGCCTGGGAAGGAAGGAGGGAGGGTGAGGAGGGAGGGCCAGAGATAGCCCCAGCGACTCCTCAGGGACCATCCCCTTCGGTAACGGAAAGGACACGGACGTGTCCCAGCTGCTCCCGGAAGCGCCGGTGACGCCCGACCCTGCTCATCAGGGCACGCGCAGGCCGCTGTCACTGCCCTCCTCGACAGGTGGCCGTGGACACGGCAGGAAGGTCAGGGCCGGGACCCCAGGCGCCGTCACTCACCGGGAATGGGAGACAAAGTCGTACACGGGAATCTGCACAGTCTTCCCCTCGGTGATCTCTTTGAGAGTTTTGAAGATCAGTTCATTGTCAAAGGCATCTGAAGGAGATCAGATGGTTAATGCCCTTCACCTTTAAGTGACTTCTCCTGTCCCCGGCACAAGCAGCCCTACAAACCCGGGGGCCCCGCGTCTCAGACGAGGCCGGGCTCTGAGAAGCGGGTTTTCCCGCCGCTTGGCAGCCGGGGGTGTGTCAGCCCGGAGAGCCCAGGAATGCCCCGGGACGGGGAGCGGCAGGCATCGTGCCCAGAGCTCCGATCCTTACTACAAACCCCCAGCCGAAGGGGCAGTGTGTGAACCTGAACTTTGGGGAAGCCAGCCACAAATGAAGTCGGACTATAGGCTTTGTTTAAAACGGGCCAGAAAAAAAAAACAGGCAAAAGTTGTCCAGGCAGCCACCCTGGACCCCCATCTTCCTCCTGCCACTCGGGGAGCTTAACCCTCAGGCGTGTCCGGACAAGCGTGGGCACTGACAGTGAGGTGAGGAAACGGGACAGCGTGCAGGTCTAGCCTGGGTCTGGTCCACCCACACAGAATCGCCCTCGTGCAGGACAGATGCTGCCAGAATTAGGGAGCCACACCCAGCAGGCTAAGAAGCACCCCCGAACCCTGCAAGACACCCAGCAGCCTCTGTCTCGGCGGGAAACAGGGAGGTCAGGCGGCTCCCGCCGTCCAGGCGTCACCCAACTCACCCGGGTGATCGAAGTTGAACTGGCCCTTCAGGGCCTTGGCCTTCTGCTCGGAGGTGAGGACGCGGTAGAAACTGTCCTGGCTCAGGATGACCACTTGCCGGTGGTGGTAGTCCACCTCGTTCTGCCCCAGCAGCTGCACGATCTTCGCACAGACCGAGGACTGGAGGGAGAGGAGCGCAGGGTGAGGGGCGCACGGAGTGAGGGGCGCACGGCCTCACAGGCAGGGCTTCGCGAGGAAGTCTGGGGTCCCGTTGCAGTGGGGGACAGGAAGGGGAGACAGTCATTTCTGCCTTCCCTCCACATGGCCTTTCCCAAAACCAGTGCGAGTCTCCCCAGTCGTTTCTCCCCGGCTGGCGCTCTGATGTAGACACAAAGCGGGCAGCCGAGTGGAAAGCAGGCCAGGGCGGCGTGCTGATGGGCCAGATGCTCCCGGTCATGAAGGGGCTGATGGGCGCCCAGGGGACAGCGCTCAGCCCCCACCCCCATGTCTACAGCAACAGAATCAGCACCCACAGCGCAGGGCCAGGCCAGCGGCCTCGGGCCCTTCACCCTCACATAAACCCGGTGCTGCTCAGGGCTGTGGAGCGGAGCGACCTGGGACTGTCACCAATACCCACAGCCACTCCAGGGAAGCCAACCCCAAACGAAGTCAAACCGACACGCTTTGTTTAAAATGGCCCAGAAAAATGCAGGGCCTATTGACTGGGGGCAGCAGGCACCCAGACCCTCCCCCTGCTGTCATGTCTGCATTGCCACAGAATGAGGGGGAGGGGTACGCACCAGGCCCTGCCCTGCCCCACCACGCCTCCCTCCTCAAAGGGATGAAATGGCCTCTGAGGGTCCCGTTTCCTTAAGGGAAATAATTCATGAAGGCTCGGGTTTAAGCAGGCAATTGCAAGCTTACAGGATGCTAAAAAGGAGAGCAAGGAACTTCTATGGTGGGCCAAGCAAGACTGAAAATAATTACAGTCACAGGACAGACACGGGATGGCCCCACTTACATGAGCTGTCTGGAGCAGTCCCAGCCACAGAGGGGAAAGCCGAGCTGAGGGTGCACGGCCCGGGATGGGATAAAGGAGAGACGTTTAACGGGTACAGTGTCGGTTTTACGTGGCCAAGTTTGGGGGATCCGTTGCTCAACTATCTGAATGCACCTAACACTACTGAAATGTACACTGAACGAAGGAAACTTATGTACTAGAGGTCCAGTGCACGAAAATTCATGCACTGGGGGGAGGGTCCCTCAGCCCAGCCTGTACCCTCTCACAGTCTGGGAATCCTCGGGGGATGTCCTGCTGATGGCTTAGGGCCGCTCCTCTGTGGGAGGGAGGCAGGCAGGCGATCAGGTGACAGAGCCACGCCCATCACCCTGCCCCTGCCACAGCCTGGCCTCCCTCTGCTGCCGACTGGTCATTCTGCTATTTGGTCAATTTGCATATTATGCAGGATATTTTGCCACAATGAAAAATGATTATTATGATAAGAGTCAATACTGAACAGACAGCTTCTTCCTTATGCTAAGGACTGGGCTCAATATCCTAATAAAAGAGTAATACTCAAATTGACCATCACTCCAACACACAAGATGGCTGCCCCCATGTGAAGACAAGATGGCCAGCAGGGGAGGGCAGTTGGGGGCCATCAAGCCTGCAGGGGAGGGCAGTTAGGGTGACCAGGACAGCAGAGGAGGGAAGGTGGGGGCGAGCAGGCCTGCAGGGAAGGGCAGTTGGGGGGGGGAGGGGGAGAGGAGGCCTACAGAGGAGAGCAGTTGAGGGGGACCAGACTTGGAGGGGAGGGCAGCTGAGGGGGACCAGGCCTGCAGGGGAGGGCAGTTAGGGGCAATCAGTCTGGCAGGGGAGTAGTTAGGCATCAATCAGACTGGCAGGGGAGTGGTTAAGGGGTGATCAGGGTGGCAGACAGAAGTGATTAGGGGCAATCAGGAAGGCAGGCAGGCAAGTAGTTAGGAGCCAGCAGTCCTGGATTGTGAAAGGGATGTCCGACTGCCCATTTAGGCCCAATCCTACCGGGCAGTTGGACCTTTGAGAGGTCCCAGATTGGAGAGGGAGCAGGCTGGGCTGAGGGACACACCCCCTGTGCATGAATTTTGTGCACTGGGCCGCTAGTTTTATGATGATCTTGTTTACTTATTACCAACTTTGTGATGGAAAGGATTATTATACCCATTCTTCTGATGGTGAAGACTGAGGTAGAGAGAGGTTAAATGACTTGCCCAAGGCAAGTGGCACAGGGGCCAGGGTTCCAACCCAAGCAGCCAGATCCATATCCCAGCTCACAGGTGGTCTGCCCCTCCAGTGGGAGCAGAGCTGTTCTGCGTATCTGTTTTGCATATCTCTGTATGCAGTGCAATGGTGTATCCAGAATATATTCTGCCCCTGCCCCCTCGGACTGTGGGCTGCAGTCCGAATACAAAGTTAAGACCAGGTCGATGTGACGTCACCGTTAGGAAAAGAACAATCATATGAAAGAATCCCTGAAGGCGATTTGCAGTTTCTTCGCTGTATGGCACTTGGAAGACCAGATCTCATTTAATTCCACCACAAGATGCTATTAGGCAACTTTTTCTAGTCAGGAAACAAACTGAGAGTCAATCAAGTTCAATGACTTGCTTAAGGTCCCACAGCTGAACCTCAAAGCACAGGTCTAACTCCAAACACACCCTCTTCCTACTGTTCCAGAACCAAAGCCACAATGTTCCCCATCAACTGGTTCTATGTCTAGAGAACAGGGATGGGGGAAGGAGGCAGGGAGGGGATTAGAAACAGGGTGCTGCTCTGTCCTTCATGAAAGTCCACATGTGTGGGAAATTTCAGTTTCATACAACTAAAGACCCGGGCAGGTGATCTGTGTATCAAAAAGCTAAAAGAAAAAAAAAAGCGCGCGCGCGCGCGCACACACACACACACACACACACACCCCTTTTCAAGATCTCTGAAACCGACAATTACATGCTTGGCTCTGCCCCCTCAGTCACGAAGTTCACTGGGTCACTCAGCTGCACGGCAGTGAGCAGCTGACACGCAGAACAAGCAAATGGGGACTTCACACACCCGCCTTTAATCTTCAGACCAACCCGGGAGGGGTCTGACGATGCCCACTCTGTGCTGCAGGACACGCAGCAGACAGACCGCGTGACCTGGCCCACACCCATCAGCCAGAAAGCCGCTGAGCGGCTTCAAATGTGTCCCGTTCTTAACACACCCTGACCCTCCACACTGCCACCGGGACCGGCACCTCTTCTCTTCCTGTGCCGCAGAGGAAACCCGGATACGATAGTGCCAACCGTGGTACACAGGAGCTGCGGCTGCGGGCTCGGGTGCGGGACGGGGCTCCGCGCCGGCTGGCTTCCCTAGGCACTCATTCTCTGGGAGGCGCTTCACTAGGGAAAGAGCGGGCAGCCAGGTCACTTCTGACCCTCCAACGGGTCCTCTGGTAGGAGACGGCCGCTGAGCCCGGGGACAGGTGGCCCGTGCAGCTGCTGGGAGCAGGAAAGAGCAAGAAAACCTTGCCCTGGAACCCACACACTGGTCCTGGCCGGCGGGGCAGCAACCCGAGAGAAGCCCTTTCAGAAAGCCGGCACGGTGTCCCCACCCTCGAACACCGACAACTGACAGACGCCGACGGAGGCCCAGACGATGAGGCAGGGGTGCCGAGGCCTGGCTCCCGCACCGCCTGCCGCCCTCTAACAGACGCGGGCCGTGCAGGGGAAGCTGGGGCAAAGCGTCCAAAATGAACTGCTGTAGTTCTGCGTCATCTTAAACAAAAAGGTGGGGGGGGGGGGGTGCTCCTCCTGGGAAGCCAAGGCACACCCGCAGCCTGGCTGCCGGGGCCAGCTACGCCGCACCGCGCGGACAGGGCAGGCCTGCTCGTGCTGCAGGTGACGGGCTTACAGCCGGATCAAAACCAGTCCCTGCGAAACGCTGGCCTGTGCCTCCGGCGCTGGGTCTGGGCCTGAGTGCGGCCTCTGTGGTGCTTCTGTGTCCACGGGAGGCACGCACGCGCACGCGCACGCGCACGCGCACGCGCACGCGCACGCGCACGCGCACGCGCACGCGCACACGCACGCGCACACGCACGCGCACACGCACGCGCACACGCACGCGCACACGCACGCGCACACGCACACACGCTCTCTGACCACCGAGGCGGATGCGGCGGTATTGCACTTGCTGCTGTGAGGCCCTCTCACCGCCTCAGGGGTGCAAGAGGGCGTCTACTTTCCTTCCCCTTTCGCCGGAGGCTCAGGAGGCAGGCTGCTGGCCGGCCCAGGAAACAAAGCCCTTTGTCCCAGGAAGAGACCACGTGGCTGCGGCTCACCGAAAGCCACCCACCTGCCTCAGCCGCGCTCCCTGAGCCAGGACAGCGTGTCCATTACAGGAAGGAGGGCCAGGGCCCAAAGGCCTCCTGGGGGAGGCAGCAGAAGGCGGCAGACTTCCCCGTTTAAACGGAAAGGACGAAGGAGAGCACAGACGCTGGACCCTCCGCTCAGCCTCCGCATGCTGAGGGCCACCACGGTGACCGCCGAGTGGCGGGGCAGCTCAGCAGGGCTTGCTCTAACGCAGCCTGAGTCACACTGCCTGACCAGCGACCCTTAACCAAGCTGTGAGCCGGAAGCTCGATGACCTGGTGATGAAGAGGCTTTTATTATTTCCTCCCAGGTCTCCCCAGCACCGTCTAACTGCAGAGCTGTGGGGGAGAGAACCGAGAGCTGCACCGAGCACATACTTCCCTTCTGCTGTCCTTGAAAACGCAAATTACCACCCCCCTCCCAGCCTCTGCGGAAAGGGCCTCGGCTCCTCCATCCTCGGACTCGGTTTCCTCGCATTGCTACCTCCCCATCATTCACCAGCACTCCCTAAGCCCCTCACTCCCCTGAGATAAAAAATAAATCAAATCAAATAAACAAAAGCAACACAGACCAGCGTCCCCTAGAGGGCTGGACAAATAAACAAAAGCAACACAGACCAGCGTCCCCTAGAGGGCTGGCAAGTTCCACACTGAATGTCCTCATTCGAGGGCCCACCTGCTGCTGGAAGGCAGGACCGCAGGAAACTTCCCGTGCGTGTCGAGTGTCTCTGGCTAACTCGGGGAACGGAAGCAGCACCCAGGAGTGCAGGCCAAACTTCCGTTCTGGACCCACACAAATACGTGCAGCTGGTGTGACAAAATGCAAGTGCAACTCCGAATGGGGAGGGAGGGAAGGAGAGAGGGAGGGACAACGGCCTTTTCCAGAAACGGCCATTCAGGGGCCAAGAAGTGAGCTTGAGCTAAACTTCGCCCCTTCCAGAGAAACCAACCCCAAAGGGAACACGGGCTTAAGTAAAACATTTAAAAAACTGTAACACCTTTTAAGAAAAAACACCAACGGTCTCCAGACTGCAGTGTTTGGCGAAGATTTTTGTAGCACAATCCACAGGGAAGCGGAGACACTGCGCTTCCTCAAAAGCACAGCCCAGCGGACGCTCGCCCACGAGGAGGCCGGCGGAGGCCACGCTCGCCCAGCAGGCATCGCACCGGGGACTGCCGCTCAGACTCTGTAAAGGATTTCAAACTCGGCAGTGAAAAGACCAGCAATGCATTAGAACTGGAGCAACAGCCCAGAAGAGGCACCGCACCCCAGGGACAGAGCCATGAGCATCCCCGGCCCTTAGGGAAATCTGAGTGAAAACAGAGGAAATGTGGTTGGAGCACCATCCTGTGCATAACGGAGGGCAACCCATCAATGTTTCTCTCACATCAGTGTTTCTCTCACATCGCCCTTTCTTTCTCTCCCTTCCCCTCTTTTAAAAAAATTTAAAAATAAATACCCTCAGGTGAGGATTAAAAACATGTATATATAAACATATAAAGTTAAGCCAGGAGGATGAATGGAGTGAAGGGGTGGAGAAGACAGGGTGGCTGACGAGGACAACGAGGGTTCCTGCGACTAGGAAATGTGTATTTTCTCTATTGGTATCCGTGCCTTGGCTGTGTTTTGGGGAGACTGAGTAAATGCCACATAGGTTCATTCCATTATTTCTTACAATTGTATGTGAATCTACAATTACCTCCAAATATTTATCTTAAAAAAAAAAAAAAAAAGACGAATGACCATCGGCAATTCTGTCTTTCCTGAAATCTAGCCTCTCACACACCACTGTTAATAATGAATCGATATGGAGTGGCTGTATTTTGCTCACGGGACAGACATAAATTTGGGGGGCCAAATAACAGACTGTTGTGGGTTAAACTGTGGCCCCAAAAAGAGACAAAAAAGCCCTAACCCCCAGAACCTCCGAATGGGACCTTATTTTGAACAAAGGCCTGTGCAGATGTATCTAAGGTAAAGGATCCTAGATGAAGTCACCCTCAATTGTGGGCGGGGCTAACCCCCATAACAGGTGTCCTTAAAAGAAACAGACAAGGAGGAGACACAGAGCTGGGAAGGGCCACGGGGAAGGGCCATGCGGGAGGAGGTGGCCTGGAGGGACGCCTCCCTCACCAGGAGGCCACCAGCAGGCAGAGACGGGAGCGGACCAGTCTTCCGGAGCCGCTGGCACTCAACTGCACCCCGAGGTTCGGGACTGCGGGGTCCAGAACAGAGAGCACGCCTGTTGTTCCTGCCTCCAAGTTTTCAGCGGTTACTGGAGCCCCAGGACGCGCGCACACCGTCATTTTGCAGCCGGCGCATTTCTCTTTTCCACTCGCGGAGCACCTTCGTCAAGGTCTATATATGTCTACACACAATTTTTCCCTCCCAGAAAGAAGCTATATGGCAGGACGTGTCATTTCCTTTTACTGGTGCTTTCTGTTTGCTCCCAGTAATCTACTGCTATTGGCACAGAGGTGTGTCCACTCCCATCAAACATCCTGGTTAATAATCAGCGTTAGGCCCCTGACTCCTCCGATTGTTTAAGACTCCCCTGCACCTCACCTGTAGCCCTGGACTTTGGCTGCTGTTTCCTTGGTGACTAAGAAGTTTCTAGATCCGGCGATGTGCTACAGGGTCTTCAAAATGAGTAACAACTGTGCAAAAGTGCCCAGTTTTGTGTTTTGATAGAAATGCCCATTAAACTTCTGGGCAAGACAGATTTTTTTTTAAAGGAAGATGGATGAAAACTATCCAGTTGCCTCTAAGTTCTAAAGTTCTAAGAGGCAAAACCTGGGTCCTTCAGAACCCCAAGGACACAAAGGGTCTGACCCCCATACCACACCCACAGCGGTCCTGTCTCCGGGCACGCAAGCCCTCAGGTCCTTACTGTGCGGTCATCTGTGAGTACCAGCGGCCCTTCCTCCCACAGGCAGGCTAACATGCACAAGACAGCGCTAACACAAGATACGTGTTCAATAAAGACCATTCCCTCCTCAATGGACACCTCCAAGACGAGGCTGCACTGCCCGAGTACAATGTCGCTGGGACAGAGAGGCTGCAAGTGGCTCGTTTCATTCCGTTGTGGGTCCCGTGGACTTGGCTGCTGTAACTCCAGCGCTAATGCCTGTCAATGGGTGCCGACACTCACCCCAAGGAAATGCTTGTACTTCTCAGATCAAAACCAACCGTGCCGGCCTTCCCCCACACACGGCTTTAGAGACTGTTCGAGAACCTGACCACAGACACGCCAGCCCCACCCCGCAACAACCCACTGGAATATCTGCTCCATCAACTTCCACTGGTCGTCATGGTGACCACAGGTTGACAGGGAATGCAACTCGCCCACTCTGGGCCAGAGGGAGGTTGTAACTCAAATCATCCAGAACCTCTGTGGCCCTGTCATTTGGAATGAGCCCACTGCAGAGCCACACGGCAAGCCCTTTAGCTGCAGAAACCCAGGTGCGTGTGACTGGCGGGGGGGAAAGGATCTTAAATGTTGGTGAGCGGGGTGTGCGGTCATTGGTGCAGCGTTATGTCTGCACTCGGAAATGCTGTTTGTCATCTACAAACTCCCTGTAACTACTTCAAAGTACTCCCTGGGCCCCTCCACAATTCCAACCATCCCTCTGCCCAGCGGGTTTCCATCGTCATGTGTAACACCGACATTAAAAGTCGGTCATTTAGGAAGCATTTATCTCAGTCTATTGAGATCTTGCTTCCAGGTGCATCCTCTGTTTGGCTCGAATAAATTTGTATAAAAATTCAAAAATAAATAAAATAAGTCATTTTTTAAAATGATTCCCTTCGCTAAGTAAGACCCCTTAACTTTCATTTATACAAATATTTCCCGGAAACAGTCTATTGGGAAGCTGTTTATCTTGTAACTCAGTTGCCCTTTTGCTTTATAGTTTTTACAGCTATAAAACTGCATACAACTCCACTCTTTCTCTAGCTCAGAATTCTGCCGTGTGGCCTCATTGTTGTATCTTGGAGATCTGAATCCGGAGCTGAAAGTCTGGCTTCTTTTTTTGTAGTTGTTACTCTGTCCTCTCGCCTTTACTTATTTCGATTACCCCTCTCCAGGCCACAAGAGGCAACACCTCCAACATGGCACAAAGCTGAAAAGGTACAGAACACAAAGTCAGTCTCTATCCCAACATACCCAGCCTTCTGTCTGATGCTTGGCAGCTGTTTTCCGCTTCACGCACAGCCTTGCAGAGGCGGTCACTGGACATGACAGCATGGGTGTGCGAACGCTTCTCAAACACAGACTGTACCGCAGTGTTGTCTGCCCCTAATTACATGTGCTCAACGATCACCCCATCAGTACAGACAAGAACCTCTCCTTTTTCAGAACTGCATAGTATTCCTTATGTGAAGGAAGCCATCATTCCGCCACCAACGGAATCTCCATCGTGCCTAACTTTCCTAAACCAAGCTTTAGACATGGTGCACGTATACACCTGTAGGATGCACGTTAGTCGATTTGCTAAGGCAAAGAACCTGCATTTTTAAAAATTTCCATACACAAGCCCAGATAAGCCCTCATCATCAATGATTTCCATACACCTATTTTCCCGTACCCTTAATGATATCTAACTTAATGTTAACTGTTAAATTTGCCGATTTTAAATGAGGATAAACATGTTTATATGCTGAAAAGCTTTTTCTTTTTCTGGTTGGTTTTTTTTCTTATTGATTTATAAAAGCTCTTTATATGGCAAGAAAAATGGCCATCTCATTTATATCACAAATGTTTTTTCCAGTTAACTGTCTTTTTATTTCATGTTTTTATTGTTTCCGTTAATTTTTACTTTTAATGTATTTTTTATTGACCAGAGAGGGAGAGGGAGAGATAGAAACATCAATGAGAGACAATCTTTGACCAGCTAGCTGCCCCCGCGTGCCCCCACTGGGGACCGAGCCCACAGCCTGGGCATGTTTCCTGGCGGGGACTGACCCGTAACGCCCTGGTTCAGTTTGACACTCAACCGCTGAGCCATGCTGGCCGGGCTGTCTCTCTACTTTAAAGTGATGTTTCCTGGAGCAAATGTTTATTGATGCAGTTAAATTGATTCCTCTTGTAATGTGTTTCTGTAATATTCAGAAAAAAATTTCACCTGCGAAAATTTACAATCAATTCGCCCTGAGTGGTCTTCTCAGTGGTTAGAGAGTTGACTGGCAGGGTCTCTGGTTCGATTCCTGGTCACGGATATGTATCTCAGTTGTAGGCTCCATCCCGGCCCCAGTCAGGGCACCTGCAGGAGGCAGTGTGTCTGTCTCATGTCTCGCTCTCGCTCTCGCTCTCTCGCTCTCTCCTTTCTGCTTCCCTTCCACTCTCTTTCTAAAAATCAATGGAAAAATATCCTTGGGTGATGATAATAAAATAAAAATAAAAAAGAAGTTTATATTAAATTCCCTTATGTTTTCTTCTCCTGAGTGTCCCTCTCGCCCTTTTCCCCCTTTCCTGCCCAAGATCCCAACCAGAACAGGAACAGCAGAGAGCACCAGCTCAGCGGCTGCTGACCCTGAACCTGAGGCCAGTCGCCAGCCCCGGAGTGCAGAGAGCGGCAGCGGCCGGAAATGAGAGGCGGGGCGGCTGCCGGGGCTTCCTGTGCACACCAGCAGCTACAGAAGCACCTGGGTCCCTCTGGAATCGGCCGGAAAGAGACACGGGATCCGCTTGTAACCCTGACCCACAGCTGCACCCACAGAATCGTGCGCCATGGTCAGAGCAGGAACCTGTTAGCGAGTTAGGGGCACACCAGAGGGGAAGCCATCTGTCAAGTCACCTTTCTTCACAACACCCCCTGAGGGTGTCTGGTGAAGGGGAAAAGCCTGCTGCTCCCCACGACAAGGAGCTGAAACAAGCACGCGCGCCCGCACCAAACACCACACTGAAGAGTGGGGAGGTTCAGCCCCACAGCCTTCGGTAAACGGCACATACAGACACGGAGGCTGGGGATGAAGACGCACGTTGAATACTGTGTTTCTCCCCTCACCTCGATCTCTCCCCCGCCCCCACCCCCCCCACTCCCTATCCCTCCTCACCTGCCCCAGCTCCTGCAGAGCTCCAGGAACCAGCCCAGAGCCTTCTGGTCAGGCACAACTCAACCCTCTCCTCCCGCATATTAGAATGAGGTTTAACAAAACGTATTTGTATTCGGAAAACTGGGTATCCAGCATGCCCCCCCCCAAAAAAAACAGTGAAGCTGCAACTTTATCTTACACAATATAGAAAATTAACTCGAATTCGACCAAAGGCCTAAACACAAGAATTGAAATTTTAAAACTTAGAAGAAAACAGGAGGACAGCATCTCACTGGGTTCAGCAAAGCTTGTCCACAGGCAACAAAAGAAAATCAAATATGACAGACTTCTTCAAAATCAAAGACTTTTGTCATCAAAGGAAACTAGCAACACAGTAAAACAGCAACCTAAGGAATGGGATTCCGGAAATGTGTGCAAATCACGTATCAGATAGGAAGTTGGCATCTGGAATA
This sequence comes from Antrozous pallidus, assembly GCA_027563665.1. Taxonomy (NCBI): domain Eukaryota; kingdom Metazoa; phylum Chordata; class Mammalia; order Chiroptera; family Vespertilionidae; genus Antrozous; species Antrozous pallidus. Next base: position 42,656,444 of record CM050527.1, read on the forward strand.
CACAAAGAATTCCGACAACTCAACCCAAAAAGCCTCACTAAAAAATGGGCCAGAAGAACTGATATTTCCCCCAAACATATGTGTAAATGGCCAAGCAGCACACGAAAAGGTGCTCAACATCACTCCTCATTAGGAAATGCAAATCAAAACCATGATGAGCCATCTCTTCACACCCAACGGGATCACCCAATAGGATGACTGTTATAAGAAAAAATCAGGCTCACAAGGGTTAGTGAGGATGTGGGGAAACTGGGCGTCTGGGCGTTGCTGGCGGGAACACAAAATGGTATGGCCACTGTGATAACAGTGCAGCAATCCCCCTAAAAACGAAGCACAGAACCATCACCGGACCCAGCAACCCCACTTCCAGGCATAACAGAAAGAACTAGAAGCAAAACACAGTTATCTGTCCACCACTGTTCACAGCAGCGATATTCACAGAGGCCAGATGGTGGAGCCCAGTGTGTGCTGGCAGATGGGTGGGCAAACCAGAGGAGGAAGCATACAGTGGAGCATCTATTCACGCTGAAAAGGAAGGAAACTTTGACACGTGCTACAATGTGGATGAGCGCTGAGATAATTCCTCAAGAAATTAAACTAAATAAAATAAGGCAGTCATAGAAGGATAAATACCATTAATTGCACTTATTACAAGGTCCCTATGGCAGTGAAATTCATAGAGACACAAAGTAGAATGAATCCAGCAAGCATGGCTGATTGGTTGAGCATCGACCTGTGAAGCAGAGGGTCATGGTTCAACTGCGGTCAGGGCACATGCCTGGGTTGCAGGCTTGATCCCGAGTGTGGTCGTGCAGGAGGCAGCTGATCAATGACTCTCTCTACTCATTGATGTTCCTAACTCTCTCTCCCTCTCCCTTCCTCTCCGAAATCAATAAAAATATATTTAAAATACCCACAGCTATAAAATAAATTTTTTTATCTATTTACATCACTGCTCTCCTCTACACTATACATGTTGAGAGCAAGGAGCTTCTCTCATTTGTCTGTGTACACTTGCCCCAGGATCGAGCCCTCCATCAGCAGAGAGCCCACGTCCCAGTTTGGGTTCAGATTCAGAGTGCCGGAAAGTTGCATGTGAAACCATGATTGGGACAGGGGGTAGAGAAGGGAGAGAGACCCTGTCATACAACCCTCTCCTAGGCTATAAAAGTCATTCTATCAGCAGCAAAGGCAGTAAGAAGGGCAACAGCCTGCATTCCTAGTTACCAGCCAAGCCCTACAGAGGTGCGCGGGCCCTGCACAGCCCGGGGACTTCCTCTTCCAGGAGACCCAAATGGATGCTCCTGAGACCACCTGGGCTCCCACCCCACTTTTCCCCTCCCCTGCCCCCATCTTGGTTCCCAGCGGCATCCCAGGTCACAGCACCCCAGGTCTCAGCTGCAGAGGCTGGGGAGGCAGCGATGCAGGAGGGTGAGGCCTTGCTGAGGAGTTGGCAGACACATTAAGCTTGGCCTTCTCCTCCGCAGAATTGAGAGTCCTGGGAAGTCTGCACCTCCTGATGGTGGCAGGCTGATATTCAGCCGTGACAGTCCCCCCCCCACCCCACCCCCGGCTTTGTCCCGGGTCCTCTCAGGTCCCGCGCTGTCTTCTCGATGGGCACGGCGTCTGAAGTTTCCTGCTGAAACGGAACGGACAGTCAGGGCTGGCTTTTCTCAGTGGGAATGAGGTTAGAAAGACAATACAATACAGGTCCTTCTTCACACGAGAAACATGAGGAATATCTGAAAAGCAGGGAGAAAAGAACACCAACCCCAGAAACAAAGCAAGAAACACGCAGCTCTGACTGCCCAGCAGCTCGCAGAGCCAGGAGCCTGCTGCTCCAGGGCTCTACCAGAGCATAAAAACGTCCATCCTTTCAACCAATAATTAAAGTTCTGGCGAAGTTCTGGAGAAAAATTAAAGGAGTAAAGTAACTGTCGCAGATGTCCATCACTGCAGAGCCAACGGGCAGCTGCCTGGTCAGCCAGGCGGCGGGACCGGCCACAGCATCGGCACCTCCCGCTCGAAAGCTGCCGCCGCTGCCGGGTCAGGCTGACCAGGTGTCTGGTAACGGCAAGATGCTCAGGTGCCTGAAGTTTAAAAAACTAAAACACAGAGCTTTTCCCTCAATTCTGTCCAAAACACAAAGTTAGTTCCATGGAGGTAAAGTTCAAAAAGTATATTAAAGTTCAAAAAGAAGCAGCACAGTTTTAACAACAGTTGGGTCTGGGCAAAGAAAGTATAAATCAGCCCGGCCGCCTGCTCAGTGGCCGAGCACCAACCTGGGAGCCAGGGGGCTGCCGGCTCTCTTCCCACTCAGGGCACGAGCCTCCGGGCAGGCTGGTGCCGGCCGCAGCCCATCAACGGCTCTCTCTCATCACTGACGTTTCCAGCTCTCTCCCCCTTTCCCTTTCCCTTCCTCTCTGAAATCAACCATATATATATGTCAGTTTTCTCTTCTTTATAATATCCTATTTTTCGTACATCAAATGACAGGCTCAAGCAGAAAAAGGTCCAACCCCATACATGTTACTGATACCTGCAAAAATAATAAATATGGTGATGTGTTTGTGAAGTGTTATTTGTTTTCCATCACTATTGGCACTCCTAAGGAGTGGTGGCTGGGAGGAAGGCTTGCTCGTCGCCAAGGGCAAAGCGCGCTCGGCCGGGGTGGAAAATGTTCTGTGGTTTCCCATTCCCATTTGGCAGTGAGTCTGACCGAGACAAAGCCAAAGAATGCACAAAAACAGGGGCAGGCCAGGACCCCGATGCGCGGGTCACTTACCTGGCTGTTGGAAACGTAAGGCAGGAAATACTGAAACATAAACGACGTGACATTTTTATAGCACACGCCAGTAACTGCCACGGTGAACAGCACACGTAACTGACACATACCTTGCCTGCTTTCCAGACATCTCGGAGAGCATATCCTACCACAGAGCACCCGCCTGTAAGCCAGAGCTTACTGCGTCTGCGCCCCCAGATCACCCTGCGGGAGGTTATTCAGGCTCCGCCACACGGAGGTCAAGTCCAACACTAACGCTGAGCAGGCTTTCTCAGCATCTGGCTCCAATGATGCTTCTCACCTCCACAAAGGCCCTGGCTTGAAAAGCGTGTCTCCTTCTTTAAAAAACACCCTACAAACACATGGCCACCTGGCGGTCTGCGGACTGGACAAAAACGAGGACAGTATTCCATTCAAACGAGTGAGGACCGGGTCCCCGTTCACCCCGTGCTGCGGGTCAGATAGACATCCGTCTACAAATAGAGGATATGGCCACTGCAGCTCAGGTCCAGGTGGCAATCCAGCCCACGTGAGTCCTGTGCACCCCGAAAGCCCTCAGGCACACACAGCGCTCAGCCGCCTCCCCCTCCCACCATCACCACCACCACGCCCCGCTCCCCTGTACGCAGTGGACCCCGGCACACCTGAGGCCTGGCACCGGGCAGGCAGCCCTGCGGACGCACATCCCTTGGCAAGTAGCATGCTCCTCCCGCCAGCCCACGGGCTCGCACATTCTTACACGCCTCCTACACTCCAGGCCTGGCCAGACAACTGAGAACCGGACAGAAAAACCTCGCAGAGCTAAGGAGCAGCTGCTGGGAGGAAGGCTGAGCCTTCCAGGATAGGACGCTCTGCGGCCAACTGCCTGTCACGGTCCCTGGTTTAAGTCATGCTTTGCTCATTCTACAGGGAGAGCCTCACTCACAGACCTTCGCTCTGTATTTTCACACACAAATCTAGGCAGCTTTTCCTCGTTTCCAGAGAAAGGCGGTGGGAACCATGCTGAGTGTCTCTGCAGGCGGTTTCACCATCATTGAAAGGCGTGTCCTGTCCAGGCCACTCTGCGGCGACACGGGACTGTGAGCTGCGGCTGCCCCTGCCAGGCAGCTCGGAGGGTGGCCAGCGCCCGGCCCTGCATCGGGCAGTGAAGGAAGAGCAGCCGTGCGTCTCCGGTCCGTGCACTCACCGCTCCTGCAGAGGGGCCGCCTGGCGGTTCCAATCTTCTCCCTGAAATGACGGCTTTCCCAAGTGCCGCCTGCCACTCAAAGTGGCCGCCCGACGGAGCCGGGCCAGGCGCAGGCTGCAGGGGGCCTCAGGCTCCAGGCGCCCGAATTTGCTGTCAGCAGGTGCACGGAGCACCGGGGATGTGGCAGGTGGCAGCCCTGCCCAGATCTTGGCCTCGACGGCCGAGGCCGCCACCCTTCAAGGAGTGTTTGTGCCACTGCAGAAAGGGCCAACTCGGAGCCCAGGTGAAGGTCGCGCTTCCAGGAACTGTCCCCGAGACTCCTCGGAGGAAGGAAGGAAACAGAGAGTAAGGGACACGCCCATGCAGAGGCTGTGGGCACCGAGGGCTCAGAGCGAGTCTCCACCAGGGCTGGCGAGAGGACTTTCTCTTCCACAAACAAAGGTCTTCGGGAGGGAGTATCCGAATAAAACACGACAAAGGCTCTGCCTCCCAGCGCCAGCCCCCATTCTCCGTCAGCTCGCCGACAGGAGGACGTGATTTACGGAAACTGCCAGTGACATCAGGAAAGTAGCATGTGCTCCCCTGGGGGCAGGGCAGCACCGAGCAGGAGACGGGCTCTCGGGCCAGGACCCTCCAGCCCCAGCTTCTTCATCTGTAGCATGCAGGTCAGGGTCCCCTCCTGTGACAAGTACTCAGCATTCCATACAGCAGCTAGTTCATTTTACTGCTGTAAGACACAAATTACATTTGCTGTTTCTTCCTCCTTCTTTTAAAACAAAAACCAGTTTCCAGCCCCTGCTTCCACCTGGTGAGGTGGGAAGATGGAGGCGGGTCCTGTGACTCAGATCTTGTTTTATCGTCACGACCCCAGGACCCCAACAAACCTGAGGGAAGGAAAGTGAGGAGACGTTGGGTCAGACACGGCATGACGGCAGGGCAGCCAGCTCCGGGCAGCCCGCTCTCGCTTGCAGCAACAGAGGGAAGACTGCCTCAGGGAAAAGGCGGCCCAGGGAAGACGGGACAAGCTGGAGAAAAGAATACGGGGTCCAGAACAGCAGCTGCCCTGCAACATGACGGCCCTCGTGGGAGTCGGGTAGGCAGGTGCCGGTGGAAGTCCATGAGGGGGTCTGTCCCACAGAACATGTGACGGTGCTGTGCCATGACCCTTGCAGGCGAGAGCCCGTGCCCCATCCAGCAGCCCACAGAAGAGAGCCTGGGGCCAGGGGGCCGCAGCCCTGGGCGGCCCGAGGTGGGCGGTCAGTCCTGTTATAAGGAGCTGTCAGGCCCAAGGTACAGGCCAGGTTCATAGCCCTGGGCCCCGGGGCAGATGACCGACAGAGCTGGGGCCCTGGGACACGCTGGTCAGCCAATCGGACAGCAGCCAGGGGCGGGGCAGGAGCCTGCTACTGGGAGGAAGATGCCGGCTCTGGACTCCAGGGGCTCCTCTCCAGAAAACCTGGGGCGTCCACCGTGTCAGTCAGCCGCCACTCTCGGCAGCCAGGTGGGGACAGGAGGGGGCCCCTCGGAGAGCCTGGCTCCGTGTAGGTGTCAGTCTCCCAGCAGACACACCGTGTCCTCTGGTCTCCACTCATCTTTCTCATTCTTCAAACCACACAGCTGTTAAACACCTTGTCGGCAACAGAAAGAGGGGACAGTCTGGCAGGAGGAGACTGACCCAGCCATCTGAGCCGTGCCTGGTCCTGCCCTCAGACACTCACTTTGCTCACAAAGCCGGAGGCCTTGGAAAATGGGACTCAACCAGCCTCGGCCCCCACAGCCCCACTCGCAGCTTTGAACGAGCTGGTGCCTGGTACTCCGGGCCACCAGGCCCCATTGGGATGCATCTGCAGGGAGGGTGCCTGGCCTGGCCCCTGTGAACAGCTGGGAGGTAAGGAAGGGGGACCGCTGCCCGGTACACCTCCAGCTGAGCCTCCGGCCAAGGGCAGGACACCGGGCAGGGGCAACAACCACTTGAACCTACAGCCTGGGATCCAGAGCTGCTGACTCAGCACCTTCTGCGACATGCCGACACTTGTACTGCAGGGCCTGGCATAACCTCCCTGGACCCGGCCACTCTCTCCAGGGCCACGCTCCAGGCCTAACAGAACAGCTGGCTGCTCCCTCATCCACCTGCCAGCAAAGCAGCTGATGTAGGCAAGGCTGCCAGGGCGTAGATGGGAAGGAACCGAGGCCACTCTCCGCCAGCACCAGGACAGCACCGGCCACAGGTGAGCCCTGGGTTCGATCCCCATCGGCTGAGCACCCTGGACAGGTTACCTAGGCCCCTGAGCCTCCACCCTCCCCTGAAACAGGACCAGGATCACACTCCAGGAGGGAAGTGAACGGCCGCTCTGTATCCTTACAGCACCTTGCCAGAACACGCAATGGAAGCTGGCAGCACCTCGCGCCGACCTGGGACCCTAACCGGGGCTTCTCTGCCCATTGGAGAGACCAACCCTTCCTTCTCCCGTCCTCTCACCAAACCCACCTTCCTCCGTTCTCGGAGGGAATTCCAGAGGCCAAGACCCGGGACGGGTCCCGCACCTGCCTCCGCGACTCGGATGAAGGACCACGCCTGGGGACAGAGGGCACGGGCCAGTCAGTGAGGGAGGACATGGGCAGCTCAGGCAAGTGGGCGCGGGGGAGACAGGAGGCCGGAGGACAGCCAGCGCCAGCAGCGCAGCAGCTGAGGAGCAGGTGGTACCCAGTGGCCACGGCCGCCACTCAAGTGCCTCTTGGCACAAGGGGCCATGACCTGCTGCTCCTGCCTCTCACCCGCCACGCTTTGGAGTGAGCACACACGCTGTCCCAGCCCCACAGTCCCATCTGCAACGCCACCCCGTGTCCACCCTTTTTTGACCTGGCCGAGTCCTGCTGCCCTCCACCCGAAGCCGTCACTCCCAGTGCCGCCCCCCCTCCAGCAGTTACGGCTCCTGTGGGTGTCACTGCCACACTCTGCACCCTGAGCCATGCGCTCACTCACTGCACCGTCATCCCCACCCCAGTCATCTGTCCTCTGCCAGGCCTGAGTCATCAGTGCCGGTCCAGGACACGGCCTGCCTGCCACCTGGAAGTGCCAGCAGCGCACAGAAACAGACTCACAGAGAACGGGCTCGCACGGCCCCGCCTGCCGCGGCGTGCGCCCAGGAAGGCACTTGGGGCTGAATCTTCGACTACCGTGGATTCAAGCGGGGTAGGGAGGCTCCCACCCCCTCCCACGTGGCGGGTGACCTCAGAGCGCAGGAGAGCAGGTGCAGAGAGCTCGTTATGCACAGCCTGAACACGCTCTGCACAGAGAACGAAGCCAGAGCGCGTGGAATGAGTCTCGGCTGCATCTGCTCGAACCCAAACGTTAATGACAGTCCCGTCCCAGCGCTGGAGGGGGAGGGGGAAGGGGGGGGCCTGCGTTCACGGAGAGCCTCTAAGTGCAGGTCCCACGGCAGTGGCACCGTTCTCTAGCTCATTTCTCCAGCTCCCCGAGACCAGCCCAGAGCTGGAGTTCGGAGGTTAACAATGACTCACCACCCGGCCCAGCAAACACAACCACCTCATGTCACAGCGCCTGGCTCCTTCACCAAGCCCCTAGCTCCCTCACAGGGCCCCTCGCTCCCTTACCGGGCCCCTCCAGGTCTGTTCTGAGGGTCACCTCAGCCAGTGCAGGATGCACACACACACAGGAATGACGGCTAAGAGCCAAGTGTGGACTGTTAAAAGGAGTTTATGTTTTTCAATTCACCTCCTTTAAAGCTCATCCCAAGTTACTTAGGGGGAAATTAAAGACAAAACACACACAGCACCTAAAATGCCAAGTTCCAGGCAGGAGACAGACACTCAGTGCAGCAGATGCACTGACTGCCCACCGCTGCGATGGGCCCACCAGCTGGGAAACCAGGCCTCCAAGAGAAGCTTCTTGTGGCCGGCCGTTCGCGCCGCGAGCTTGGGGCAGAGGCTGACCGCGGAGCCTTGGGGTCAGCATCCACTGCAACGCGGTGCCCGCTGTATCACACGCATCGCGCTGACGTAACACCTCACCCCCACCCCTCCGCCCTGGGGTACAGACAGCTCTTTATGGTTTAAAATACTGGGGTACAGACAGCACTTTATGGTTTAAAATACTGGGGTACAGACAGCTCTTTATGGTTTAAAATACCTCCATGCCTAGACTCTTTCCACGTTCCTCTCGCAATCCCCGGGTGCCACAGACACCTCCCACTTTACAAGTGATGGCAAATGGCGAGGGTGCCCAGCCAGCCTGGCTCAGTGGATGAGCATCGTCCCATGCACCAGGAGGTCCCAGGTTCGGTTCCCGGACAGGGCACATGCCTGGGTTGCCAGCTTGATCCTCAGTTGGGGGCATACAGGAGGCAGCCAACCCATGATTCTCTCTCATAGCTGTTTCTATCTCTCCCTCTCCCTCTCCCTTCCTCTCTGAAATCAATAAAAATATATACTTTTTTAAAAAAGAAAATGTGAGGTGAGCGAGAGCAGGCTCAGCATCTCCTCTCTCTACCTTGCCCCCCTGCCCAGCGACCCCTGCTACCCCGGGACAAGGAGATGATCCCTCTCCTGTTCCCAATGCTGTTCTGGGACCTCCACGCTCTCCATCACAGGTGGCCCTGCCTCTACCTGCCATCTCGGACAGCGGCCTGAGCGCGCCGCCCGACGCAGGTCCCGAGAGGCGCAGTGCACTGGCCTGCGCGTGCAGCAGTCAGGGCAAACCCGGGAGGTGCGACGCAGCTGACAGGTTCTGGGGGTCCTTGACAGGAAATGCCACACTGGGAAGGCACTCGTCCATGTGTGAAAGCAAGGTCACTCCCACCAGGTGCATTCGGGGCTCAGAGTGTGCACACCCTGAGCTGCTCTGAAGCAAGATGCAAGGAGGCAGGGCTTGATGCGCCAGATGAGCTCTACCTCCGGGGACATCTTTGCTGCAAGATGCATGGAGACGCAGACAGGAGCCCGCACAGGCGCCGGGAATGAATCCAAAAGCCTGACTCACGGCCTCTAACCTCCCCTGGAGGCCCGCTGCCTCTGGGAAGCCTCGGGCAGAGCTGCTGCGCCCTCCTATCCCAATCTGTGTCACCCCAGAGAAAACCGATGTCCGTTCCTTTAGGCGACAAGCACCCCGCCTCCAAGGCAGGGCAGTGCAAAAGAGGGAGAAAACATCGCGCCACAAACACGCTGCACTGGGGCTGCTCGGGGCTGCCAAGTGGCTAGGTCACCCCCACACACGTCTGTCCTCCTCTTCCCAGTGCCCCGTGTGCAGGTGCCCAGCAAGCACTCAGCAGACCCTCAAACCCAGTTAGAATCTTCCCATGTGTTCTCCTAAGGCGGGGGGGGGGGGGGGGGGGGGCGGGGAGGGGGGGGCTGCAGGAGAGAGGGGAGGACACTGAGGACTGCAGTGGAGTGAGGCACTACCTTCGGGCAGCGGAGATGCAGAGCCGAGTGGGGGCGGTGGGGACCAAAACCAGGAAAATACAGTTTTCTAAATCTAAAGAGATTCATTTTAAAGAGGCTGAGTTAGCAACGTACAGTGTACCGCTAAGAGGGGGCGGGGACACAGCCCACCACAGAGCCGTGGCAGCTGTGCAGGTGGGGCTCACGCCGGGACCTTAACCGCCTGCCCGTTCCTGGGGTACCAGGTCCCACAGGCCACGGGAGAAGCCAAAGGTGACGTTCCCAGGGGCTGCGTGGGAACCCCCGAGGGACGTTAACATCCCAGACCGCACCGCCCGAGCCTCCCTGGGCAGGGGTGGCGTCGCGGCCACAGCTGCTCCCCCGTGGTCTCAGGCGGGACAGCCACCTGCCTCCCCTCAGGAACTTTCAGGGCACGTTCCGCCTCACAGCTGGAACCCCAAAGTGAAAGGGGACAGGAGTGGGACCCTAACTCCTCCTCCCGGAGAGCAGGGAGCGCCGACCACGGGCTCTTCGCACCACGGGTGAAGCTGTAAAGGGGCCTCGGGAAAGCGGCCGCGCGGGTCGCGTCGCTGGCACAGGCCGCTCCAGAAGCTCCGCGTGTGCACTCAGCCGAGCCTCCAGGAGAGAACACCCGTCTGCCCCCAAGTGAGGTGCAAGCAGGAGGCACACGGAGGGTGCAGCCGGGCGAGGTGCATGGGCAGCAGCGCCAGAGCCCACCCCCGGCCACATGGCCCCCAAAGACTGCCCACTGTTCACTGAGAACAGCCCGGGACCAGCGAGAAGGAAAGCTGTCCCCGAGTGCGCGCCGGCCGAGGGCCTTTGGGTTCTGGAGTCTTTCGTTTATTGTTCATGAAGACAGAAACGTATCATAAATACGCCTGACAAGTGAAGGGTTGGACTACGGCACTGTCGTTTTCCTTTTCCTTTGCAAACACAGGTGGGCATGAAGGTGGCGGGGTGGCCTGCTGGGCGCTGAGCTGCCCGGGCTTCCCCGTGGCCCAGGCTCTGAAGAAGCAGCCGAGGCTTCCTTCCAACGAAGGGCATCAGCCTGAGGGGACAGGCCGGGCAGCCAGCACCGAGCCCACGGGGACCTGCAGACCAGCCATTTCTACTCCCCAGTCCCAGGCCACCTAAAGCCCCATGTTCTCCTAGAACAGCGGTCAGCACACTCATTGGTCAACAGAGCCAAATACCAACAGGACAACGATTGACATTTCTTTTGAGAGCCAAACTTTTTAAACCTAAACTTGTTCTTACGCCACTTCTTCAACATAGACTCGCCCAGGCCGTGGTATTTTGTGGAAGAGCCACACTCACGGGGCCAAAGAGCCGCATGTGGCGCGTGTGCCGCGCTTTGCTGACCACTGTCCTAGAACATTAACTTCTACCAATTCTTTTTTTGGCACCAACTCTTTAGAAGATTCCAGAACGGCTGTACGAATGCAAGGAGGAAGTGAGGTCACAAAATAAATCTAAATAGATCAACCACGTGAGATCCTCGAACTTCACTCACAACGAAGGCAGATCGGCAAACCCCTTGCTCTCTCCCACTCCGAACAGCAGCTAAAATGCGAGCAGGTTAAACGTCAGAACTAAGTCAGAACTAAACCGCTACCCGCTGCTTGAACCGAGCCCCGGGGTGCATGTACGAGAAGCGAGAGGAACGGGGAGTCTGCTGAACCCTAACCATTTACAATGGAGGTCAACGAAGAAAGCGCGACCCTGCAGGAGCCGATCAGGAAACAGTGTGAATGTGTTTTTAAAACACAAATCGCCCTCGCCAGTTTGGCTTGGTGGAAAGAGCGTCAGCCTGCAGACTGTAGGGCCCGGGTTCGAATCCGGTCAAGGGCACACACCTTGCTTGCAGCTCCTCCCCGGCCAAGGCCCTGGTCAGGGCTCATGAGGGAGGAAACCAATCGATGTGTCTCTCTCTGTCTTTCCCTCTCTCTTCCACTCTCTAAAAATCAATGGGTAAATATCCTCGGGTAGGGATTAAAAAAATACATAAAACACAAATAAAGGAGAAACAATGGGACCAGTGTAGTGAAGTGGCAGTGCTAAGACGGAAGTTTGCCTTTTTTTTTTTTTTACACGATTTTAACTTTCACCCAAGTTCAAGGGCACATGCGCACAAGCAGCAGTGCTTGGCAGTCGGAATGGCCAGTTAGAGAGGGTGTGGGCAGCTGCAGGCTACAAGACAGCAGGCTCCGCTGGGGATGAGCGGCTGGACCCTGCCGTCCCACCAACGTTTACTTCTGAACAGGTGCCCCTGACCAGGCTGGGCCGACACCCATTGGGGGGGGGGGGGGGGCTCTAATGAGAAGGGCAAAGAGCCCAGAGCTGTTCACACCCACCACTCTCCAATCCCTAAGTCGAGGCGCCTCAGGAACCCCAGGGCCGAGCGTGGTCACATGCGGTCAGGAAGGGCTCCTCGCTGTTGTCCAGCTCCCTTTGCTGACAGGTCCCCCTACCCCACAGGGAACCCTCTCTCCCACCGGTAGGGCAGAAAGACAGACAGACCGAACCACCTCCCAAATGTTATTCGAAAAGAATAGTTTTCCGGCTATCTTTTTCTCATCAGCACAGTTACAAGAACTAGGGACAGCTCAGTCAAAGCCAGGATGCTCAAAACTGCAAACAGGACAAATCCTTAGCATCCAGCAACACCCACTTTCCCTCCGGGGTGGCGTCTCGGGTGAGAGCCGGCGGGGCGGCCGGCAGGGGCGAGGCGGGAGGCTTCGGACGGGGCAGAAGCACTTCCCAGACCTCAAGGAAGCCGACATTTATTTCGCTCACACACAACCCCTCACAGAGTGCTCACCGGTGTGAGGTAATCTCATTCCCCAAGGAGTCCTGGAGGGAGAACACTGTTCCCCGAGGGGGGTGACGTTTATGTAAAAAGGAGGACACCTGTGCCCGGTGTATAGTTCGTTGTCACTGAAAGAACATGATGAGGAAAACAAGCAGAAGGCACCGAGAAAGGGCGCTGAAACGGTTTCATTTTCACGTGTCACCGCGCAGTTCGTGTTCATTCCACACATCAGGCGCCCAGGGCCACTGTGCCGGGCGACGGGAGGCAGGGCGCCTGCCCGCGGGGTTCCGGAGACTCGGGGTGCCGAGGGGCTGGTTTCTGGACTCCGGGGCCAGGCTGCGGGTCAGTTCCAGCCCCAGCACTTGGTGCTCACGGCTCTTAAGACACTTAGGTCTCTGCCCTCTCTGACCCGGAAACAGGGCGGTTACAGCTCCCGCGTGGGGCTCTCGGAAGGGTAGAGGAGGGAACACACTCAGAACAGCAGTCCGTGCAGACAGCGGCAGCTGGTGTCACAGCAGAAGCACCCTGAGAAGAAAGCTGGCAAGCACTCACAGACACACTCAGACAGGACGACCTGGGGCAGGAAAGTGGCAGGCAGCAGCCCTCCAGCGGCATCGCGTCCCTGTCCGGCTCACAGGAGAGCATCTACTTTTGATGAAGAACAAGAATGTGCTTCCCTGGCCCGTTTAGCTAAATGGATAGAGCATCCGCCCTCAGACTGAAGGGTCCCAGGTTGCATTCTGGTCAAGAGCAAGTGCAGAGAGATGACCAGTCCACATGTCTCTCCAACATCACACCCATGTTCCCCTTTCTGTCTCTCTCCCTCTCTTCCATTCTCTAAAACCAATGGAAAAATATTCCCAGGTAAAGATTATAAAAGGGGGTGGGGAAATGTGATAAAAGTTCTTCCTAATAAATTAAAAACTTGTGCTACCACTAAAACACCCTTGAGCCAATAACTTCTTGACCCTCAAACACCCGCCTAAGAGCTCAACAGAAAAGCACTGGTTTGGCCGGCCCAGCGTGGCTCAGGGCTTGCGTGTCGGCCCAGGAACCAGGAGGTTCCGCTTCGATCCCCAGGCAGGGAGGGCACACGCCCAGGCTGTGGGCTCGATCCCCAGTAGGGGGCGTGCAGGAGGCAGCTGATCAATGATTCTCTCGTCATTGATGTTTCCCTCTCTCTCCCTCTCCCTGAAATCAATAAAAATATATATATATTTTTAAAGGTAGAAAGAAGCCGAAACCGGTTTGGCTCAGTGGATAGAGCCTCGGACTGCGGACTGACAGGTCCCAGGTTCGATTCCGGTCAAGGGCATGTACCTTGGCTGCAGGCACATCCCTGGTAGGGGGTGTGCAAGAGGCAGCTGATCGATGTTTCTCTCTCATCGATGTTTCTGACTTTCTATCCCTCTCCCTTCCGCTCTGTAAAAAATCAATAAAAATATATTTTAAAAGGTAGAAAGAAAAGCATGGTTTGGTAGTAAGTACAGGGTTTAGGCTGACTTGTCCACACCCGTACACTGTCACTTTTTAAAAAATAAACATATTTCATTGATTTTTTATAGGGAGGAAGGTAGAGGGATAGAGGGTTAGAAACATCGATCAGCTGCCTCCTCATTCCCTACTGGATGTGTCCGAAACCAAGGTACATGCCCTCGACCAGAATCGAACCTGGGACTCTGGAGTCCGAAGGCTGACGCTCTATCCGCTGAGCCAAACTGGCAGAGCACACACCCTCGCTTTTGACACAAGCGAGTGGTGTATAAACTCACAAGGTTGAAGGCTGAAGTTTTCTGGACTTGCCCCACTCAGAACAGGAGCGCGCCGCCCCCACCAGGGGCCCTGGCACTTCCACACCACGTGCACGCACAGGGCACAGGGCACAGGGCACCTCCCGCCACCGCAGGGCCACCAGAGCCCACGGGTCACACAGACAGCAACTACCACGAAGCTCAGCAGCACATCAACCCAGAACACGTCAGAGTAACTTTTCGGATCAAATTCTGGTGGCAGAAAACAAAGTGACCCCGATGAACCCCTATGGCCTCAGCCCCACACTCAGCAACAACCTCGCCAGTCCCCGAAGCGCTGAGCACCTGCGATGTCCCACACAGCGAAGGCCGGGCAGACCGGCCCCGGGAAGACGGTCAGCGGGCGGAGGGGGCGCAGCACGGAAACTCAGCCAGGCGAGGTGGAGGGACTAGAGGGGCGGGGACACGACAAGCAGAAGCAGGGACAGATCCAGAGGTGCGGAGGACTGCGATGAGCTCTCTGGGGCGGAAAAGGATGGGTGAGGCTCATGGGAGTGACTGGGTGGGAGGCCAGGCTGACGCTGCGGCCACTAAGGAATTTCAGGGGAGTGGCAGGGGGGTCAAAGCTGCATTTTTTAAAGCCCACAGGGCAGGGGTGGAGGCAGGAAAGGGCAGGGGCAGGGGCAGCAGCCATGTGGAGGATGCTGGGAGGGTGGGCCCCTGTAAGGGGGGTCTGGCTGGCAGAATTGGTCCCTGCAGAGAAGGGAAGGCAGGAAGCAGTAGATGCAGGGGTGGGGTAAGGTGGGGTGGAGGTGGAGGTGAGAGAAGTGAGGGGGTGTGGAGGCTGCAGGAGGGCTGGAGAGGGGCAGGCTCAGGCCAGACAGTGCAGCAGGGGTGTGGCTGGGGACTGAGGAGGGGAAGTATGAGTGTCTCGTTCTGAATAAGCCGAGCTCCAGAAGGCCAGGGGCAATGCCGGGGAGACAGCCGGGTAAGTGGGAGAGGAACCCAGAACCGAATCACAGCAGGAAATAACCTGGAGCCACTGTCACACGGGGACAATGTGCAGGGAGAGCCGGGCCGAGCGAGACAGTGAGGGAGAGGAAGCCAGGGGTGGTGGTCGGGAAAGCGCCCACAGGGATGGTCATGGTCGACATCACAAAACAGGCAAGGGGAAGGGGATTATTGGTGGCTTCACCGAAGCCACACCCAGCCTTGAACTCTTTCCAAGTCCTCCTGCTCTGACAGAGCGGCCCGCACCTCCCACACCTGTCACACCTCCCTCCAGCAGCAGAGGTCCCGTCTAAGCAGGAGGCCGGCGATGTGGGATGGAGCTGCCTCCCAGGACCCTGGGCCCTGGAGTCAGAGGCCACCGGAGGGGAGGCTGCGGGAGCGGCCGTACCCCTCCCCGTGGCCAGCTCTGCGGGCCCTGGGCAGCCCCGGCAGTGAGCTGAGGGTCGGGTCTCTAAGAAACCGAGAACACCAGCACTCACTGGCGACGGAGCGGAGGGCGTGGCTCGCTCCCGGGCCAGGGCGGCAGCCTCTGGAGCTCCGCTCACGGGCGCCATGTGGCCGTGCCTGATGCCAGGCCCACGTGCCCGGTGAGAGGGGATGGCAAGACGGCCGAAGTGCCCCTGTGCTGACAGCGAGAGCGCCTTTTCGGAGCAAACCTGACATGTTTCCTCCCATCACAGCCCAGGAGACACCACAAACCTTTCCTCCGGTCACCCCGCGCCTGCCAGCAGCCCGGGGGTGCTCTTCCCAGGCCAGGGCTCAAGCCTGCACTTCCTTCCAGAAGCTCTGCCGACTGCCTCCCCGCCTCCAACGCAGACGCATCCCAAGAGCAGGTTTCCGGCCAAAAGAATGCGGCGTCCCCAGGAGACGCCTCACCCTTAGCCAATCTCCTCACCAAACTGGACTTTGGAGAAATTCTGGAGACAACCAACATGCCTTGCACAGAAACGCGCCTCAGAAACCCGTCAAGACCAAGGCCAGGCCCAAGCCTGCTGGCAGGCACCAACCAGAGAGCTGCACAGGCTGCGGGCAGGCGGGAGGGCAGGCGGGCGGGTGGGCAGGCAGGAGGGTGGGAGGGGGAGGGAGGGAGGGTGGGCAGGGGGAGGGAGGGAGGGTGGGCAGGGAGAGGGAGGGAGGGAGGGCAGGGGGAGGGAGGGAGGGCGGGAGTGAGGGCGGGCAGAGGGAGGGAGGGTGGGCGGGCGGGCAGGCGGGAGGGAGGGTGTGCAGGGGGGAGGGAGGGCGGGCAGGCGGGAGGGAGGACAGGGGGGAGGGAGGGCGTGCAGGCGGGCGGGTGGGCAGGCAGGAGGGTGGGAGGGTGGGCAGGGGGAGGGAGGGCAGGCGGGCGGGTGGGCAGGCAGGAGGGTGGGAGGGTGGGCAGGGGGAGGGAGGGAGGGCGGGCAGGGGGAGGGAGGGAGGGCGGGCAGGGGGGAGGGCGGGCGGGCGGGAGGGAGGGCGAGCAGGTGGGCGGCAGACCCACCAGACGACAAAGGCGCCCGCGCCGGGCGGGAGAGACGGAGCACTCACGAAGAAGGAGTGTGTGAGCCGCACGGAGGACGTGCAGGCTGCTCCGGCCAGTTACAGACTTAGGAAGTGTCCGGGCTGAGAGGACCCCCTTCCAGAGATGGCTACACAGACACCCCGTCGGAAACTGGCACCGTGAGGGCGGAGCCTACGCCAGCGGCCACAGAGGGGGGACTGAAACAGCGCTGACGCTACAATGTGAGGGACGGTGACTAACGCCCTTCGTAAGGTTTCCAGTTTCCTGCTTTCAGCAAAATTAACGGAGCCCGGGGCAGGCTGGCTGCCCCACAAAATACATCTGGCCCCCTGGCCGGTGTGGCTGGGTGGGTGAGGGTCAGGTGGCCCAGGCACAGGTCTCTGGTATGACTGGCAGGGCACATGCCCGGGCTGCGGCTCAATCCCCAGTGGGGGGCGTGCAGGAGGCAGCCGATGGGTTATGTATCAGTGATGTTTCTCTCTCATCACTGTTGTACTATCTCTATTCCTTTCTTTTCCTCTTTATAGAATCAGTAATAAGAACGTATAAAAACACAATGTGAAAAGTGAAACGGAGCGACTGATACGACAGAAGGCCACCCACTGCCCTCTGCCCGTCGGCAGGGCTTCTCCAGGTTTCTCTCGACACAAACGAGCTTAGTCCACCTCTTAGGTTTAATGACTTATCAAATGCATCTAGCTTTGGTTCAGTTACGCTAACACCACAGTGATGTGTTCAAAAAAGCTGAACGCTGAAGAGGCTCAAGAGAACAGGAAACCAAACCAGCCCAGTGCAGACGCGCTGCAGAAGGCAGGCAGGCTGATCCAGGACCCTCAGCATCCAAGTGCGTGAAACTAACATTGTGGGGGGGGGTGACCTTGAAATAGGGTATCAACGCAAAAAAAGGAAAAATGAACTTTTCTGATTCAAGCGAGAGCTTATTCATCAATGATTAAATGGGTGACAACGAGTGAAATTATTATAGCTGAGAGCCTACCAGGTCCATTGGAAAGAATGAAAGTTATTATAAAATGTTAATGTTTACAATATATCAAAAATCAGTTTGCAACTCTTTACTCGGGATGAAAAAAATTGATGTCAATGTACACATGAAGAACTATTTGACATTGAAACTGGGACTCAGAACAGTTGGACATTGAAACTGACACTCAAACTTTTTTTGCTCTTATACGTTTGTTTTCAGTATGCAGAGGCAAGATATTTTTGAAGAAAAGAAACAGGGGGGAGTGATTGATATAGAGGCAGGGTGGCCTCGAACAGGCTGTCAAGCTACAGGGGGAAGGCTGGGGTGGAGGGGAGGCAGATGCTGGGGGAGATCAACCGAAGGACTTGTATGCATACATATGAGCATAACCAATGAATGAAAAACTCTGGGATGGGGAGGGGGCAGGTGGGGACATGTGCTGGGGGGTAAGGGAGGCTGGGGGGAGGATATTGGGGGGGGAACATATGCACTACTATTAAATATAAGTTATATTGTAAATAAAAATAAATAAATAAATAAATAACAATAAAAAATTATTATTTTTCAAAAAAAATTGATGTCAAAATATGCGATAGAAACAAGAAAGAAAAAAAAAGAGAGAACAAAAATGTGCAATCTGGTTTTCCAACCAAAACTTCCTCTGCATCTCATGGTTACAAACTTGTTTGAAGACACAGTGCAGAGTCCCGGTGGCACGCGAGCACCCAGTCTACTGCCCGCTCTCCATCCTGAGACTGCCGACCGCTCGCTGTGGGCGGAGCCCCGGCGCCCTCTGCAGAGCCCGGACTGCCAGATGGGCAAGCGCGCCGGGGCGGCTGCCAGGACCGGCAAAGCCGCCTGCAGCCCAGGGCAGAAAAGGCCAGGGCAGACCGGCCGGCGTCCGTCCGGATGGCGAAAGCCATCAGGCACAGCCGTACTTCGCCCACACGATTCCGGCTCCACCGCGGCCATCCAGGCAGCATTCCACAAAAGCCCCGCGGTGCCCGCCCGGGGCTGCTCGGTGGCCGAGTCTCCACCCATGAACCAATTCGTGGTCAGGACACATGTTCTGGGCTCATCCCCAGTGGGAGGCGTGCCGGAGGCAGCTGATGGACTCTCTCTCGTCAATGATGTTTCTCTCCCTCTCTCTGGTCCTCTCTGAAATCAATAAAAACATTAAAAAAAAAAAAAGCCCTTCAGTAACATGCCACAAGTCACCCAAAGGGTGGGTGCCGGCACTTCCGCCACAAATACTGTGAAGTAAGTGTGGGGACGCCCAGGACAGCAAGAGGAGGTGTGGCCCTGTCCTGCAGGCTGTGGTGGAGGGGCCAGGTCACCCTGAGAGGACAGAAGTCGGAAGCACGAGGTCTTGACACTTTTCCTGGAGTTTCCTAGGGAGCAGCATGTGAAAACAAATGCTTTAAAACAAACAAAAACAATCCCAGAGGAAGGTCATTTCTAACAGCAGTGTCAAAGCAATCACCATTCAGAATTCTCGAAGCCTGTGCAGGTCACGTCGGAGCCCATGCAGAACCCAGCTGCTGCTTCCAGAGGCCCGAGCCGCGTGCTGCTGGGATTCGGCACGCTGTTCAGCTAACTGCTCGCAACAGTCTGCCGATGGCACTTTCCCGCTGTAAGTGCTTGGGCTTTCTCTGCACGAGCGGTCATGTGACTCCTACGCGTGCCCTGAATGTTGCCTGGGACTTTTTAGCAACACCCAATATTGTTACCACCTTTATTCTGTCTTTGAGAAAATACTGTCTTTTCCTTCTTATTTTCGTGTACACTTTGCCACTACTTGTTCATTTGGAAATATTTTACTTTGAAAAATAAAGTTCTGACTTGCTATTTTATGTAGGATTGAAAGAAAATATGTATTAAAATTATTTTTTAATCTTCACCTGAGATTGTTTTTATTGATTTTAAAGATAGAGGAAGGGGGAGGGAGAGAGTGACAGACAGACAGACACCGTACAGGCCCCAACCAGGGATCAAACTGGCAACCTAGATCTGTGCCCTGACCGGGCGGGAATCGAACCCACACAACCTTTTGGTGGACAGGACCACACTCCCACCCAGTTGCCAGGACAGGGCTACATGTATAAAAATTAAATGATCAGTCTACCCACTACAAAGATACTTGAAAATGTTGCCACTGTTAAGCAACTTTGTTGCCAAACACTATGTTGCACTTACAAAACTTGCAAACAGAAACTTGTAAAAACTTAAAACATTCCAAATGAGGATTTCAGTGGGTTGTGCATGTATTACGTAAAAAACTATAAATGAAGCACCTTAATTTACAAACACAATTAATGGACAACAGGGAAGATGAACATTTTCTGGCTCATTTTTGACAAAAGCCACTGCCATCCTTGAGGATGGCACCATGGTGGTGTGTAACCCTGCAAACGATGAACTACTTGTACTTGGATCTGTTCAGAGGATAACTTTTCCAAACACGATGGTCATTAAATCAAGATTCAAAAGACTAACATGGAACCGAACCTTCAGCCTTGCATTATTCCCAAGAGATGCTTATCACTAATATCATCCAAGGTTCATAAGCCCCGTGTATAAAACAAGATTTTTAAAAATAAAACATTCTTACCAAAAGTAAATAAAAAGTATATAAAATGTGTTTTAGTCACAAATAAAAAATGATTTTGTAAGAATCAAAGGGTTGCCCTGGCCGGTGTGGCTCACTGGGTTGGGAGGTTGCGATTCAATTCCGGGTCAAAGGACACGCCCGGGCTGCAGGCTCGATCCCCAGGAAGGGCACGCAGGAGGCAGCCAGTCGATGCTGCACTCTCACACAGGTGTTTCTCTCCCTCTCCTTTCCTCTCTGTCTGAAAAATAAAAATAAAAAAATCAATGAACTATTAGCAAGAAAATTTAGACCTGCCCTGGCAAAGGTCATGGGCCCATACAAGAAGTGACCAATGCATGCATAAATCAAACAACAAACCGAGGTCTCTCTCCCCCGCCTCTCAAAATCAACAACTAAAACAAATGTAATTAGGACTCATCATGAACAACATAAACTGACGAACAAAAGTAAAACCAGAGGCAGCGGAGACCAGGACCCGGCAGGGGCCAGGAGGGCGGCTGAGCGAACACCAAGCTGCCCAAGAATTGGCTGTGCACGATGTTCATGCAAAGGGGACATGACTCAGAAACGAAGAAACAACTAGAAGAGGAAGAAAAGAAAATCATTAGTGAAGAGCACCGGTATTTGGATTCACCAGAGCGTAAAGAGAGCATTTCATAAGAGAGGAGCAGAGTCTCTCGATAGGTGCGCATCTTCTCTATGGAAGAATGTCACTCAGAGGACTTAATCCTGAGGCTGAGAAATTAATGCTTCAGATGAATGCTAAGAACAAAACAGAAGATGAAGATGACACAATGGAGCTTGACCTGTCAGATGAAGAAATGGCTATGGAAAATGGGAGAAAAGTTTGCCAAGAAAAGAGACTGTGCCAATTATCAAGATAAAAATGGAGACATAAAACCAATTAAAGCAAAGATGTTTTTAAAGGCCCCAAATTAAAATGTATGCCTTAAGATATGGCTCAGTGAGAGTTAACATATTTTTGAAAACTCATTCCAATGGTTTAGCTGTAGTTATTAATACTGTAATGTTTACTTGTAAAGAAATATATAATTTTGGAAACATGCTGTTTTTGAAACAGATGCATGAAGGATGTTATATGTCCTATGGCAGTGGTTGGTAAACTCATTAGTCAATAGAGGGGCAAACCGTGGCTCACAAGCCACATATGGCTCTTGAGCCACAGTTTGCCGACCACTGTCATATGGTATTCATCAAGAGTTTGAGGGAGAACCAAGATGGCGGCATAGGTAAACACCTATTGTTCTGCCCCGCACAATGATTCAAAAACTACAACATAACAACAAAACAAACATCACCCAGAATCACCAGAAAGCTGGCTGAGTGAAAACTCCACAAATAAAAGTAAAGGTGGGACACTGAGACTCAGAAGAGCAGCGGGAACTCAGCCTTGAGGACGGAAACCGGTTAGGAGCCGTCCTGGTCACACGCGCGGACTGTAGGGCTGGAGCAGCAACCCCGGCTGGATTTCGCCAACGGGGAGGGCGGAGACGTCCCACTACACGGATTCCCCAGCACCAGGCAAGGTCCGAGATCCGGGGTACGTGGAGACGTCCCACTGCACAGATTCCCCAGTGCCAGGCGAGGTCCGAGGTTTGGGGGAGACACCCTGGAAGCCGGGCGTGGCAGAGGTCTCCTAGTCTGTGGAGAAACCGGGCAGCTGGGAAAAGTAGTTTGCACGCAAGTGTCGCACAAACGTGTGACTTGCTCCCTGGAAACTTGTCTCCAGGTCCCGAAAACCACCTGTTTTACAACCCTGGGCGCGACTTTGAGTGTACAGACTCATTTGGGAAGAGGCAGAGTTGTCTGGCAAGGGGAAGAGACTAGCGGCTTTCTCTTGGAGGTGCCTGCAGCCATCCCCATCCAACAGAGACCCGCGCGCACGAGCACCACATAGGACATAGCTTACACTGAGGCTGCCTGCTCAGCTCAGAGACTCCACCCATCCAACCTGAACACAGTCTCCCCTCACAGCCAATTGGCCTGGAGGTCAAACCCTCCTAGGGCTAACAACAACAAGCTGGGTTTAAATTCAAAAATACTGTACAACCCATAAAGGATTGCAGTAAGAGTACCCATCTCAAATAACTGGGGGGGCTGTGCCACTGACCCTTAGAGGACATCTACCACATAAAGCAGCCACTGTGCAGAGGTATGGAAAGAAATCAGGTGTGGCCGAGACCGGTTTGGCTCGGTGGATAGAGCGTCGGACTGTGGACTGAGGGGACCTGGGTTTGATTCCGGTCAGGGGCATGTGCCTTGGCTGCGGGCACGTCCCCAGTGGGGGGTTGTGCAGGAGGCAGCTGATCGATGTTTCTCTCTCATCGATGTTTCTGACTTTCTATCCCTCTCCCTTCTGCTCTGTAGAAAATCAATAAAATATATTTTAAAAAAAAAAGAAATCAGGTGTGAAAGAAATGGAGGAGAAAAGACGACAAGACATAGAGTTCAAAACCACGGTTATAAGGTTTTTCAAGAGGCACCTAGAAAAGGCCGATGAACTTAATGAGAACTACGAGGAAATAAACAAGACCAACCAAGAAATGAATGAGATTTACAAGGAAATGAATGAGACCCTCAAGGAAATGAACAAGACCTCTGAGGATATGAACGAGACCCTCACGGATATGAAAAAGGACCAACTAGAAATCAAGCATACACAGACTGAAATAAAAAATATTACACAAAGTCCTAAAAGCAGTCCAGAGGGCCACAAGAAGCAAGTCAAAGATTTGAAATACAAAGAAGCACAATCCATTCAGCTGGAAAAGCAAGAAACAAAAAGAATTCAGATAATTGAAGATAGTGTAAGGGGCCTCTGGGACAACCTCAAGCAAGCCAACATCCGAATTATTGGGGTGCCAGAAAAAGAGAGAGAGCAAGGTAATGAAAACCTACTTGAAGAAATAGTGACTGAAAACTTCCCCCACCTGGTGAAAGAAACTGACTTAAAAGCCCAACAGGTACACAGAACTCCAAAATATAGGAATCTAAAGAGGACCACACCAAGACATATCATAATTAAAATGCCAAGAGCAAAAGATAAAGAGAGAATATTAAAAGCAGCAAGAGAAAAACAGGTGGTTACCTACAGGGGAGTACCCATACGATTGTCAGCGGATTTCTCAACAGAAACGATGCAGGCCAGATGGGAGTGGCAAGAAATATTCAAAATAATGAATAGCAAAAATCTACAACCAAGATTACTCTATCCAGCATAGCTATCATTCAAAATTGAAGATCAGATAAAGTGCTTCGCAGATAAGAAAAAGCTAAAGGAGTTCATCACCACCAAACCAATATTATATGAAATGCTGAAAGATATTCTTTAAGAAGAGGAAGAAGGTAAAAATATAAATTATGAACAACAAATACACATCTATCAACAAATGAACATAAAAATCAAGTGAATTGATAGGCTGATGAACAGGATAAACTGGTGAATATAATAGAAACATGGACATAGAGAGGGAATGGACTGACAATTCTTGGGCAGAAAAGGGTTGTGGGAAGTACAGCAAGAGACTGGACAAAAATCTTGCGTCAATGGGAGAGGACAGTGGGGAGGGGGAGGTGAGGGTGGAGGGTGGGATAGGTACAGGGTGGAGGGGAGATATGGGGGATAAAAAAGGGGAAACAATGTAATTAATAAACTGAACAATAAAGATAAAAAAATTAAATTAAATTAAATTTAAAAAGGTTGAGAAAAGAAAAAAAAGAGTGGAGTTTGAGCGCATGGCAATGTTTGCTTCCTAAAAATTACTTTACTCCAGATTTTTTTTAATATATATTTTCAATTGCTGACCTTAAATTGACACGTAACCTAAAGTCCTACTTGGTTTGGCACAATGGATCGAGCGCCGGCCTGCGACTAAAGGGTCCCCAGGTTTGATTCTGGCCAAAGGCACATGCCTGGGTTGCGGGCTCGGTCCGCAATAGGGGGTGTGCAGAAGGCAGCCAATCAATGACTCTCTCTCATCATTGATGTTTCTATCTCTCTCTCCCTCTCCCGTCTTCTCTAAAATCAATAAAATATTTTTAAAAAATAATACTGTTTAAATTGTCCTTATGTATGCATTTTATTTTAGATTTAACAATGTTGCCAAGACCGGTTTGGCTCAGTGGATAGTGTCGGACTGCGGACTGAAGGGTCCCAGGTTCGATTCCGGTCAAGGGCATGTACCTTGGCTGCGGGCACATCCCCAGTAGGGAGCGTGCAAGAGGCAGCTGATCGATGTTTCTCTCTCATCGATGTTTCTGACTTTCTATCCCTCTCCCTCTGCTCTGTAAAAAATCAATAAAATATATTTAAATAAAAAATAAATAAATTATTAACCATGTTAAGTCATTTCATATATTTTGAAATCAAGTGTTGTGAGAATTTATTCTTTGTAAATTCATCAAGAGCAAACATGCCTCTCTGGCCAAAAATATTTGCATGCGACCAAGTCAGTTTGTGGAATTAAGTGGTTATGTTTAAAACTTTTAATTAATAAGAAAAAAATATTCTGTAATAAACATGTTTTCATATTTTAAAAAAATCGAGCCAGAGACATAGAAGCATCAGACAGACTGTCCCACCTATGAGGGAAGGCCGGGGGTGAGGGGTAAGAGAACCACCAGCGCACGTGCATGCGTGCATGAGCATAACCCATGGAGTGGGGGAGGGCATGTGCTGGAGCGCGGGAGCGGCCGGAGAGGTCAAGGGGCGGGGGGAGGGGGGCTTGTTCATACTTTAAGCAATAAAGAATTTAAAAAATACTAAGACTCATCTCTAAAAGGCCTTGGCGACCATGAGCAGTCCCAACAGCACCACCTCAGAGCCCACTGGCAAAAAGGCCATCAGCAGTGAAATCCCCACACAATCCTCTGCATCCCAGGGTCTCCTAAAAGCCCCACACCGGGCGCCGACATCAGGTGGAAGCCGAAGCAAACACAAGGCGCTGCGTGGAGCCAGGTGAGCACAGCAAGGGTCGCAAACCACAGGGAGAGCCGCTGCGGTAAGGCAGTTGGCTGGCTAATGCAGCGAACCAGACAATTTATAGCTAGTGGAGATCCTTGGGCAGGGGGGCAGGGGGGCAGTGTGGTGTGCCCTGCAGGGGGTGTGGCTAGCACAGAGCCTGGGGACTCGGGAAGAGTGGCAGGGCACAGCAAACCAGGGCTTCATGGCCTGGGCAATGGTGGGCACGGTGCCAGCTGGGGAAACAGAAGGCCCAGCCCACTCCTGGTCCTGAGAGCCTCTGATAGGAGGGTGTGGGCTGAGTGGTCTGGCCAGATGGATGGCAGCTGAGTTCCAGGAACAGGGCTGTGGGAGCCGCGGCCACACATCTGGAGCAGGATGTCCCAGAGCAGATCCCCCAATGCAGATGCTGACTGACTCCCGGGGAAGCTGAGCTAACAGCCCACAGCTCGGAGGGACTGCACTGTCCCTCTTTGATTTGTGTTATCACCACCAGACCAACCTCCCTGAAAACACCTCTGAGGATGAGGTGCTACTTGTGGAGAAAGCTCAGTGAAGGAAAAAATCATGATTCTACTCCTAAGTTCTATCACTTAGTAGCTAAGCGACCTCAAGTCAAACATTCTCTGAGTCTTATCTTCCAATGTCATCCATCAACAGCCAGGACACCCGGCCGACTTCAAAAGGAAGAGACAGGCAAATGCCTTCGTAACACAAAGGCTCAATGGTAAATGTGGCTCAAACACGGGCTGAGCCCTCCCCTCCTCTTTCCTTCTATCCCGGCTTCCCAGGGACACACAGAACACAGCATCCACGCAGGCACCCCTTCAGCAAGGACCCGCTCAGCGCATGCCACAGGTGCTCAGGCTCCGAACAGCAGTGTCCGTGGGCTGGGCTGGGCTGGGGGGCTTTTCTTTTTTAATCCTCACCAGGATATTTCTTCCATTGATTTCCAGGGAGTGGAAGGGAGGGGTGGGGAAACATCAAACATCAGACACATTGATGGGTTGGCTCCTGCATGCGCCCCTACTGGGGCTGGGAAGCCGAGGTCCATGACTGGGAATCGAACCTGAGACCTTTCAGTCTGAGGGCCTGACACCCTAATCACTGAGCAACCAGCCAGGGATCAGGGGCTTTCACTTTTGAGCCATTGCCATGTGAATGACTGTTAAATAAGGTCCCATCTGTGGCTTGAAATTCTAATTCAAATAATTTTATGAATTTTTTTTAATACATTTTATTGATTTTTTACAGAGCAGAAGGGAGAGGGTCAGAAAGTCAGAAACATCGATGAGAGAGAAACATCGATCAGCTGCCTCTTGCACACCCCCCACTGGGGATGTGCCCGCAGCCAAGGTACATGCCCTTGACCGGAATCGAACCTGGGACCTTTCAGTCCACAGTCCGACGCTCTATCCACTGAGCCAAACCGATCTCGGCAATTTTATGAATTTTTTTAAAAGGGTAATTATAAACTATGTTCTGCCTAACTCAGTTCAACAAATACTCTAAGGGGCCATGAGGCATAAACAAGACACTCAGAACTTTCTTTTTTTAATATATTTTTATTGATTTCAGAGAGGAAGGGAGAGGGAAAGAGAGAGAGAAACATCAATGATAAGAATTGTTGATCGGCTACCACCTGGCATGTGCCTTTGACTGAAATTGAACCTGGGACCCTTCAGTCCACAGGCTGATGCTCTATCCACTGAGCCAAACTAGCTAGGGCAACACTCAGAACTTTCTGCCACAGGTTAGCAAATCCCTTTAGTAAAAGGCAAAATGGGGAAAATCTACGGAAGCATTAGACAAAAATGGTTCTGTGAAGGAAATAGATAACAAAGTTCCCCAGAGGAAGTGTTCACAGAACTGAGGCCTGAAAGGTTTCGGAGCCCTTCCAAAGAGGGTCCAGGAGCCAGAGCTGGGGCAGCTCCCACATGCCTGTGTGCTGCTGGGCGTGGGAAAATAAAGTCTGGGACCACACTTGGGGGGCAGGGGATATGCGCTGTGCTGGTTTGCTCTGTAGTCCAGGCCAAGGGGGGTCATATAGGTTTCCAGGGAGCCTGGTGACAGCCAGACAGACCTGAGCCCAGGAAGACCCTTGGTGGACCATGCTGGCCAGACCGTGAAGTCACCAGACCAGGACAACAGCAGCAAAACTGAACAGGAGAGCCTTCGCAGGTTTGGCTCCATTGATAGAGCGTTGGCCCGCGGATTGAAGGGTCGATTCTGGTCAAGGGCACATGCCCAAGGTTGCAGACTTGATCCCCAGTAGGGGGTGTGCAGGAGGCAGCCAATCAATCATTAATCATTCTCTTCCATCACTGATGTTTCTATCTCCCTCTCCCTTTGTGAAATATATATACACATGGGGAATATATATGTATATACATATATTTATAAACATATATATATATGAACAGGAGAGGAGATACAGGCAAAGAAACCTGATTTAAATGATTTATTTTGTTCCCCCCTTCCAATGTTACTTCTTGCTCTCCAGAGCTCTCCCTCAGGGAGCGGTATAAGAATCTGATTTTTCTCATTGATCAGAATGACTTTCTCAACCCTCAATTTTAACAAGCGATTCCCACAGTGATGGGCCACGTCAGCCTAGCAAAGCTTCCTCGAAAGTTCTACTTCTTCATTTACAAAGCAAACTAGGAAGTGTGATCTGTGGAGCAGCACTCAACATTTTTGCTTTCTCCAAACCAAACTAATGTAGTCTGAGATAAAATACTCCTGCCCAGGGCAGCTACAATATTGAGAAACATTAAAAGTCCTAGAGAAATGGCCAGGGAGTTGTTCGTTCGTTCTTTCTTTCTTTCTTTCTAATATATTTTATTGATTTTTTTTACAGAGCAGAAAGGAGAGGGATAGAAGTCAGAAACATCGATCAGCTGCCTCTTGCACGCCCCCCACTGGGGATGTGCCCGCAGCCAAGGTACATGCCCTTGACTGGAATCGAACCTGGGACCCTCCAGTACTCAGTCCGAAGCTCTATCCACTGATCCAAACCAGTCTCGGCCAGGGAGTTGGTTTTCTTATGGGGGGAGAAGGGAGAACAGTTGCATTTCCACATTTCCACTTCCAGTCCAGCCAACCTCGGAAACCAGCCTGCAGCCTCTCCAAAAGCTGGAGGCAATTTTTCTTAAACAAGATGGGGCAGCAGGGGCCAGCAGCACCGGGCACCCTGGGTGAGCCCCCAAACACACACCGACCTGAGCACATTGTTTCCATCTCCAAGTGATCAACTAAGTGCTGGGCTCCAGAGGCTCTGCACTTGCTGCCTCCTGCACATCCCCTGCTGGGGATGGAGCCTGCAACCCGGGCATGTGCCTTAAAGGGAATCATACTATCACCTCCTCACAGGTCAATGCTCAAGCCCTGAGCCACACCAATTGGGCTCCAGGTGACATTTTTAAACACTGATTTTAGAGAAAGGAAGAGAGAGGCGAAAACACACATACTTTGATTTCTGTTCCACTCATTTACGCATTCATTGTGTGTGCCCTAACCAGGGGTCAAACCCACAACCTTGGCCTACGGGGCACCATGCCCTAACCAACTGACCTACCCGGCCAGAGCTCAAGCTGTCATTTCTTTTTTAATATTTTTATCGATTTCAGAGAAGGGCGAGGAAGAGAGAGATACAAACATCAATGATGAGAATCACTGACCAGCTGCCTCCTGCATGCCCCCTTCTGGGGACTGGGCCTACAGCCCGGGCACATGTCCTTGACTGGATTAGAATGCAGGGCCCTCAGTCCACAGGCTGACACTCTTATCCACTGAACCACCCTGGCGAGGGCGCGAGTTGTCATTTCTGATGATGCTCTTAGGCCCTGTCTTCTCCCAAATTCCTTTAGCAGGCTCATCTGCAACAAAACACCCGGGGGGGGGGGGGGTAGCAACCTTGCTTCCAGACCCCCGGCACTGCGATGCTCAGGCCCCAGACTTCTGAAAATGGTCCAGTGTGCTGATGTTGACCAAGATTGGTAAAGAGGAAAAAGCTGAGCCTTAGCGGATTTGGCTCAGTGGATAAGAGCATCAATCTACAGACAGAAGGGTCCCAGATTCAATTCTGGTAAAGAGCACATAGCTTGGTTGCACGCTGTGCGACCGGCCAATCGATGTGGGTTTCTCTCCCATCAATGTTTCTCTCTCTGTCTTTCCTTCTCTCTTCCACTCTCTAAAAGTCTAAATGGAAAAATATCTTCGGGTGAGAATTTTTTTAAAAAGAGAAAATTGGAATTCATTGAAGGTAAGGCAGTAAGAACCGTAATCAAAATATATCTACAACATGGGGGCTACAATATGGGATCTGAGGGAGGAACCAAGATGGCAGCATAGGTAAACACCTATCTTGCTGCCCCACACAACAATTTCAAGACTACAACTTAACGACAGAACAAACGTCATCCAGAATCACCGGAAAGCTGGCTGAGTGGAAATTCCACAAATAAAAGTAAAGACAGGACACTGTGACTCGGAGGAGCGGCGGAGGGCAGCGTTGAGGATACGCGCGGAGTCAGAGGTTTGGAGCCATCCGAGCGAGGAGAGGGCGGGCGGCTGCAAACCGGCTGGTTTTCTCGAACGGGGAGGGAGACAAAGGCGTCCCACTGCACCGACTCCCCAGTTCCCAGCGAGGCCCAGGGAACCCACACTCATACGGGTGAAACTGGACAGTAAGGAAGCATGCTGAAACTCAAGCGCTACAGAGGTCTGTAAGCTTGTGGAGAGGGCACATAAACTTGGGAACAGCAGAAGCGTGTGAGGGTGCAGAGAGGACTCGTGACTTGCTCTCTCGTTCGGGAAACCACCGGACTACATTGTTTTACAACCCTGTTCAGGCCCCAGACTTCAGGCCCTGGGTGAGACTTTGGGTGTGCAGACTCATTTGGGGAGAGGCTGAATTGTCCGGCAGCAGGTAGAGCTCAGCGGCAGCTTTCTCTCAGAGGTGCGTGCAACCATACCACTAGACACATAAGGCAGAGCTGACGGGAAATCAAGGCTGCCTGCTCAGACCGGAGACTCCGCCCATCCAACCTGAGCACAGCTGATCCTCACAGCCAATTGGCCTGGAGGTCAATCCCTCCTAGTGCTAACAATAATCTAGGCTTAACTTCAACAAGACTGTGCAACCCATAAAGGGCTGCACCAAGAGTACCCACCTCAGGTAACTGGGGAGGCTGAGCCACTGTGCCTTAGAGGAGATCTTCCACACAAAGCTAATTGACCAACTCAGAGAAGCAGCCACAATGCAGAGACATGGAAAGAAATCAGATGTGAAAGAAATGGAAGGAAAAAAACAACTAGACATAGAGTTCAAAACCACGGTCATAAGGTTTTTCAAGAGGCTCCTAGAAAAGGCCAATGAACTTAATGAGACCTTCGAGGAAATGAACGAGACCTAAAGGAAATGAATGAGACTTATGAGGAAATGAACGAGACCTATAAGGATATGAATGAGACCCTGGAGGATAAAGGACCAACTAGAAATTAAGCATACACTGACTGAAATAAAAAATATTATACAAAGACCTAAAAGCAGTCTAGAGGACCGCAAGAGCCAAGTCAAAGATTTTGAAATACAAAATCCACTCAGCCAGAAAAGCAAGCAAAAAGAATCCAAAAAATTGAAGATAATGTAAGGGGCCTCTGGGACAACCTCAAGCATACCAACATCCAAATTATAGGGGTGCCAGAAAAATAGAGAGAGCAAGATAATAAAAACCTATTTGAAGAAACAGTGACCGAAAACTTCCCCCACCTGGTGAAAGAAATTGACTTCAAAGTCCAAGAAGCGGCCGAGACCGGTTTGGCTCAGTGGATAGAGCGTTGGACTGCGGACTGAAGGGTCCCGGGTTCGATTCCGGCAAGGGCATGTACCTTGGCTGCGGGCACGTCCCCGGTAGGGGGTGTGTAGGAGGCAGCTGATCGATGTTTCTCTCTCATCGATGTTTCTGACTTTCTATCCCTCTCCCTTCCACTCTGTAAAAAATCAATAAAATATATTTAAAAAAAAAAAATCCAAGAAGCGCACAGAACCCCAAACTATAGGAATCCAAAGAGGACCACACCAAGACACATCACAATTAAAATGCCAAGAGCAAAAGACAGAGAATATTAAAAGCAGCAAGAGAAAAACAGTTAGTTATCTATAAGGGAGCACCCATTCGATTGTCAGTGGATTTCTCAACAGAAACTATGCAGGCCAGACGGGAGTGGCAAGAAATATTCAAAGTGATGAATAGCAAGAATCTACAACCAAGATTACTCTACCCAACAAAGCTATCATTCAGAATTGAAGGTCAGATAAAGTGCTTCACAGATAAGAAAAAGCTAAAGGAGTTCATCACCGCCAAACCAATATTATATGAAATGCTGAAAGATATTCTTTAAGAAGAGGAAGAAGAAAAATAAAAATAGTGAACACCAAATACACACCTATCAACAAATGAATAGAAAAATCAAGTAAATTATAAATGTAATGAACAGGATAAACTGGTGAATATAACAGAATCATGGGCATAGAGAAGGAATGGACTGACAATTCTTGGGGAGAAAAGGGGTGTGGGAGGTGCAGCAAGAGACCGGACAATAATCATACACTATGGGAGAGGTCAGTGGGGGTGAGGTGAGGGCAGAGGATGGGATGGGTACTGGATAGAGGGAAGCTATAGGGGGAGAAAGGGGGAACAATGTAATTAATAAGTTGAATAAAGATTAAAATATTTTTTAAAATATGGGATCTGATAAGTCCAATGCTCCTTTGGACTTTTTTTTTTTTAAATATTAAACAATGACAAAGTACTATCAATGCTAAAAAATGTAAACAGGCTTTGAAAACAGACCCTTTTGGGGAGTTTCTATAATTCTCCTCCTAGACTGGAATTAGGGACAGCAGGTAAGCACCACCCCCAAAGGCTTGGCTCCCTCCCACTTGACAGTGTGCCTACTTAGATCATCAACTGCGAATGGTGACGACTGAGAAACACAGCAGAATGGAGTCATTTCATGTCCCAGGACCTGTTTCCACCCCTGTAATGACTGAATTATTTAGAAGATTACCAAGGTCATTTTGCTTCTAGAAGCTGCACCTCACTGCCTGCTTCAGCCTCCTCCCCCAAGAGAACTGGCCCTCAGGTTAGCACCCAGGCCCAATTGTAGGGCAGGCACCATGCTGGCACGCTGGCAACAGGCCCAAGAAGAACCGGAAAAAAGGTCCCAGGAACAGGAATGAGCTATGGAAAAACAATTCTTAGAAACAGGTCAAGCTCCCTGAAAGAGCGGCAATTCTGGTTGGGCTTTGAATTACCAGTAAAAGTACTATACTAGTAAAGAAGAGGGGAAATATTTCTTAAAATATGCACTCAGCCAGGGGCAAATGCAGCATCAGCCTCAGGGACCCCAAGCGGGCAGATGCCTAGCCCTGGGAGCTGGGGACCGGACCAACTTCATCGGTGAGGAAGCCCAGGCCAGAGGCCGCGTCTGGCCCAAAGCGCTAACGCAGCCCCGACCCGGAGGGAAAACGTGGAACCAAAATGGAGGGGGCCCGGCGAGTGGCTCCGGGACGACAGCCGCGTGGTGGCTTCTCATGGCGCCGGCCACTCCCAGCTCGCTCCGCCGGGGGCACCTCTGGCCGGGGCCCCGGGCGAGCCCTGCCCCGAACCAGGTTGGACGGAGGTGGCGGAACGGCACTGGAAGCAGTGGCGCCGCACAGGCAGTTCGGGCGTAAAGAAAGAAACATCTGGGAGGACGCCGCCCTCGCCCACCTGCAGAAGCAGCCGGGGTCAGGGGCAAGCACTTCCCCGGCCTCTGCGCGCGGTCCGCACAAAGACAGCGGGCTCCCGAGGACGCGGCTCCGCGGAGGCCCCTCCGAGGGTCCCAGCGCGCACGCCGCAGGATCGAGAGCGTGGCGCCAATGAACTTTCCCGTGGAAGCCGGCCACGTTTCCTCTCAGCCACAAAGGGAAGCCCCGTCTATTCCCATCGCAATGGTGCCACCGCATATTTGTGGCTCTCAGGATTTTACCCGGAAAGCCCAGCAATCCCAGCCCGAGCGGGGCTCCCTTCCCGGGACGCGCCCCGCGCGCTCGCAGCCTCCGGTCGGGTCCCCATCGCTCCGCCTCCGGCACGGGGCTGCGCGGCTGGGCGCACGTCCACGCGATGCCAGGAAAGGGATGCACTGGGGGCTTGTTGGGGATCCTACTCCGAGCCCTCTCCCCAACAGCGAGCGGACTTGCAAAACAATAAGCATCCGCCGCCGCCCCTCCCCCACAGGACCCGGGCCACGAGTGAGCGGCACCGGGAAAAGGACCCGCGGGGGTGGCCGGCACCCCGAATCTTCGACCACCCGGTACCTGCCCGCCACCCCAACGCACCCCGAGTCCGTGCTGGAGCGCCGCCAGCAGCGAGGCGCGCGGGCCACGCGGTGGCTGCAGCAGCTGACGCGGCCGCGGCCGCTGCCCACGGGCGCCACGCCGCCCCGGGGGGCAGAAGCGCGCACCACATACCTTGCCGCTGGCCGTGCCCCCGCTGACGCCGATCAGGAAGGGCTCGCCGCCGTTGGGCTGCTGGTTCTGTAGGGTCTGCTCGCTGTCCCCGGCCATGACTCGCGCCGCCCCTCCTCCGCGGCCTGTGCGCGCGGACGCACGCGCCCTCGCTCCACGCCCGCCCGCCGCGCCCGGCTCCCTCCGCCCCGCCGCCGCCGCCGCCAGCCGCTCGGATCCGGCGTGGGCTGCGGTCCCGGAGCAGCGAGCGCCTGCCTGTGCGCACGCGGCGGCCCTTACATCCCCGGCGGAGGGCGGCGTGATGCTGCTGCTCCAATCCGGCGGGCGACGCGCTGCGATTCGCCCAGGCGGCGGTGGCGGGCGTCTGGCCCAGCCCCCGCCCTCGGCCGGCCGCCGCCCGCGGGCGCGGGAGGGTGCGAGCCGACCGCCTTCCGTCCCGGCAGTTAACCCTTCCCCCGCGACCTTGGGCTTTAATTAGAGATGCCGCCACCTCATTCCAAAAAGATAAAAGGCTGAGAAGGGCGGGTCCGATCCTGGAGGAAGTGCTCTAGGTTTGGGAGCAAAAGGGGAACAAGCTTGGGGAATGAAGATGAAACAAAGAGTTAATGTCATCTTATCCAGGCTAAAAATGCGCTTTCCAAATATTATATTTTACCCCCTCCCGTTGGCCAAAGTAATGTCAGCCTCTGGTGTGAAACATTTCCTCTCGCGGAAACCCCCAAACACCATCCTCCTCCACCGAGACTCCACGGAGAAGGGGTAATTTGAGGGGCACGCTCCCTCCTAACAGCAGGCCCTTTCAAACCACCATTTGAAATCCGGAGTTCCTGCGGAGTCAGGGTTAGTGCGAACACGCCCGGTTGACGATTAATATCGTTAACTGAACTGTTTTTCCAGGTGGGCCTCCGGGCGAGAAAGGCAGTACCTGCTTTGGACACCCCCCGGCACCTCCGGAGCCGATTTCTGCATTTAGGAGTAGTCATTCTCTAGCCTCCGTGCTCTGCTAAACGGAGCAATGATGGCAGGCACACCCCAAGACTGCTGTCAGCTGCAAATGACTTATTGCATTTGAAGTTCTGACAATAGTGCCTGGCGCAGTCTCCAACATAGCCCACCGTGGTCCGCAGAGGTCCGAAAGGTTGGCAACTGCTGACTCTAGACCATGTTGTAAGTGTGTGAAGAGAAAAAGGCTAAAACTTGTTAACATAAAAATATCTAAACATTAAAGAATTTTTGTGAGTTTATTTGAGCCAATCTGTGGACAAATGCCAGGAAGCAGAACCTCAATGGATTGAGATAATGCTCCAGAAAATGGCGTGTTGTTTTTTTTAATCTATTTTATAGATTAGAAAGGCAGGAGAAAGCAAAGTTGGGAAACCCCTGGGATTGGATAAAAAGTAAAATGACAGACACATACTTACATGGGTGCAGGATAGTTAACAGTCAACCACCTATATATATAAAGGCTAAGCAACCAGAACAGCCAGTCACTATCATGCCAACTGCGGCCCCTTCCCCTCACCAGCCCA
This sequence comes from Antrozous pallidus, assembly GCA_027563665.1. NCBI lineage: Eukaryota > Metazoa > Chordata > Mammalia > Chiroptera > Vespertilionidae > Antrozous > Antrozous pallidus. Next base: position 42,691,526 of record CM050527.1, read on the forward strand.
GTCCAATCAGACCCCATTGGGGTGGGCAGGCCAGACCCAACCCCTGCACGAATTCGTGCACCTGGCCTCTAGTTAACATGATAACAATGACAGTGAAGGAATCTGTGGTCTCTGTCCTGGTGCCCAGACACATTAGGTTGTGCCCCAGGTGGTCTGGAGAAAGGGAAGTTACAAGTTACCCAGACACTTACTTCTAGGGTATGTTTTCACAGGTGCAAAAAGAAGATAGGCTCGATTAAGGTAAAGATTGACCTTTTCAGTGAAGATACCGGCCTAGCATGTGATGCCCACCATAACTGCTTTAGTTAGAATTTAATTTCAGACCATCCTCTGTGGTGACTTTAGGTCTCTGTTTGCAAGACTGCCATGCAGGGCCTCCCTGAGCTGTCAGATCAGCATGTGGCTCCCCCCCCCCGCCCCCCCCCAAACTGGAAAGGGAACTTCCATCGCGGCCGCGGGGATACACTAGACAAGTAAATTTCAGCCTCTGCCCCAGTGATTCTGGGATTGAATCAATGAGCTGATAGGGTCCAACATTATAAAAAAGGATTTAACTCAATAACATCCTCTTTTAAAACAGTACATTTCCTTAAATTCAGGAACATGTTGGAGAAAAAATACTAAAGAAAATCAAGAGAATGTAAATGTTCTTTCCATATGTGAAGTTAGCCAGAGGGAGGTGCCTTCCCAAATGGCTTGGGGTGCGTGTGTTTGTGCTCATTTGGGAGTCAGCTTCTTCTCCCCAGTCTTTCCTCCACTAGAGCTCTGACAGTCTTCAAGGACTTTTGCAGAGGTGTTTAAAGTCCAAGATCGGGCGGGCCTGTGGGAATTCTGAACTTGACTGACCAACAGCTAAGGTGATATTAAGTAGCTGAGAGGAAGAAGAGCTAGATAAAACAATGTCATGTCCTCCGTGAACTTTGCCCAAATTCCCACCTTCCTTTATCATTCCTACCACTTTTCCCACAATATTTTATCTCAGAAGCTTACAAACAGAGTTGAAAGAGTTTACAGTAAGTACCGCCTAGATTCTCTGGTTCAGATTGTACTGTGCTTGCTTTTCCACACTGGTCATCTACCACTCCCTATAGCCATCACATTTTGTTATAGCACTTGTTTCAAACTTTGCTTTTGTTACTTTTATGTGGTTTAAACAAGCTGATACATTCCTTGCTTTTTGTTTGTTTGTATTTCATTACTATATCCCCAATACCTTCTGGCACAAAGTAGGACTTTAAAAAATATTTCTTGAATAAATGAAGAGACACCATGTATCATTTGTAGATTTCCAAGGGCCACTGAGCACAATGAGGGGAAAGTAGGAAGCAACAGATACACGTCACATGAATGAAGGAATAAATGAACAAATGTGGAAGAGGTAATAAAGTACCAAGTCCAGGCCACTTCACCTCTTTGGAAGGAAAGGTGTTCCCTAGATCAGCAGTCGCCAACCGATGGTCCAGGAGGTCTGAAAGGTTAGTGACCCCACTGCCCTAGATCATACTGTTGCCGCTGCTACTGTTTTCCTGGCATTCTAAATAACTACGAACTAGTTGAACCAACTCCTTAACTAAGCTAACTCATTACACGTCTCTGCACGGTTTAATGGTAGTATCTGCCCTTTATGCATGAGTTAAAATATAGAACAAAAGCTGTCTATATAAAGGGAAGGCCTCCTAAATCTACATTTCCAGCTGTCCTCTGCATTCCGTGTTTTTCCTGTGCTGCATGTTGGCTCCTTCCTGTCCTTAGGGCTGGCTTCCCCACACAGAAGCTACCCACATCCATTTAAATTACTAAGCGCATCCCAGCGCTGGTGACCTCAAGGACTTTCCCATCTTTGCTCTCTGTAAAGCAAGGCAGGCAGCCTGCTATTCCCTGTGCTGTGTCATCCACTCTGGGGAGCCTGGCCGCTAAATCCCAGAGCTCAAGATGTTCAAGTCACCTCTGAGCTTACCATAACAATTACAATGCGGATTCTGAATTAAGTGATTCTGTTTTCTGTCCTCCTCCCCCTCCCACTAAGCGGGGAGGGCAGAAGGGGAAGGTTTTCAATAAAATCCAGAGTTTGAACAGATTCAAGGAAACACATCTTCTTGATATCTGTGATCATCTATTATATAGGTGATTTCAGTCTGATGGAGTTCTGGCCTTGTTCACACAGAGATGAAGTCAGCATGAGTGTGCAGCTGCGGCTGTAGCCAAGGTAGAGACACTGCTGTTGATAGTCCCCACCTGCCCACTTCTCTCCTGTGTAGCTGGAGTTCCCAGCTAGACAAGGAACATTATGTGTTGCCTGAAAGTTTCCCCCCAAGATGCTTCACACCGTGACTAATTCTTTAATTTCTTATCACATTTCCCAGCAGAAAATAAGTTCTTATACCTCAACACGTCTCTGAAGCATTTCAGTTCTATTGTCTTTCTAACTACTTTCTGCCTTAAAAAATGTATTCCTTTTCAATTACAGTTGACATTCAACATTAGTTTGTATTACCGTAGTTGGATGCACAGCCTTGTGTTTAGACAGTCACAAACTTCACAAAACAACTGCTGTGTTCCTTTTGTGGTCAGCTACTCTGACAGACCCTAAGTGCTGCTCTGAAAGGATGACCAGGTGACATTAATGCACTTCACACCCGGCTCTGGGGTCTTAGTCAAGGGCACATGCCTGGGTTGTGGGCTCAATCCCCATGGCGGGGGAGGGGGGGTGCAGGAGGCAGCCAATCAATGACTCTCTCATCATTGATGTTTCTATCTCTCTCTCCCTCTCCCTTCCTCTTTGAAATCAATATAGATAGATAGATAGATATAGATATAGATATAGATATACAGATATATAGAGATATAGATATAGATATATAGATATATAGATATTTAAATAGGTGTCAACCAGCAGGCTGGAAGGGGAAAGGAATTTTTAGAGGAATGGAAATGGGCAAAGACACTGAGAAAATACAGAATTACAATAACGTCAAAGGAATTCGTAACCTACAAAACGTGACTCCAGTGCAAGTGGCTCATTGTGTTGAATGCTATCGCTCTCCTGATTTGTGCACCCACACCCTCCCCCCGAGACAGCAGGCGCAGGCACACAGGACCTCTGCGTTTCCGCTGGCCCACCTTCGGAAGTCCCATGCGCCCCAAGAAGTCCTCCCAGACTTGGGGCAAAGCTCTCACACATGTAATTCTATGGAGGTTTTCGGTATTTCTCGCTTCTCCTCATCCACTTTCCAAGGTGATTCTGTGAAAATGAGACTGAGCTAAAGGCAGTTTAGCTGTTTTGCCCAGCCAGCTCCCAGCACCCCACAAGAGCAGATTGTGCCAGCTGTGTTCTAAGCCTTTAGCGTCACCTAGTTCCCGGCCTTCACCTCAGATCCATATCTGACCTTTGCTTCTCTTCCTGTCACCCGACTCCCACCCTCACCTTCCCACTTTCTGCAAGGACTTCATCTTCTCTAGTAACCTATAGTAATCGATGTCTGTCCCTCCCTGTCACATGCACTGGTGTGTGAGTGCTGGGACTGAGGTGAGGCAGGAGGACCCGGGGTGTGATGTGCAGGAGCCTCTGGCCCTGGGATGCAATGTGGGGTGGGCCTCAGAAAGGAGCCCTTCCTCCATGTGTGCCCGGGTGACCGGCCTCCACGAGAGAATCCGAGGACGTGCAGCTGGCGGTGCCCGCAGCAAGGGAAGAGTGACGGTTGGGTGGCGTAGGTGGAGATTGGTGGCCAAGGATGGCAGGTTCGATATTCCTGGGGTGATGCACTGAGGAGCTAATTGGTGTCGGAGGACAAAGGAGATTAGCCGAGGGAGCGGGCTAGTCTGTCCAGGGGTGAAATGGCACATGAGAGAAGTCGTTTGGGCGTGGAAGCAAACTCTCCCCAAGTTGTTGGGAGAGAAAATGAGATCGATTCTACTTTATCATGTAAGTACTGTGTGTCGGGTCCAGAGGCCAAAGGCTTCGAGGGAGGGGACTTAAGTGTTTCAGAACTATTTTAGTTAGAGACTAAAAACAGGAATAAAAGTCACAGATTCCCAGAAAAACGTGTGTGCACACACACATAAGTAGAATCCTAATAAAGAGGGAATATGCTAATTGACCATCATTCCGTCACAAAGATGGCTGCACCCACAGCTGAGGCCAAGTTCCCATAAGGAGCCTTAATGAGCAATCAGCAGGGACCTCAGCTAGCTCTCTCCGTCCCCATGGGGCTTGATGGGGGACCTCAAGGTGCTTCCTGTCCTGGTGCTGGGCTAGGGGACCTCAGGCTGCACAACCCCCACCTGGCAGGGCTTCATAGGGGACCAGAGACCATGCCCCTCCAACCAGTGGGGCTTGATGGGAGACTTCAAAAGGTGTGCTTCCCATCCTGGTGCTGGGCTAGGGGACCTCAGGCCATGCCCCCCACCAAGTGGGGCTTGACAGGGGACTTCAGGCCACACCCCCACCACAGCACCAGGCCAAGGGACCTCAGACTGCACCCCCTGCCCAGCAGGGCTTGACAGGAGACCTGAGGCTATGCCCCCACACCTCACAGGGCTTGACGGAACCTCAGGCCATGCCCCTTCCCCCAGCACCGGACCAGGGGACCTGAGGCTGAGACCCCTGCCTGGCTGGGCTTGACAGGGGACCTTAGGCCATGCCTCCCACCAGTGGAGCTTGACAGGGGACTTCAAGGTACACCCCCAGTGCTGGGTTGGGGGAACTCAGGTTGCACCCCCCACAGGTGGGGCTTGACAGGGGACTTCAGGCTACACATCCCATCCCAGCACCAGGTTGGGGGACTTCGGACTGCACCCCCAGCCCAGCGAGGCTTAATGGGGGACCTCAAGCTGCAACCCCCTGACTGGCTGGGCTTGACAGGGGGTTCCAAGCCGTGCTCTCATCCAGCAGTGCAGCCCCAGTTTGGGGTTGGGGAAACTCAGGCTGCACCCCGTCCAGTGGGGCTTGATGGGGGACTTGAGGCTGTGACCCCTCCTGGTGCTGAACCAGGGGACCTGAGGCTGCGCCCCAACCCCCGCACTCCCCCTCTTGCCTAGCAGAGCTTTTCGGGGGACCTAAAGGCATGCCCCCTGGCTGGTGGGGCTTGATGGGGGACTTGAGGGTATGACTCTTCCTAGTGCTGGACCAGGGAACCTGAAGCTGCGCCCCAACCCCGAGCTCCCCCTCCTGCCTAGCAGGGCTTGACGGGGGACCTCAAGGCATGCCCCCTGGCCGGTGGGGCTTGACAAGGATGGGACTGGCCGGGTCTGGATCTAGCCCAATGGAGTGGGGGGGCGCTGGTCTGGGTCTCACCCAATTTTGAGGTGCATGTGGATGGGCGGGGACTTGATTCTGGGTCCTGTGGTGTGCCCCAGACTCTGACAGGAGGAAGGTTTTCATATACATTTAACTAATTTTCATTTATTTTGGATACTTTTATTATAAAGGGCAAATAGCAATATTAAATTATTTCCTCTAATTAATCCCCTTTTAATGTGCATGAATTTCGTGCACTGAGCCACTAGTTTTGAGTGTAATTTACTCACACTTAGCACAGTCCGTTAGTTGCCAGCCAGCCTGGGGGCCAGGAGAGGAGGTGGGGAGGGCGCAGCTCCTGTGAGGGAGCATGGCCACCTGCATACACGGAGGTCCGGGCACCAAGGCTGCAGAGGCCGTGTCCACAGGCTTCTGCCCAGGTGTCAACTCACATCTCTGGCCCCCAGGGTGCTGCTACTATGGAAAACAGTATGGACGTTTCTCAAAAAATAAAGAATAGAGCTATCACATGATGATCCAGCAATCCCACTTTTGGATATATGTCCAAAGGAAAATGGAAGGAAAAGAGCGTATCAAAGAGCTATCAATTTCTCCATGCCCTTGCAGCATTATTCACAATAGCCAATATATGAAAACGGCAGATGAGTGGGTAAAGGAATGTGCTGTATTACATACAATGGAATATTATGCAGTCATGAGGAAAAAGAAAATCCTGCCATTTGTGCAAAATGGATGGAGCTTGAGGGCATTGCTCTAAGTGGGGGAAAAAGCAAACAGAAACAGCACAGAAAAGTTGTTGTCAGTAGCTGGGGGTGGGAAATGGGGGAGGTTATTAGTAAAAGGGTACGGGCTTTCAGTTCTAAAGTTAAGGAGGCCTGAGGATCTAAGTAAAACTTCTGCCTGTCATTGAGAATGCTATAATCTTGTATAATAACTTTGCTAAGAAGAGTGCAACTTAGAGCTTCTCTCCACACATATACACAGAAGATAAAGACACAAGGGATGGAGGTGTTGACTATCTGGATGGGGGAAACCAGTCACAAGGTACACAAGTATCAAGCCATCAGCATGAACATGTTAACAATATTAGCAGCTTTGTCAATTATACTTCAACTAGAGGCCGGAGCACAAAATTCGTGCATAGGGGGCGGGGGCATGTCCCTCAGCCCAGCCTGCACCCTCTCCAATCTGGGACTCCTCGAGGGATGTCCAACTGCCCATTTAGGCCCGATCCCATTAGGATAGGGCCTAAACTGGCAGCTGGACATCCTTCTCACAATCTAGAATTACTGACTCTAAACTGATCACTTGCCTGCCTTCCTGATTGCCCCTAAATGCTTCTGCCTGATCACCCCTTAAGCACTCCCCTGCCAGACTTATTGATGTCTAACTGCTCCCCTGCCAGCCTGTTTGCTCTCAACTTCCATCCTCTGCTGGCCTGGTCACCCCTAACTGCCCTCCCCTGCAGGCTTTATAGCTTCCAACTGCCCTCCATTGCAGGCCTGGTCCTTCCCAAATGCCCTCCCCTGCTGGCCTGATGGCCCACAACTGCCCTCCCTTGCAGAACTGGTCCTTCCCAACTGCCCTCCCTTGCTGGCCATTTGGTGGTGGCCATCTTGTGTCCACATGGGGGCAGGATCTTTGACCACATGGGGGCAGACCTCTAGTGTGTTGGAGTGATGGTCAATCTGCAAATTACTCTTTTATTAGATAGGATAAAGGCCTGGTGCACAGGTGGGGGCCAGCTGGTTTGCCCTGAAGGGTGTCCTGGATCAGGCTGGGGGTTCCCTTGGGGTATGGGGCAGCCTGGGTGAGGGGCTATGGTGGTTTGCAGGCTGGCCATGCTCCCCAGCGACCCAAGTGGAGGCCCTGGGATCTGGGATTAATTTATGTTCTACAATTGAAACTTTGTAGCCTGGAGCAGAGCCAAGCCTTCTGCTCACTCAGTGGCAGCAGCCATTTGTTTGGTTTTATTTAAGTTCTATAATTGAAACTTTGTAGCCTAGAGGGGAGGCCTAGACGGTAGGGTAGCAGAAACTTGACTTCCTCCATTGCTCAGGCAACCCTAGCCTCTGCTCTCTCCAGCTTCATGGCTGCTGCCATTTCTGTTGGGATGAAATTGAAACTTTGTAGCATTGAGTGAGGCCTAGGCCAGCAAGGGCAGGCGGAAAGCTTGGCTTTCTCCATTGCCGGGGAAACCCAAGCCTCCTCCCTGCTCTCAGTGGCTGCAGCCATCTTGGTTGGGATTTATTTACATAATTTGCTCCTGATTGGCTGATGGGCATGACTATGGCGTGGCTTGATCAGGGAGGGGTACAGTCATTTTGCACATTACTCTTTTATTAGATAGGATAAGCAAAACTGTCTTTAAAAAAGTAAAACATCCTTCAAAAATGAAACTTTGGGGACAACATAGCAAACCTGAGCCGAAGTCTTCTTCCTCCAACCCAACTGTAAAGATGCTGTAGTAGCAAGAAGGATGTTGCACTCCAGGATTTACCGTGAGTACTGTAGAAGCAAGCCCCTGGGGAGAAGACACTAGCTTAGCCATGCCTAAATGGAAGACATAGCAGTCGGAGTATGTAAGAGAGCCAATACCCAGAAACGGGTATTTCCAGTGAGAACTGCATTTTTTTTTTCTTCTCCCTCACATTGTCCCTTCAAGGTGGTTTCCTGAAAACTGCCTTGCATATATAATTGTTAGATTCCCTTGCATGGGCTGCACAATTTTGCATTGCAATCAGTAATATATGAGGGTGTCTGATAATTCACAGCCATGCTACGTGGTCACTTTTGGATTTCTGACAACCTGAGAGTCTAGATGAAATGATGGTGGAGAAATGGTGTCTCTTAGTGGGTTTTTTTGTTTGTTTTTTGTTAATCCTCACCTGAGGATATTTTTTTCCATTGATTTTTACAGTGGATGGGAGGAAGAGACAGAGAGAGAAACATCCATTGGTTGCCTCCCACAAGAGCTCCAACCAGCTATGGGGCTCGAGTGTGCAACTGAAGTATATGCCCTTGACTGGAATTGAACCTGCGGCCCTCCAGTCCTTGGGCCAATGCTCTAATCACTGAGCAACACCAGTGGCTAGGGGTCTTTTTGTTTTTAAATATATATATATATATTATTGATTTTTTACAGAGAGGAAGGGAGAGGAATAGAGACTTAGAAACATTGATGAGAAACATCGGCCAGATGCCTCCTGCACACCCCCTGCTGGGGATGTGCCACAACCAAGGTACATGCCCTTGACCAGAATCGAACCAGGGACTTTCAGTCTGCAGGCCAATGCTCCATCCACTGAGCCAAATTGGTTAGGGCTTTGTTTTTTAATTTACCTTTATTGTTAAAAGTATTACAGATATCCCCTTTATTCCCCTCCATTGACTTTTTCCACCCTGATCCCACCCCCCAAGCCTTTACCACACTATTGTCTGTGTCCATGAGTTATGCATATTCTATCTAATAAAGAGGTAATATGCTAATTGACCTCCAGGCCATCGCAAAGATGGTGGCGCCCACAGCCAATAAGAAATGAATATGCTAATTAACTGCCCCACCCTAAAAGATGGCAGCATGTGCTCTGCATGCCTGCCTCGAGTCCCCCAGTCTCCTCGGCCCCCCAGTTTCCAAGGCCAGCCCAAGATGCATGCAAGCCTCGAATGGTGGCTGCCCAGCCTTCTAGGGCTGCCCAAGGCTCTGGTAATCAGAGCCGGCCAAGGGTTATGCTGCCGGCAGTGGCAGCAGCAGAGGTCTGATGGGGTGTCATCTTTCCCTGATTACTGGGTCACCTCCCACCCTTGAGGGCTCCCAGACAGTGAGAGAGGGCAGGCCGGGCTGAGGGACCCCCTCCCCCCAATGCATGAATTTTCATGTACCAGGCCTCTAGTATACATATAGTTCTTTGGTTAACCTCTCCCTACCACCTCCACCCCCCCCTCTGAGATTCATCAATGTCTTCCATGTCTGTTTATTTTGTTCATTAGGCTCCACATGAGTAAGATATGTGATACTTGCTTTCTCTGACTGGCTTGTTTTGATACAAGGTTGTTTTTTTATATAGTTTCTCATTTATTTATTCATTTATTTTTATCATCACTAGAGGATATCCTCCCCTCCCCCCCTTTTTTAGGAGAGAGGGAGAGACAGAAACACCGATGTGAGACACATTGATTGGTTGCCTCCCGCATACTCTCGACCAGGGCCAGGAGCTTGCAACTGAGGGACGTGCCCTTGGCCAGAATCAAACCCAGGACCCTTCAGTCAGCAGGCCGCTGCTCTGTCCACCGAGTCAAACCAGCCTGGGCCTGACTGTCTTACTTTGCTGAACATAATCCTTTCCAGGTCCTTCCATCAATGTTTTTTCTTAAAATACAGTTTCATAGATTTCAGAGAGGAAGAGGGTGGAGATTGGGAATCGTTGATTGAGCCCGTAACCTGGCATGTGTCCTGACCAGAACCGAATCCAGAACCCTTCAGTCCGCAGGCGACACTTATCCTCTGAGCCAAACCGGCCGCTAGGGCATCAACAGTGTTGTCTGAACTGACTTTCTCACACTGGGGCTGAGCACAACCATCTTTCCTTTGGTTGAAGGTACTATTTTTGGTGGCCATTTATTGGTGAATTCTGTGTTGTCCTGTTATGCTTTTGATCTTATCGTTTCATAGAAATAATTTTCTCATTTATCTTATGCTATGCTTACAGTGTTTTTTGCCTTGCAAATGTTTTTTTAACCCACAAGTAATCCCAATTCTAAAGAAATTAACTCCTGCCCTTACTGGTTTTGCTCAATGGAGAGAACATAGGCCTATGGACTGAAGAGTCTTGGGTTCGATTCCTATCAAGGGCACTGCCTGGGTTTCGGGCTCAGTCCCCAGTAGGGGGCATGCAGGAGGCAGCTGATCAATTTCTCCCATCATTGATTTTTCTTTCTTTCCCCTTTCCTCACTGAAATTAAAAAAATATTTTTAAAATAAAAAAAATTAACTCCTGTTTATGGGACTTATATATCACTAATACCGTTTTTCAGGTCTTTAATATCCTGATTTTCTGTCCACTTGTATCAAACTAGAATTGTGGATTTATCTATTTTTCCTTTTAGGTCTGTCAGTTTTTATTTCATGAACTTGGAAGCTCTGAATTAGGCGCAGACTTATTTAAGACTGGCAGGTCTTTGTCTGAACCAACCCTTTTGTTATTATGAAGGGACCTCTTTGTCCTTGGTGTATGCTTGTCCTGTGGTTTACTGTCTCCTGTAACACCGTCCTCCAGCCTCCATAGGAGCAATGCTTGCGTGGCCTGTCTGCACATAGAACCTGTGGGAGGATTATCTGCATGGGTTCCAGAGAGGATACAGAGAACAGACCTCAGAAATGAATGCACAACCTGTGTCCTGGTGAAAAGCATTTTCCCCATGCCTGGGGAAAGGTCACGTGATCAGAACCCTGTGGAGGAAAGGTTAGAAATTCCCTGTAGTTTGGTGGAGCACTTTGGCACATGAAGTACACCTTTCACAGAAATTTTTAAAAATATATTTTATTGATTTTTTACAGAGAGGAAGGGAGAAGGATAGAGAGTTAGAAACATCGATGAGAGAAACATCGATCAGCTGCCTCCTGCACACCCCGCACTGGGGACGTGCCTGCAACTAAGGTACATGTCCTTGATCGGAATCGAATCTGGGACCTTTCAGTCTGCACGCCGACGCTCTAGCCACTGAGCCAAACCGGTTTTGGCCCACAGATATTTTTGAGTGTCTGCTAATGAGCTCTGTGCTAGATGCAGAGGTCAGTTTTTTAAAAAGTATTTTTTAATTGATTTCAGAGAGGGAGATGTAAACATCGATGATGAGAATCATCGATCACATGCCTCCCCCATGGCCCTCACGAGGGATTGAGCCCACACCCAGACATGTACCCTGACTAGTGAGTGACCTTCATGATTCATAGGCTGATGGTCAGTCACTGAGCCACACTATCCAGGCGATGCAGACGCCAGTTTGAGATTGAGCTCCTGTAAAGGCCTGCAGCCAGAACAGTGAGGCTGGGGCATTTGCAGTATTGCTTATATCTCTGTGTCTCCATGAATAAAATCAATGTCTTTTCAGCAGCAAGGTAACCACTAATGTTAGGGGCAGAAATAGAATAGTGAGGAGTAGCTATGGTTTTAAGAAATACTAATCATGCTCTGTTAACTGTGATTGTTCTGTTCGGATTAGAGAAAGCACACTGTGGTCCATTCTCCTTTTCCGAGAACTGCCTATTCTCATGGAAAGACTAACCATCCTGTTGCCAAAACAATCTGGTCCCAGAGGTGCCCACACTTTGTGACCCCCTGCCCGCACTGCCTGTATATAACCTGCAACCATTGTACCTCACCTACTTCCCATGCCTGCAATCCCTACTTCCCCAAGTAATCTTTGTCCTTCTACCCAATATAAGCAGCTGGCTTATGGCGGGAGAGGGAGTAAGAGCAGATTTTTGTGGATAACCTGCTGCTCTCCTATGCCATTGGCAGTAATAGGATAAACACTCATACATGGTTCAACCCTGTCTCTGCTTAATTGGCAAAAGTAGTGACAGGCAGCCAGGACCCATTGGCTGTCGGGTCTCACTAAAATGAACGGTAAGATATTTAGTGAGTAAGAGTGGGTTATTGGCCAACAATATATCATGGGAACACTTAGTAATCGCGACAGTGTGTATCTGTAGCGGGAACTGTCACCTCAAATTGTAGGCTTCTATTAAGACGGGCCAGACTCAACCATGAGGGAAAAGGGTGAATTTTAGGTATTTAAATATTTTCAAAAGCCCCTTCTAATTCTAATATTACAGAAGCTTACTGTTAAAATGAAGTTTTTATATTTCCCTCTCTTAAAAGGCTACTTCTCCTCTGTCAGGGCTGTCGCCATACCAGTTACCATCCGGACAGACTTACCAGGAAATCAATGAGACCCTCACATGCACTGGCCCCCTAGTTAGGACTCTTTTGTACCTGACTTTGATTCTAAGTCCATATTCTTTTTCCGAAAGAGAGGCCCAATAACTGTATAAGCTTCAGGCCACATAAGACTTAGAAATGCCTTTGGTGGAACCTGATAATTCGTCTTCTTACTCACCTCATCTTATTTGGTTCTAAGGTTTACTATTTCAGTCTTCACAGTTCTTTCAGATTTTGCTCTTTCTCCTCGGTTTCTGCTGATTCTACTTGTTTAGTTCAGGGCTTCCTTGCTTGAAAACTGTGTCCTAGTGACAGCTGGTTTTCCTGATGCAATATTGCTCCAAATGAATCCACCCTATTTAAAGCTGCCAGACCAATTAAAAAACAACACTGCTGCCCAGCCAGTATGGCTCAATGGTTGAGTGTGTCAACCTTTGAACCAGGGGGTCACAGTTTGATTCCTGGTCAGGATACATGCCCCAGTTGCAGGCTTGATCCCCAGGGGGGGATGTGCAGGAGGCAGCCGATCAATGATTCTCTCTCATTAAAGATGTTTCTCTTTCTCCCTCTTCCTTCCTCTCTGAAATCAATAAAAAATATATTGTAAAAACAAAACAAAAACACTGCTTATTTTGAAAACTTACCATCCAGCTTAAGATATTCTGATCTTTCCAACATCACCGGTCTCCTGAAACTGGGGAGCTGAAACGCCGGGGCAAAAGTAGCAATCAGCCCTGGCTGGTGTCGCTCAGTGTTCCAGAGCGTCGGCCAGCTCACGGAACGAGCCTTCTCGGGTTCCATCCCCGGCCCTGGTAGGACGGCAGGCAGGAGGTAACCAATCGACGTGTCTCTCTCACACTGATGTTTCTCTTCTTCTCCCCTCCCTCCCTTTAAAAATCAATGGAAAAAATATCCTCAGGTGAGGATTAACAACAAAAAAGTGGCAATCAACCAGAGGGTTAGTGAAGGCACAAAAGAAACGTGACATTTTTAAAAAGAGTATCATTTTTACCTGATGGCATGTAGTTTAAAAGATTAACTGCCCTTTCTTATATCAATCAGGTATAAAGTTGAATGCAACAGGAAAACAATTTGGGCCTCAGATGCAGAAAACTGAATTCATCATTATTCTTGGCTCATGACATTCTCTTCATCAGTACATTCGTTCATGTTGCCACTTCCCATGACATCACCACCAACAGGGAAACTAGGACAGAAATTTACTTTTACATTCACCTGTGATGCTTAATTACCTCACCCAGCGTTTTCCCATTCAAGTCCACACCAGCAAAATCATCATTCTCTTGCTTTTTCTTTTAACATCCTAAACGGTGTTTGGGGGGATGTTTATAGCCATTAGCATTACGGAAAGTCCAATGTGTGCTATGTGTAATTTTTAAGAAATTACTCTTTTCACCACATATTATACAGGTGGGGCAAAAGTAGGTTTATAGTTGTTTGTATGGAAAACAATAAGTAATAATACAAAAATAAACTGTTCCATGTACCCAGATGCTCAGGACGACTATCAATTAAGTGACACAGCCAGAACAGAACCAGGTGTGACTTCAAGGTCATGTTCTCATTGCACCTCCACACTTACCACGGGCCATGCAAGGCTGACGAAAAACCTATCCTGCCTGAGTTACTCAAGTCAAGGTGTAGCTCAAATGAAAAGCTTCCCCAACTCCTCCAGGGCGATCTTGCCCTCATACTTGCTCCCACATTTTATGAATACCGCCCCGTATTATCCCTTCACAATGCGTAACTTAATAGTCCCTGTGACACCCTCTCTGGCCCTACAGTGCCCACCACTGTTCGCCCCCGGGTAGGAACTCACTGTCTGCTAAGGAACAGGGTCTCTGCCTCTAGGTGTAAAGAGAACACAGAAACGCACCTATAACTAATCAGGCCAAAAGCGTGGAGCCCGAGCACTAGAAAGCGCATTGGAGTTTAAAAGAGCCTCAAGGATTGCGCGAGCACACACACACAAATCAGGCTGCAAACAGGCTGCTGGGGCATTTTCTTTCACCTACACAGCAGGGTTTTGTTTTATTTTATTTTATTTTATTTTATTTTAATGAACTACCAGCACTCATAATTGAACTTTCACATGATAGCAGGGCTTCTGGAAAATGGGGAGATGTTGGACTCGGGTGCTCGTTCTCGAAGAGGAACTGGTTGGAGGTGTCGGCCGCCCCTTTCAGATGGCAGCGCTCCCTCACTCATCCGGTGGCTCCCACCACTGCCTTCCGCCCAGCGCGGGAGCATGTACTGTGACCCCTGCCTAGACCTGGGTCATGACACCCCCACTCCCCGCTCCGCGTACTTTCCTGCCCGCCCCAGAAGCGCTCCTCCTCCGAGACCCTGCTGCCTCGGCTCCCGCGCGCTGCCCGCCCCGGGTCGCCGCCGCGCACACGTCTACGAACCTCGGTCCCACCGCGCAGGCCCTCCGCGAGGGCGACGTTCCCGAGGCCAGCGGCGCCCCTCCTCCGCGGCCCCGGCACCGTGCGGTGCGAGTCGCACGCGAGGAAGTCAGTCTCCCGCTTTGCCGCAAACATAGGCTCAACTACCTAACCGGCCTCGGAGCTGGGCCGAGACGGTGCGGAGCCGAGCGGAGCACGGCCCTGGAGCGGGCCAGGCTGCGGGCCAGGTCTCAAGCCGCCGACAACCTCAGCCGCCCAAATCCCAACTCTCGCGAGGCCCGCCCGAGCGCCGCTGCGTTTCCGTGAGGGCCCCGCCCCGCCCCCCGGAAGGAGCCCTTCCGGCGCCGTGTCCCGGAATCGGAAATGTGGCTCCCTATCTGTCAGAGGCGCGGTGCTGCTCGGCGGTCCTGAAGTATAGTAAAGTCGTTTTCCGCTCATTTTCCGTGGCTATCGAGCGCTTCCCTCCGGCGGGTGGGAGTGCAGAGCCGGAAGTGCAGGATGAGTACCATGTTCGCGGACACGCTGCTCATCGTCTTCATCTCCGTGTGCACGGCTCTTCTCGCCGAGGGTGAGGGCGCTGCTTCCCTGATGTCTGAGCTGTCCCCGAGGGGAGGGTCCCCGACCAGGGGTCCCCGACGCCACACCGGGCAGTTCGTCAGCCCTGCTTGCTCGGGGGCTCTTGTACTCTATCCCAGTGAAGCCGGCGACTCGTGCACGACTCGGGCGGGAGGGATCGTGTGCACGCAGTGGCCGGGTTTCTTTGGTCACTTGAGTGTCTGTGGAGACGCCTTGTCATCACGTGCTTTTGGTTAAGAGTCCGTCGTTTTAACTATTGTCGTCTATAAAGCAAAAGAGTTGAAATCCTTCCTTACTCAACCGTGGCCACTAATGACAGTTGTTGGGACCGTTGCAAACATTTCTCCTTGAGCACGTTGCGCTTCATGTTGCAGGTATCACCTGGGTTCTGGTTTACAGGACAGACAAGTACAAGAGGCTGAAGGCGGAAGTGGAAAAACAGAGTAAAAAATGTGAGTATGGCAGCTCCCTTCAAAAGTAGTTTAATGGGTCAATTTCATGGAAGCGCATGTTGACAGTGAATAGTTTGAGTAGCACCAGCCCATCCAAAAACCTTGTAAGGAAACGCAGAGACGATTCCCACTTGAAGTCAAATTAGGAATATGGCTTTTGTGCAAAATGTCAGTGACGTGAGGGGTCTGTGTTAGGTGCAGGAGACATTGCAGTCCTTCAAGGGTGATTAGAACTAGGGTGGAGAGTGAGAAGGGGGAAGGATTTCCAGATAAAGGAAATAGCATAGATGCAAAAGGAGGGGTATTTTAGGGACTAAGATGTGTTTGGTGAACAACAGTCACTATGATTGGTATCAAGGTAAGTGGTGTCCTGAGGGAGAAGTCACCTTTCATTTGGTTGAAGTCACCTTTCATGTGTTTGATGAAAAGGTTAAGAACAAGTAGAGTTTATTGTCTTTAAAATAAAAAAGATATTTCTGAAGGGCTTTATGTCTTAGAAGAGCTTGATATTTTCTTTCTTACAATGTGTCATTTTAAAAAATGTAATAAATCTTTATTGTTCAGATTATTACAATGTTGCTCTTTTTTCCCTCCCATAGCTCCCCTCCCCCTGGTATCCATCCCATCCTCTGCCCTCACCACTCCCCCCACTGTCCTCATCCATAGGTGTACGCTTTTTGTCCGGTCTCTTTCCACACCCCCACTCTCCTTTCCCCCAAGAATCGCCAGTCCAGTCCCTTTCTATGCCCCTGATTCTATTATATTCACCAGTTTATTCTGTTCGTCAGATTTTTAATTCACTTGATTTTTAGATTCACTTGTTGATAGATGTGTATTTGTTGTTCATAATTTTTATCTTTACCTTTTTCTTTTTCTTCCTCTTCTTAAAGAATACCTTTCAGCATTTCATATAATAATGGTTTGGTGTTGGTGAACTCCTTTAGCTTATTCTTATCTGCGAAGCACTTTATCTGACCTTCAAATCTGAATGATAGCTTTGCTGGATAGAGTAATCTTGGTTGTAGGTTCTTGTTATTCATCACTTTGAATATTTCTTGCCATTCCCGTCTGGCCTGCATAGTTTCTCTGACTCCGAGCGTATCCGCAACTCTGTCCTCCTCAGCTCCCCCGAGTCTCAGTGTCCTTTTATTTTTCCTTCTGTTTGTGGAATGTCCACTCAGTCAGCCGTCTGGTGGTTCTGAATGATGTCCGTTTTGTCCTTAGTTGTAGTTTTGAATTTGTTGTACGGGGCAGCAGTATGGGTGTTTACTATGCCACCATCTTGGTTCCTCTCCTCACAATGTGTCATTCGATCCACATAACAACTATTTGTGGTCAGTTGTATGAATATTATCCTCCTTTATGGGAAAGGAGATTGAGGCTTAATAAGGTCACAGAACAAACAAAGAATTGGACAAACTCAGGCTTTTTAAATTATAGCTTACTGTTCTTTCTCTTATTTATTAATGACAGTGCACCGCAACGTATTTAAACCCAGGTTATTATCTTTACCTGCACAGGTGTGATCCTCTCTCAGGCTTTCCCTGGTTGGGAAAGGTACCTGCATGCTCCAGTAGTGCAGGCTAGAGGCTCTGGAGCACTTTCTTCATTTGGTCCTGGACACCACACTCCTTGGTCTTGCTTTCCTCTGGCTGGTCATTCTTTTACAGATTTCTTGTTGGTTCCTCTTCTTGACCTCCTCTTGTTGGGGTTGATTGCCAGTGGTGAACTCTTATGTGTAATGTTTGCCAGTGACCTCCAAATTTATCCTCTCTAATACAGACCAAAGAGTCCCGGGTTCTATTCCAGTCAAGGGCACGTACCATCCTTGCAGGCTCCTCCCTGCCTTGGACCCTGATTGGGACTCATGCAGGAGGCAACCAATGTTTCTCTCACATTGATGTTTCTCTCTGTCTTTCCCTCTCTCTTCCAGTGGAAAAGAAGAAGGAAACAATAACAGAATCAGCTGGCCGACAACAAAAAAAGAAAATAGGTAAGATGAGTTATTGGTATACACAAAATTTAGGTTTTCTTGGAAGAAGTAAATTCTCAGGTGATGATGCTATGTAAAGATGCTGACCATGGAAACTCGTGTGTGTGTGCATGTATGTGTGTGCATGTGTGTGTGTGTGCATGTATTAGTGTGTGTGCATGTGTGTGTGTGCGACTGTATGGTTCACCGAGCACTTGCTATGTTCTTTTTCTCGATTCTTTCAACCATTCTGTGGGACATATTCAGGCAGTTGCTCCTTTTGGGTCTTCGCTTCAAATTTTCAGTTTTAGTAAGTGATGTTGATAGTTGTGGCTTTTGAACTTGCTGAGGGTTCTTTGTGTAGTTTGCAAAAGCACATTATTTTTAATACCTGAAATGATTATTTCCAGGTAAGTCTGAGCTAGTAAGTCTGAGCTACGTTGTGTTATAGTCATGGCTTCCTTACTGAGTGCTGTGATGATTGGCGATGGAAACCCACCAAAGTTCAGAAGTTTTCTGCTGAGGGATTTTTATATCATCTGAAAGATAATGACATGACTGGTTTTTTAGTGTGTTGTGGAATTTAATTACCAAATGTAATTCTGTCCCAAAGAGACCATTTATAAATTACTAAATGTGCTTTGTATTTATGATGCTTCCTAACTCTAAAATAAGGGAAAAGCATGTATTTGGCTCAGAAGCACTGTTTCTGTGCGCAGGTCACTGCTCTTACATCCCAGCAGGGAGACCTCTGCCTGGTCCCCTCTGGTGCAAGCTTCCTAACTCAGTACACAGGGGCAGGGGTTTCTATGTGGCCCGCTCATCTGGGTCTGTGCGTATCGGTCGCGCTGGTGGGCACCGGAGAAACAAGGCAGAGAAAGCTCTGTCCTTCAGGATGTCTGTGCTGACAGCGAAAACAACCCGGGCAGCGCTGTGTGTTGTGGAGACACATTCTCAGTGTCGTGAGAACAAAGAGAAAGTCTATCCAAACCAACCTAAGGCAGTGTTCGGCAAACTTATTGGTAAACAGAGTGGCAAACCGTGGCTCGTGACCACTGCTTTAGCCGAATCTTGAAGCCATAGTATGAGTGAGCTGAATCAAATAGAAACAAATGTGCTGGTCAGTATTATTGAGCACTCACTCTCTGCAACACTGATGTGAGCCCTTTACATACTTTCATTTTTTTAAATATTTTTTTTTTATTGATTTCAGAGAGAGGAAAGGAGAGATAGAAACATCACTGATGAGAGAGAATCATCGATTGGCTGCCTCTTGCATGCTCCCCACTGGGGACTGAGCCCAAAACCTGGGCATGTGCCCTGAGCAGAAATCAAACTGTAACCTGTTGGTTCATGGCTCAGTGCTCAACCACTGAGCCACTCCCGCCGGGCACATGTACTTTTAAATTCTCTCAACAGCACACACGGTTGTGAAGGGTTACCTCGTTTTCACAGATGGGAAACTGTGGCTGAAGTGCTGAGCTGTATGATGGTGAAGTCAGTGCAGAGCAGGGCTACAGCCTGGGCCTTCGTCACTGCAGACTCTGCGCTAATCAGCCCCGTGCACTAGGCACAGAGGGTCCATAGCACACGTGGACCCGGAGGGGTGTTAGATGAAAGAAGCTGTGGGAAGGACAGGCAGGTGAGCTGGAGAAAGTAGCCTCTAGGTCAGGAGGGCAAGGCCTTGAACTTGCCTCCAGAGAGCTTTCTATAACCATTAAGAGATGTAAACAGGCTTGACATCAGAGTCTAAGGAAGACAACTCTGGCAGCAGCATGGAGTACACACTGGAGAGGGGACTGTTCTGGCAGTAGGAAAGTCATAGGGCTTTTTAAGTACCCCAAGCATAAAACGGCAAGAACCTGCACTTGGGCTGGGATTGGAATAGATTTTAGATTCAGCGGATGCCAGAGAAGTACAGGGAGAGGGCAGAGTCTCGAGAGGAGCCCGGGTCTCTGGTTTGGAGGAAGAAGTATTGGATGAGGAGCAGTTAGGGGTGGGGGGGAGAAGATTTCAGCCCGGGCAGTGTGGCTCGGGTTCAATGCCTAGTCAGGGCACCTGCCCAGGTGTGGGCTTGATTCCCAGTGGGCGGCCTGCAGGAGGCAGTGATCAATGATTCTCTCATCATTGATGTTTCTATTTCTTTCTTCCTCTCTGAAATTAACACAAAATTTTTAAAAAAGAGAGAGAGAAGCAGATTTCAGGTTTGATCGTATGGGACTTGCCATGCTGTGTGACAGCGGGTACACAATGAATGGGTGGATGGTTGTGGAGCTGGCAGGGAGGTAAAGGCTACAAGGAGGTTTTAGAATCATACGCCGACAAGTGGTAGTCAAGTCCACCAGAGAAATGGGATCACTGGGAGACTTCCTCTAGACTCCAGAGTAAGAAAAGCTGGGCTGCGGGCGGAGAGTCCTCAGGAAGCAGTGGCTAAGGGCAGCGGAAGTGGAGCGCTGCCAAGGCACAGCTCGAGCAGTTCGAAGTCGCAGAGGATGAGGGGAGAGTTTCAGGGTCAGGAGCGGCTGAAGGTGGGTGTAAGTGCCTGAGGGGCAGAATGGAGGCTATTGATGACTTAGCAAGAGTGATTTCTGTGGCACAGCACGGTAAAGGCAGGAGCCAGATTGGATAGATTAGGGAGAGCAGGCAAGGTGAGCAACTGAGATCTCAAACATGGACAGTTCAGGTAGCTTTGCCTTCAATCAATGACACAGGATCTAAACTCAACATCATCTTAACATGGAATGCGGCCTTGAACGTTTGCTCACCAGAGAATGTCATTAAAAGTGAAGAGATGATATTTATGAAGAGTTGAGGATCAGAGTCGTCTCAGGGGTTAAGGACATAGTATTTATTAGGCATTGCTCACAAGGAAAACAACCTATCCGTTCTCTAGTTTGTAAGTTTTACTCTTAGATTCAGCCTGACTCTCGGAAATCTGTAACCTAAGCTGCATTCTTTGGGACTTGGTGAAGCTGCTCCTGCCCTCGGGAGTCCTGCTTGGGGTGTTTGTGAGTGTTGTCCAGAGCACCCCTTGGTGCTCTTTTACAAGAAATGGTGGGCGTTTTGATCTGTTAGTTTTCAATGTTAAGAAGAGCAGTGCTTCTCATTAATCGTTACCTGTGGACACTGCACTGATGGACGCCTGCCCAGCTGCCGGTGAGCATGGCAGAGAGGGTGTGGAGTCCGCGCATTTCTGTGCTGGCTGCATTCACAGTGCTGCTCTGTGCCTCCCTCTTCTCTGCTCAGATTCCCCACTTGAGTTAGTTACAAAAACATGCCTAGTCCTGGCTGGGCTGTGCAGATGATTCTGCCCTGAAAGAAGCAGTTTTCAGTAGAGGGGACTGGGGGGCAGTGTCCGCGCCCAGGGAAGAGACGCCGTGGACTTTACCTGAGGCTCTTTGATGGAGCGCGGGTAGAGCTAGTAAATTGGAATCGAGGCGCCTGCACAGACATAGAGGATTATGTATTTCCCGTCAGGGCTGTGGCTATTTTACGCCTCCCTCTCGTAGAAGAGGAACTGGTTTACGTTTGGTACATGGCTTTGATTTCACGCTGTGGGCTGCAGCCATGTTACCTGAAGCAACAAGGGATGTATTTTAGGGGCGTATGTGATCCAGACTCAGGCAAAGCTGCACTGACTGGTTCCAGGAAGGCAGGACTGTGTCAGGCCGAGTGAGCCTGGAGGTGAGGCTGCCAGGGGGCTCCCTGTCTTCAGGGCTCGGCTGCCGACACTCCCTCTCCCTCTCCTGCTGTCCAGCTGCCCTGCGGCCTCGGGGGTGCTCATCTCGCAGGCACTGGTTGCCATCACCTGCCTCTTTCTGCTCCCGCACTCCTCACGCGGCTCTGTGGCCACCACATCAGAACTGCCCCAGACACTCGTTAAAACTTAGGGGCTGAGTTGAGTCTCAAGCTTTACTGAATCACCTTCTTGACATGCGGACCAGGAATCTGCTTTCTTAACAAGCTTCTCAGACAATTCATAGGTAAACTGAAGTTTGAGAGCCAACACAGAAAATTGTAATTTTTCTATTTCTGCTCCCACAGTTAATTGACATAATTTCCTGATTTAAATTCTTTTAGATATCTATTTTTTAAAATTAATTTTTACAGAGAGAGAAGGGGATAGAGAGAGGAAAACATCGACAGTGATCGGCTGTCTCCAGCATGCCCTCCACCGTGGGTCGAGCCCTCAACCCGGGCATGTGCCCTGACAGGGATTCGAATTGGCAGCCTCTTGGTGCATGCAGCGATGCTCAACCACACCGGCTGGTTGAGAGAAGGAACCCAATGGGCTGAGCTAATCAGTTTTTAAAAAAAGATATCTTTATTTATTTCGGAGAGGAAAGGAGAAAGAGAGAGAGGGGGGGGGAACATCAAAGATGAGAGAGAATCACGCACACCCTGCACACCCCAAACTAGGGATTGAGCACACAACCCAAACTGAGATCGAACCATGATCCCCTTGTTCATAGGTGAGTGCTCAATCACTAAGTCATGCCAGCGAAGTTCAGCTCATATTTTCATGCCAAAAGTTGTGGACTGGTTACCTCAGGTCAGTAGTGGTGGGAGGTGGATACTGGGGACATTCCCATGCTGACCTTCAGCAGAGCCCATGGCTGGGGACAGAAAGGCAAGCATTCTGACCCTTGACTAAGTACGGGGAGGGGCGGTGTCTTCTCCTTTCCTAGAGACTGGGAATTATGGTAGGACATTGTTGATATTTAATTTATTTTTTTTGTTCTATCCCTTTGTGTGGTATTTTCCACAAAAGAAGGCTGCATCAGGCAGATAATTTAAATTTTACTTCTCCATGGCAAATCTCCATGATATTCCATGGGATATTATAAATTGGTCTTCCATTCAAGACAGCTCAGAATGCAGGACTGTCGTGGGATACCTGCCTTTTTTTTTTTTTTTTCCATTAGTTCCCATTGATGTAATACAAGAATGGATCTTCGTGTACTGCATTAAAACAGTACCAGAGGCAGTTTTAAAAAGTTGACCTTGGGGAGGAGAAAACAAGATGGCAGCATAGGTAAACACCTAAACTGCTGCCTCGCACAACAATTTCAAAATTATAATTAAAAGACAAAATGGACACTATCCAAAACCACAGGAAAGCTGGTTGAGTGGAAATTCTACAACTAGAAGGAAAGAGAAAAGGACACTGAGACTCAGAGGAGCTGCAAAAGGCTGAGGTACAGAGACCAGCATGCAGAGAGGTCAGACAGCTGAGTGCATGGCTGGCTTTCTCAAACAGGAGGGAGATGGAAGCTCCCAACTCCATTAACCCCAGTTCCAAGTGCACTGAACTGCAGTTCCAGGTGAGACTCTGGGAACCCAGACTCATTGGGGGAGAAACTGGACTCTATAGCAGCAGGCAAAACTTGAGGGCGGCTTACACTCAGAAGTGCTTGCAGTGATTACCGAGGGACACTGAGACCCAGGGGCCTCATAGGGCAGGGCTGACGGGAAGCCAAGGCTGTCTGCTCCACCCTGAGAATCCGCCCCATCCAAGCTGAGCACAGAGGCTTTTGCAATTTTGTAAGTCATGTCTCATAAGGGTGTCTCTAGCACAGAAGTTCTCCCAGCGTAGACACAGCTGATCCTCACAGCCAGTTGGCCTGGAGGTCAATTCCTCCCAGTGATACCAACAACAATCAAGACTTAACTACAACAAGGCTGTACATACAGCCCTCAAAAAGGTGCACCAAGAGTGTCCACCTCAGGTAACGGGGGAGGCTGGGCCCTATAGGACGTCTTGCACACAAAGCTACTCTACCAACTCAGGGAAGCAGCAAAAATGCAGAGACAAAGAAACAGATCACAAATGAAAGAAATGGAGGAAAACAAACAACTAGATATAGAGTTCAAAACCACAGTTATAAAGTTTTTCAAGAATTTTCTAGAAAAGACCAATAAATTTAGCAAGACCCTCAAGGATATGAAAAAGGACCAACTAGAAATTAAACATACACTGACTGAAATAAAAAATATTATACAGAGACCCAACAGCAGACTAGAGGATGGCAAGAATCAAAAAGATTTGAAATACAAAGAAGCAAAAAACAACCAGAAAAGCAAAAAGAAAAAAGAATCCAAAAATTTGAATATAGTATAAGGAGCCTCTGAGACAACCTCAAGATACCAACATTAGAATTATGGTGATGCCAAAAGAAGAGAGAGAGCAAGATACTGAAAACCTATTTGAAGAAATAATGATAGAAAACTTCCCTCACCTGGTGGAAGAAATAGACTTACAAGTCCAGGAAGCACACAGAACCCCAAACAAAAGGAATCCAAAAAGGACCACACCAAGACACAACATAATTAAAATGCCAAGAGCAAAAGACAAAGAGAATATTAAAAGTAGCAAGAAAAAAACAGTTAATGACCTACAAGGGAGCACCCATACAATTGTCAGCTGATTTCTCAATAGAAACTATGCAGGCCAGATGGGAGTGGCAAGAAATATTCAAAGTGATGAATAATAAGAACCTACGACCAAGATTACTCTACCCAACAAAGCTATCTTTCAGAATTGAAAATCAGATAAAGAGCTTCACAGATAAGAAAAAGCTAAAGGAGTTCATCACCACCAAACCAGTATTATATGAAATGCTGAAAGGCATTCTTTAAGAAGAGGAAGAAGAAGAAAAAGATAAAGATAAAAATTATGAACAAGTACATATTTATTAATAAGTGAATCTAAAAATCGAGTGAATTAAAAATCTGATGAACAGAATAAACTGATGAATATAATAGAATTAGGGACATAGAAAAGGAGTGGACTGACAAATCTCAGGGGGACAGGCGTGTGGGGGTGTGGGAAGAGACTGGACAAAAATCATACAGCTATGGATGAGGACAGTGGGGGGCAGGTAAGGACAGAGGTTGGGGTGGGAACTGTGTGGAGGGGAGCTGTTAGGAGAAAAAAAGAGGAACAATTATAATAATCTGAACAATAAAGATATATGAAATTAAAAAAGTTAAACTTGGACCCAGCTGGTATGGCTCAGCAGTTGAGCATTTGAGAAAATCTCTAGGAACCAAGAGATCTCGGTTCAATTCCCAATCAGGGCACATGCCCAGGTTACAAGCTTGATCCTCAGAGGGAGGGGTGCAAGAGGCAGCTGATCAGTGATTCTCCCTCACCATCCATGTTTCTGTCTTATCTCTCTCCCTTCCTCTCTCTTAAAACAAAACAAAACAAAAAAAAAAAAAACGTATTTAAATGATGTTAAACTTGAAAGAGTTTTCTTTCTTTGGTTTAAATATTCTGGTGCTCTGCTCAGGTGCGTTTTCTGTTAGTACAGAGTACATAATGTGTGAGGTGTTCTGCTTGTCCTATTGAAATAAGCGCTAGTGAAGCAGGTGTGTTTGTGTCTCCAGTCAGTGATGCTTTCTTTAACCTCGACCACGTGCTTAGCACTCTGTATGTTAACTCTCGTCACTTCTTTTCAGAGAGGCAAGAAGAGAAGCTGAAGAACAACAACAGAGACCTGTCCATGGTGAGGGCCCCAAATATAACTTCCTGTAAAGATAAATGTTTTTTAGCAAAACATTTGCATTAGCTCCACCACACTCACCTTTTCAGATAATCATGGGTGTTGCTGGCCCCCCGAGTGCAGTGGCTGTGGGCTGGGACCTCACTCCGGAGATGTGGTCAGTCTTAGGCTGACTCGGGGTCATCGTTGCTCCTTTCACGCGATTCCTGATTGGCTCCCCTGTCTTTATCTTCTGACGTTAATGCTGCACCTTTGGTTTTCTGGTGAATGGTCATCCCAGCACAGGGGTTGGAGTGTCACAGGGGCCCTCACTGTTGCCTCTTTTCTGTGGAGCCTCTGTTCTGAGTGCCACACTCACATGAGTTAGTGTGAGGATAGTGATTTCATTGTCCGTCTGCTCGTTTATAAAGAGCACACACATTCTGTCCAAGCATGTCTGTCTGAGGCTATGATATGGCGTACCCAAATTTTCACTTCATTTCTGTGTATTTAACGTAGGACAGTCTAACTTTCCAACGGTTATCTTTTGCTTAGTGAGAGCCCTTTGCTATAAATCTTTTATCTTGAAATTCTTATTAAGAAAGATTATAATTTAGAAGTACATTTTTTAAAAATGGCTTTTCTTGCCCTAGCTGGTTTGGTTCAGTGGATAGATCATCGGCCTGAGGACCGAGGGTCCCGGGTTCGATTCCGTCAAGGGCACGTACCTCAGTTGCAGGCTCTCCCTGCCCCGGGCCCTACTTGGGGCTCGTGCAGGAGGCGACCAATCAATGTGTTTCTCTCACATCAGTGTTTCTCTCAGTCTTTCCCTCTCTCTCATTCTCTAAAAATCAATGGAAAAATATTCTCCGGTGAGAATAAAAAATTAAAAAAAAGGCTTTTCTGTTGATGCAATTACTACACATCCACTATAGCAAATTTGGAAACTACTGAAAAAAGAGATAAATAAAGGTCCAGATACAACTACTGTTAAGCTTACATCTTTGTAATCTTTGGTTTATTTATGTTTTATGACATAGTGATAGCTTTAAGTAACAACGCTTGCCTGACAAAGACTTAAGCAGGTGAAGGGTTTTCTCTTGCTCCAGAAGTCTGAGGAGGAGGCCTGGGCTGGAGTGGCCGCTCGAATGTCAGCTGTCACCAGTGCAGGCAGCCGTCTTGGTCCGGTGCTGCACCGCCGGGCCGGTGCTCCATCCCAGCAAGAGGAGTGAGCATGAGGCCTGAGGATGGCTGATTGCCACGCCTGTCCCTTTGCAGGTCCCTCCCACACTGCGGTCTCCTGGCCCCCAGCACTTCCCCAGCAGGCAGCCAGCAGGTGGGGTGGTAGCCGGCAGACAGCTTCTGGCAAAGGGGCTCCTTTAAAAATGGCATGAAGGTGACTTGGGTGTGCTCCGGCGGCGGTTTCCCTGCAGTGTGAAATGACAGTGTGTCGGTCTCATTACAGGTTCGAATGAAATCCATGTTTGCAATTGGCTTTTGTTTTACTGCCCTGATGGGGATGTTCAATTCTATGTGAGTATTCCTAACTGGTGCTCTATGCTAATATTGTATTTTTATGTTTTAAATGTACAGAAAAGTTACAAGAATAGTATGTCCATTATCTAGATTCACAAATGTTAACGTTTTGCCCCATTCACCTTCTCTTTTTCTCTCTCTCCATATCATGTATATCCTCTCTCCATATCATGTATATACATGATTTCCGTATTTTTCTGAGTCATTAGAAAACAAGCTTCAAGCTCCTTTATCATAACTTACAAGTGTATGTTCCTAAAGACATGGACATCCTCATACATAACCTCAAACCAGTTATGGAAATCATGGAAATTGAATTTTGATAGAATACAATTGTATGATAACTTTTTCATGCTCTTAATAGTGAGGATGTTTTATGTACAAGGCAAAGACTGGGTATTGTGGGGTCTCCAAAGGGAGGGTAGACATATAGAGATGTTTTCACTCTTAAAATAAATAGAGTTTTAACTGTAATCTCGTTAATGAGGCCAGATTACTGTGTCTGGCCAGCACGCGCAGGCCGGAGTCATGGTGGAGCTGCTCTGACTGGCTGGGCAAATGCCCCGATGACAGGCACTACTTATCGCCTCCAGAGCTCACTGGACCCTCCTACAAAGATAGGAATTGCTCTCACCCTTCCTTACCTTTCTCTTATTCTTCCTCCCCGGCTTCATTTCTGTCTGTCTGTCTCTCCCTCTCCCTATAAATGCCCCCCCCCCATCACAGTCTGTTCTTCTCTTCCCATCTGTTAAGTGCTATTTTGTGCCAAGCATGGTGCCAGGTATTATATAACAGGCCAGGTGTGCCCCTGCCCTTGGTGATACCAACATTGTATGGGGAGAAAGACAGACAGGTACATGGTGACATGGTGGTGTGATAACAGGAATGTGTGTGTGGAGTAAATAGGGGGGAGACAGTGACTATTTTTGCCGAGGGCGGGGCCCAGAGAGAGTGATGGTTTTCATGCAGAATTTCTGCTTGGCTAATGAAGGACCTTTGGAATATTCAACATCTTGCCCAGGTTTCCAGAGGTCTCGTAATTTCTAACATATAATCTTAAATTCAGTGTTGTTTTGTTCACTGCCATGCTTTCTCTCATTTCTTGGGTGCGTATCGCTGTGAATGAGCAGACAGACAGAACAGTGAACGAGTGTTGAGTACGCTGCATTGGTACAACTCCAGTACTCACGTGTCCTTAACCTCGCCACGTTCTGGCTCAGTGTTTACTACAGAGGTGCTAAGTACTCACACTTCTGATTTTTAAAAGAACGTTCTCATTGCATTTATTGGGGTGACATTGGTTAATAAAATTATAGAGGCTTAGGTATACAATTCTATAATACATTATCTGTATATTGTATTGTGTGTTTACCACCCCAAGTCAAGTCTCCTTCCATCACTCACACTTCTGATTTTAAAATGATATTTTTATAGCTTTAGTGGTGGTTTTCTTGTTTGCCTTGGCTTTATAGTGTGATTACTGCAACAGATTTTGGGTCCTGTTTTGCTTGAAGTTCAGTATTTGATTTATTCCTTAGTCTTAGTACAGATGAGTTCTTATGAAATAGATTGGGAAATAACTGGCCATTTCTGCCACTAATAATAGTGCCTTATATGCATGTGATTCCCCTCCTTAACATTGTTTATGAGCACAGTGCACTAACAGCCTTACAGTCTCGGCCAACATGTGCGCGCGCACACGTCTGGAAGGCTGCTCTGTGGGAAGGGCTTCGAACCTCTCCCAGGATCCGGACACTGAAAAAACTGAGAGTCGCTGGTTTAGAAAAAGATTGGCGGGAACAGTTTACATCCTTCCTCATCTCTTCGTACGTCAGGTCTCTTTTTAGAATATCACCTTTTCTTGTTTTTTAAAGATCAAAAGACTTAAAGTTCTATTTCTGTTCCAGATTCTCCTCGGGAACTAAGAGGCTCGTCAGGCTTCTAAAAATAATGATCTTTGTTATTTCCTTTTCAGATTTGATGGCAGAGTGGTGGCAAAGCTCCCTTTCACGCCCCTTTCCTACATCCAAGGACTGTCCCATCGCAATCTGCTGGGGGAAGACACCACGGACTGCTCCTTCATCTTCCTGTATATCCTCTGCACCATGTCCATTCGGCAGGTGAGTGACCACGCCCACTGTCAACACCGACAGTCACGTGCCACATCAGCCTTGGAGTGATGACAGATTGCATGTATGACACTGGTATGTCACAGAGCCTAGGTCTGCAGTTGCTGCACCCTCTAGGTTTGTGTAGGTGCCCTCTGATGTTTAGATGACGAGGACATCACGTAAGGATGTGTTTCTCAGATGTGACCCGACGGTAAGCACGTGACTCTGCATCCTTCCTTAGTCTCATCCTGCGTTAGCTTTTGCTCCGGAACACTGTAGGTGTCCCCTATTGCTCTGCAGCCCTCCAAGTTCTGTTTTAGAATTCCAGGGCGCTGTCTAGAGCTGCCTTAAATGTGTGCGGACCAGACTACCAAACTTTAGGACTGGGCAGTGGCTGGAAAACCAGATGTGGTTGTCACACGTGTCCTCAGAGCTCCCAGACTCCTTCCGCGGGGCAACTGTCGGAAGGTACAGGAGTGTGGAGTGGGCTGCCCTTCTTTCTGTGGTTTATTCTTTGCTGTACACCAGCGCCTTTGTCACTGTGGGAGCACAAGTGAGTGGAATGATTTGGTCACTTAGGTTGTTCATGGTTGAGATCAAGCCACCACAGGCCCAGACATTCATAGCGGAAATGAATGAGGCCGAGGGAGGCTGGGAGACAGACCTGATACTCGGTCAGTGGGGGATTCAGGCAGGAAGGGCCAAAGAGGGAAGTGCTTTTGAGGTGGGATTTTAAAAAGTGAGAGGGGTCCCAGCCGAAGTGGCTCAGTGGTTGAGTGTCGACCTGTGAACCAGGAGGTCACAGCTTGATTCCAGGTCAGGGCACATGCCCGGGTTGGGGGTCCTCCCCAGTGGGGAACGGGCAGGAGGCAGCTGATCAATGATTCCCCTCACTGATGTTTCTGTCTCTCTCTCCCTCTTCCTTACTCTTTGAAATCAATAAAAAATATATATATTTTAAAAAGTTACGGGTTAATTAATCAAGTCCCGGATTCAAGAATTCTATAATTCAGGGCATTGCTCAGTGTTCGGGCATACTGCCGTTCGGTAGGCGTTACTGAATTTGTGTGTGTCTCTTACTTGTGAAAGATTATGACTACACTCACACGTATAGTTAATGGCCTGTCTGCAGGCCAACCAGAACCCACTTCCTCTACTGCCTGCAGGAAGGTTGATGAAACAGCGAGCTCCGCTGGCCCCTCCTACAGGAACGCTTCCTGTTACCAGGAGGAGTGATGTTAGGTTGAATTAGGGTAGCCATCTGCTTCTGTCATTTCCCCCTGTCCATAAGACTGGTGATCAAATTAGTAATGATTCCCTGTCTGTTCATTTATTCATTCACCAGAATTGAGTACATACATGTACCAGGCTCCATAGGGCTTGTTTCTTTTGAAATAAACAGTTTAATTTCCCACCTGTAGCTTCACTTTTTAAAACATCACTGTTGAATATGAGAACATAGTAGTACATCTAAGTTTATTTGTTAATCTAAGTGAATTAAAGATTAAACAAAGTGTTTATGAGTCTGGTTTTCATCTGTTGCATGTCATTTTCCCCTTCTAGAATGTTGAGTCTATGGATGAAAGCTCTTAAGAGCTTTTAAGGAAAATAATATTATGCTGATCATACTGGGTAGGGCAAAAGTAGGTTTACAGTTATGTAAACATAACTTATTCTTATGTTATGAAACATCGCTTATTCTTATATTCTTATATTCTTATTTATTAATTATTGCATTGTTTCCCACATGAGCAACTGTCAACCACCTTTTGCCCCGCCCTCTGTAATGGAATTGAAGCCCCATTTCCACTTTAATATGTTGGGGAAAGGGGGAATGCATTGTGAGGCTGAGGAACTGCAGCGTTTGCAGGTTTGAATCTTGCTCCCACTGAGGTGGAGTGTCCTGAGGAGTCTTGTAGCCTGTCGGAGCCTCCGTTTTCACTGAGGTGACATGGGGTCTAGGGCAGCCACCCCCTGTGTGACTGTCACATGGCAGTCTGGAATGGAAACAGCCGCACTCTCTCCTCCCACCCCACATCCTGGGGGTGTTTTTAAAATTGTATTTGTTCCCAGCCCAAGACAGGACCATATTCCTTTCCACAGATTAAAATATGACATGTCATATTAACTGAAAATAAATGTAATAACCTTTGCTCATTTTATCTTTCTCCTTTTGTTTACTTCCTTAACGTCTGGTGATTAACAATTAGCTGCCTTGACCTTCACACCCAGCTATTTCCTTTGTGTGCATTTGTAGCGGTGGAAATAGTAGGTCTGCCAACTTCCCTGAGAGGTGTCAGTAACAGTCCAGAGTGGTGACGGGCATTTCCTTAACTCCTTAATTAAGGCACTTGTTTTTTGGGTCCTTGTGAGTCAGTGGGTGAGTGGTTATCTCTGTATGAAGTGCTCTGCCTCTCATCTCAGTAAAAATCCAAGTGAACCGTCAATAGCTGGGAGACAAGTCTCTTCTCGTAGATCCATGGGGCTGTGAGATCCAGAAGGATTCGTGGTTCTGAGGAAATGCAGAACAAAGCATTTCTTCTCTTTTTTCTCAGTATATAACCTCGTGTGGCCCAGCCAGTGTGGGTCAGTGTGAGCACCGATGTATGAACCAGGAGCTCTCAGTTCAATTCCTGGTCAGGGCACATTCCCAGGTTATGGGCTCCATCCCCAGTAGGGGGTGTGCAGGAGGCAGCTGACCGTGATTCTCTCTCATCATTGATGTTTCTATCTCTCTGTCCCTCTCTGAAATCAATAAAAATATGTTTTAAAAAAATATATAACCTTGCCCTAGCTGGTTTGGCTAGTGGATGGAGCGTTGGCCTGCAGACTGAAGGGTCTCAGGTTCGGATTGCAATAAAGGGTACACGCCTGGGTTGTGGGCTTGATCCCCAGTGGGATCAGCGTGCAGGAGGCAGCTGATCAATGATTCTCTCTCATTATTGATGTTTCTATCTCTTCTATCCCTCTCTCCCTCTGCCTTCCTCTCTGAAACCAATAAAAATGTTTATAAAAAAAATACGCACACACACACTAGTGGCCCAGTGCATGAAATTTGTGCACCGGAGGTAGGTGGCGGTGTCCCTCAGCTCGACCTGCACCTTTCCAGTCTGGGACCCCTCGAAGGTTGTCCTACTGCTGCTTTACAGGGAACAGGCTTAAACCAGCAGTCAGACATCCCTCTCACAGTCTGGGACTGCTGGCTTATAACTGCTCACCTACCTGCTTTCCTGATTGTACCTAACCACACTGCCTGCC
Source organism: Antrozous pallidus (assembly GCA_027563665.1). NCBI lineage: Eukaryota > Metazoa > Chordata > Mammalia > Chiroptera > Vespertilionidae > Antrozous > Antrozous pallidus. Next base: position 42,723,545 of record CM050527.1, read on the forward strand.
AGCCTGCTCACCCCTAACTGCCCCGCACCGCTGGCCTGCCTGCCTCCAAATGCCCCCCTGCCAGCCTAATCACCCCCAACTGTCCCCTGTGCCAGTGTTCTCGCCCCCAACTCCCTCCCCCCCCCCGCTGGCTCACCCCCAACTGTCCTCCCCACTGGCCTGCTTGCCCCCAACTGCCCCCTGCTGGTGGCTCACTCCAAACTGCCCCCCGCCCTGCTGTCCTGATCATCCTCACTAACGGCCTACTCACCTTCAACTGGCCTCCCTGCTGGTCTTCTCATTCCCAACTGCCCCTCCCCACCGGCCTGATCACACCCACAGGCCTGATCACCCACAACTGCCCTCCCCTTTTGGCCTCTAACCGCCTCTACTTTGGCCCCGCCACCATGGCTGTCCAGAAGAACGTCCAGAAGGTCTCCCAGTCCAATTAGTATATTATCTTTTTATTAGTATAGATAGAGGCCTGGTGCATGGGTGGGGGCCAACTGGTTTGCCCTGAGGGGTGTCCCAAATCAGGGTGGGGGTTCCCTTGGGGTGTGGGACAGCCTGGGCAAGGGGCCTGTGGTAATTTGCAGGCTGGCCATGCCCCCATGTGGTGAGAGTTTCCGCTAGGGGAGCATGGCCAGCTGGAGTGAGGGGCTGAGGGCTGTTTTCAAGCTGGCCATACCCCTTCAGAGTAGGGATTCCAGCTGGGGTGCCTGGCCAGCTGGGTGAAGGGCTGAGGGCATTTTTCAGGCTGGTCACGTCCTCCCAGCCCCTTCTTTTTTAAATTTTTTTCTCCAGCCCCTCCTTGAGCGGAGGCCAGGGCTGGCTGGAAGCTTGGCTTCCTTTGTCGCTGGGGAAAACCCAAGCCTCCTGTTTGCTCCAGCTCCATGGCTGCCACCATCTTTGTTAGGTTAATTTGCATACTTTCTTCTGATTGGCTGATGAATGTAGCAGAGGGTTGGTCAACTTGCATGTGTCTCTTTTATTAGTGTAGACTAGAGGCCCAGTGCATGAAATTTGTGCACGGGGGAGGTGTCCCTCAGCCTAGCCTGCACCCTTTCCAATCTGGAACCCCACAAGGGATATCTGACTGCCCACTTAGGCCCATTCCTACCGGGATTAGGCCTAAAGGGGCCGTTGGACATCCCTCTTACAATCCAGGACTGCTGGCTCCCAGCTGCTTGCCTGCCTGCCTTCCTATTGCCCCTAACTGTTTCTGCCTGCCAACTTGATAACCCCTTAACCACTCCCCTGCCAACCTATTTGCTCCTAACTGCCCTCCCCTGCATGCCTGATTACCCCTAACTGCCCTCCCCGGCAGGCCTAGTCCCCCACAACTGCTCTCCCCTGCAGGCCTGAGTCCCTCCCTCTGAAATACTTCAGTCTGTTGCATGCTTCTGTGACTGTGGTTCTTTTTCTTCTTTTAATGACCTCCTGGTTCAGAGTTCAAAGCCTAACCTCTGAGCACACTGGCCAGGCTCTGGTTCTGTTATTTGTCAGTTTATTTTGTTAATTGGATTTCATAGCAAATATTTTTTCTTTAAGGATGTTTTCACTGGCTACAATATACTGGGTTTATTGTTTTTGTTTTAATCCTTTCAGCATCTTAACTTGCCTTTCCACTATCTTTTGCCTCCATTAATTTTGATGAGAAGTCCCATATATTTCTGTAGATAAGGTCACTTCCGTCTGGCTACTTTCTGACTTTCTCTTTGGGTTTGGTTTTTAGCAATGGAACTATGATGTGTGTAGGATTAAAGAAAACTTTTATGCTACCTAGATTTTCATTAAATCTCAGAAAATTTCAGGCATAATTTCTTCAAATATTTTTTTCTGACTTATTATTTCTTCTGTGATTCTAGTTATATGTTAATCTTTTTGGTGTTGTCCAATAGAACACTGAGGCCCTATTTATTTTTTCCTTTTCTTTTTAAAATTTCTTTATTGATTAATGTATTACATATGTGTCCTCATCACCTATTACCCCTTCCAATCTCCCCCTCTCCCCTTCACCATTTATGCCCTCACCCCCCTGGTGTCCGTGTCCATTGATTAGGCTTATATGCATGCATAAAAGTCCTTTGGTTGATCTCTCTCCCTTACCCCCACCATCCTCTACCATCCCTCTGAGGTTTGACAGTCAATGCTTTTCAGCCTCTGGATCTGTTTTTGTTCATCAGTTTATGAGAGGGTCCCAGATTAGAGAGGGTGCAGGCTAGGCTGAGGGACACCTCCGCCCCCGTGCACCAATTTCATGCACTGGCCTCTAGTCTTCTATAATTGAAACTTTGTAGCATTGAGTGGAGGCTTAGGTCTGCCAAGGCAGGTGGAAAGCTTGGCTTCCTCCATTGCCAGGGAAACCCAAGCCTCCCTCCTGCTCTCAGTGACCACAGCCATCTTCGTTGGGGTTTATTTGCATATTTGCTCCTGATTGGCTGGTGGGTGTGGCTTGTTGGTGTAGCGGAGATATGGTCAATTTGCATATTACTCTTTTATTAGATAGTATTAAAAGCAATTGGAAATTAATGGCATTGTATTTTGGGTCTTCTCTTTGCTTTGCCATAGGTTTTATAGAGGTGGACATGTGGAGCTGTTTTTATTATAAAAATAGTACAAACGGTTTCCAGATTTACTAAGGAGGAGTAGCCTGATCTACAAATGATCTGTTTTCTTGTTTCCAGATTTCTTTTTAATGTAAAGCATAAGCTATAGTATTGTGAATAAATCAATCAATGAAGTATTTACAGTCAGTATAATTCAATGAATTCTTAAGGTTAGCTTCATATTCTGTTACATTCTGTTGTCATCTGACAGGGGTTATCTCAAATATATACATTCCTGCATTGGTCAGCATTCTTAGAGATGAAAGGTCAGGGCGGCTGGCCCTGAGATTCTTGTAGTGCCTCGTGCCCAGCTGGCCCTCAGGGACTGTCCAGTAATGAGTGCGGATGCGCAGAATTGTAGCACCCTCTTCTAGAACTGTAGGACCTGATGCTCACTGACTCTCTGTGTCAGAGCCCTTCCCTTCCCTCCTGAAGAATCCCGTTAGCCCCGTCACGCTGTGCACCAGGACCACTCGGGAGTCTGCCTGCCTGCCCATCTTTGGGTTGAGTCATTGTCTTCCATGACTGTGTCTGTCCCCAAACTCTTTATGCTGGCTTACTTGTTGGATTCATGTACTTGAATTTAATATTATATTAACTGATGAAATCTGAGGATAAAATAGTTGTTTTTACGAGAACTAGTTTAGTAAGTATGAGTTTCTTTAAAAAATCTATTGAATCAGGTGTAAGTGAGGATCTGAGAAAGCTGAGAGGCAGTGCTGGCCTCAGGTTCCTTGGCATGATTCTAAGTTCTCTCGTTCTTTTGGAGAAATGGAATCGGAATAGTTCAGTTTCCGCTTAGATGGTGCAGCAGTGACTAAGTCCAGGCAGGAGACCCCCATAAAAGGAAAGGCCTCTTCAAGAAGTAGCTTTAGTGTTAAAACACACTGTGTTAAAACAGAAGGTCAGCTCTGGGTGGTTTGGCGCAGTGGATAGAGTGTTGGCCTGTGGACTGAAAGGTCTCAGGTTCGATTCTGGTTAAGGGCATGTACCTCAGTTGCAGGTTCCTCCCCGGCCTGGGCACTGGTTAGGCAACCAATCGATGTGTTTCTCTCCATCGATATTTCTCTCTGTCTTCCCCTTTCTCTTCTACTCTCTCTAAAAATCAATGGAAAAGTATCCTCGGTGGGGATGAAAAAACAAAAACAAAAATCTTATATAATATGCAAATTGACCAAATGGCAGAACAACTGGTCACTATGACACACACTGACCACCAGGGGGCAGGCGTTCAACACAGGAGCTGTCCCTGGTGGTCAGTGCGCTCCCACAGGGGGAGTGCTGCTCAGGCAGAAGCCAGGCTCGTGGCTGGTGAGCGCGGTGGCGGTGGCAGTGGCGGGAACCTCTCCCACCTCTGTGGCAGTGGGACATCCCCCGTGGGTTCCAGACTGTGAGAGGGTGCGGGCCAGGCTGAGGGACACACACACCGCTCTCCTAGAACGAGTGCACAAATTCCATGCACCAGCCTCTAGTAAAAAAATAAAACAGAAGATCACCTCTTGTTGTGATTCTGAACTTACAAAGCAGCCTCTTTGGTTAGTGGCTGAAGTCCGGCCAGGCCAGAGGCTTTGTGATCCCCACCGCGTTGCAGGTTTCACAACAACATGGTTCGGCCGTCCTGCTGGCGGCCATGAGGGCACTCTCAGCTGGGGCGTCTCTTCCTGTGGGGGCTGTGGAAGGCACTTACTTCTGTAGCTCATATTTAAACCCGCTTTCATTCCTTTTTCCTCAGAACATCCAGAAGATTCTCGGCCTTGCCCCTTCGCGAGCTGCCACCAAGCAGGCAGGCGGGTTTCTTGGCCCTCCGCCTCCTTCCGGGAAGTTCTCCTGAAACCAGAAAGAACCTGTAATTCCTGCCACTTTTTAAGGTCTTCAAACTAGAGGAGCAACTGTTTTCTAGCAAGAGCCACAGGCAGCCTTGGCACTCGGGCCACTTTCTCGCTTTGTTTCTAGACTTCGCGGATGTGATGGAATGCGAATGGCTCCCAGCGAGCCGGACGGCTGCGTGTCCCCCAGATAGTGGGGGGGCGTCTGACAAGAAAGCGTCTCTTGTCTTGTTTACACGGACGTTTGTGTGGGACCGACGCGAGACGGCTGTGCTGAGGCGGCCGCTGCGCGAGCCATTAGCAGTCAGAAAGGAAAGTCTAGTTTCCCGGTAGTTAGTTACGACTCTTAATCGTGTGGGTTTCTAAGCCAAATCTATGACCCGTGATCAATAAAGAGGCCAAAATTTCGCTGTCTCACCTACAAGGGAGGTCTGTCTCGTTTCGCATGTGTCTAGGTACCTGTCTCGGTGATGTGGGCGTGAAGGTAAGCGCTGCCAGCAGGGCTAATGCTCAGTGTTCGCTGCCCCGGCTCGTATGTTTGCCCATTTGCTCCAAAACACAGTTGCCCCATCAGAGTAAGCAGAAAGCCTAAGAGGGAGGGAAGCAGGGAGCCCAGGGTAGCTGTGCGGTGCCCCAGCGGTGCCCGCCTGCACAGCCTGCGGGCTCCCACGGAGGGAGCCGACAAGGATGTCACAAAGAAGAACTGAAGCTGCCTCGTCACGGCAGGGCCCACGCAGGAGGCAGTGAGGCCTACAGCAGCCTCCCAGTCAGTTTTCTTAATTGCTTGCTCTGAAAAAATCAAAGAGGAGTCATTTGACCAGTCCCCAAGCAGACCATCCCTGAGTTGTTGGCACTAACATGCCCAGCCTGAGATGCCCGTTCTCTTGAACATGATTAGGCTGCTCGGCCTGTATAAGGACACCATGTCCCCTTTCAGTTAAAAAATCAGGCGCTACCCATCCCTGTGGTAGCTCCCTGGTGCACTCATACTACGCAGGAGTGGCAGAGTCTGCCCAGTGCGGGAGGCTGAGTCTTCACCAGGCAGCACCCAGAGCGAAGGCAGCTGGAAGGCGGAAAGCGCATGTGAGTGCTCAGCCCAGACTGACCGGGGGTGGCCTGTCATCCTCAGCAGGTCACTCAAGACCCCCTTGCCCTAAATCAAACTTGTACATAGTAGGGCTTTCTGTGTACAGAACATTTTCGTGTATTTCACTGCTGTCCTCAACACAAGTACAAGTACCACATACTTTCTCCTTTTTTGGATTAAGTCTGCTTTGAGTTTTAAACTTTTAGAATGGAAAAAAAAATCACAAAAGTTTTTAAAACTGAAGTATAAAGAACGCCCAGATGCCCACTATTTGACTTTAATTATTAACTCACTAGAGGCCTGGTGCACACAATTTGTGCACTCAGGGGTGTCTCTCGGCCTGCCCTGTGTGCACTCGCAGTCTGGGAGTCCTCAGGGGATGTCCGGCTGACAGCTTCGGCCTGCTCCTAACGGGCCTAAGGTGCCAGTCAGACATCCTCAGCGCTGCTGCGGAGGCGGGAGAGACTCTTGCCACTGCCACTGTGCTCCCCAGCCGTAACCCGGCTTCTGGCCGAGCGGCACTTCAACCCACTGAGTTTTCCTGTGGCTGATCAGATTGTCCCTCTTCCAGCCACGAGCGGCCTGTAATAGCTCCTGGGTCCGCTTGAGGAGACCCTCGCTGTCCCTGGTGTATCTTTGCTGAGTGGCATGTGACGCCCAGGGCATCCTGCCTGCCCGAAGGCAGCGCTTTCTCCATGGAGGCCTGCAGCTCAGCACCAAGGAAGCTCACAGAGTCATGTGCCAGGTGGCCAGGCCTCTGTGGACCAAGGTAACATGTTTCATCAAGATAAGCTGCATCACGAATTAATACTGAGGCTCTACTCCCCCTTAGGTTCAGGGCTGCTGTTTTACTTAATTTGTTGGATCTGAACCTCTTGTCTGATGCTAAGAATTCTAGTTTTCAGTCCCAGGAATGATAGAATTAGAATATTGTATAATTACTTATTAGCATAATCCCCAATGTCCACTTCATAGTCTCAGAGTGTCAATTCCAGCATCGCTACCACCAGCCAGACTCCCGGACTGTGGTGAGGGGTGTTCCCCGATCCCGCTCTTTCAGTCCAGTTAGCCCCATTTCCGGTCGCAGATAGTTTCTTTTCTGAGTTGACGCCACCAAGTGAATGAATATATGTTTACACTCATTTGTGTGATTTTATTTTCAACTTTTAGAGCCTATCTTTTTCTTTAAATTATACAAGTGACACAGACTGTTTTAATGGGGTTCTAGGCTAGCCTACAAAGGTATACTTAACCTACACAGGGTGGGCACCGAGCTGCCCATCATCACACTCCTTTCATGCGTAGGACCCACTCATAAGCCCAAAATGTAGAAAGATGGGCAGGAATAAATATGACCAGAAGCCCTTATGTTTTATCTTTTAAAATACATTTTTATTGATTTCAGAGAGGAAAGAAAGAGAAATACCAATGATGAAAGAGAACCATTGATCGGCTGCCTCCTGCATGCCCCACACTGGGGATGGAGCCCCCAACCCCGGGCATGAGCCCTGACCAGGAATTGAACCGCAGTTGCCGGGGTCGCAGGCCGATGCCCAGGCCCTGAGCCATGCAGACCGAGCAGGACGCCGTTTTATTTTAAGCCAGGAGTCGGGATGCAGGCCCTGCAGGACATTGTCCCCCATCCTTCCCCACACTGACGAAGGCAGGGCATCCTGTGGGTACAGGACAGCAGCGGACGTCACCAGTCATTCCCTTGGGTCCTCATCACTGTCCCCTGGCTTTCCCTGCAGTGGCTCTAACAGGCCCTACACTCGGTCCCTCTTCCATCCGTCCTGGCGACAACCTTTCTGGAAAAAAAAGTCAAATCGCATTGCTCCTCCCACGAAAGTTGTGTAGTGGCTCCCATAGCCATTACAAAAATGTGAATGATTTAACAGAGAAAACCATTCCAGTCCCACGCCCCCAAACCCCTGGGACAGACAGACAGACACACACACACACACACACACACCAGTCGAGACGGGCGGATTAGCCATCAAATTCTGCATCTTCACCTTCTTTTTGGATGTCACTGCCTTTGTTCTGTCTGCTTGGGATGGACTTCCTCTTATTTGCCTGGTTTTCTCCTATTACCTTCTCCACTGCCCACGCATCACGTCCCTCATAAAAGTTTCTCTGGGCTTGACATGGCCAATATGAGTCACTCATTAAAAACGGGCCCCCTCCAAAAAAAGTCTATTAGCTTTCTGAGTCTCATCTGGAAAATGGGGGCCATGCTCCTCAGCAGTCCTTTATCCACCCTGCACTTGCCTTGTCTTCAGGTGGCCCTCTGTCCCCACCACCAAGCACACTGCCGGCCCTGCCCTGCGCTCCCCGCCCAGCCGGCACTGCCGCTTGTTAATTATGTTATGTATGTTATAGTATGTAAATTAGTGGGCCGTAAGTGCAGAGAATGGCTCTTGTGGAAACTAATTTGAATGACTCGATTAAAGCAAACTTGCTAGCAGTAATTGCTTTGACATATGTGGGTGAAGTAACAGAGGCTGCAAAAGTGCCGTAAAACAAAATTAGGAGATTCAGCTCTCTCCGTGTTTCAGTTCTTACTCCACATAAAAGAAGCCAAAACTGGAAACCAGAGGTGATAGATTTTGCTTTTTAAAAATACATTTGCCCTGGCCAGTGTTCTCAGTGGTTAGAGCGCCGGCCCTTGGACCTGAGGGTCTTGGACTTGATTCCTGGTCAGGCCACGTGCAGGAGGCGGCCAGTCGACCTGTCCCTCTCACATCAATGTTTTTCTCTCTACCTCGACCCACCTCCCTTCCACTCTAAAAATCAACAGAGAAAAGATCCTCCGGTGAGAACTGACCGCAAAAACAAAAACAAACCCACAAAACATTTTATTTTAGGAAAACATCTACCATGAAACCTGGAGTTTTCATCATCACAAGTTCTGTTTAAATTCTTCCAATTTTTGGAATCTTGATTTGAGTTGCAAATGTTTGATTTTATTGTATTAATGCTAAAGTGTGCATGGAGAACAAAAAGATTCTTTGCAATAAGTAAGCCAGAGATGATGAATCAAAACAAAACAAAACCCCACACCAAACAAACAAAAAAGATGATACATTTCGTGTCTGCTTAATGCAGAAAACCAGCATCCAAGAAAACGAAACAACAGCAACAGCGAGGGGACTCTGAACAATGGACTGCCCTGGCCCTGGCTCAGGGGTGGGAGTGTCATCCCGAATTCCAAAAGGTTGTGGGTTCCACTCCCTGTCAGGGCCTGTGGGAGGCAATCAATCAATGTTTCTCTTTCTCCCTCTCCCTCTCCCCCTCTCTCTGAAATCAATAAAAAACACACCCTTGGGTTAAAATAAAAACAAAAACAAACCTTGGCCCTACATCCAAAGCAAATGGCTGCGTGTATGTTTTAAGTTAGAACTGCCTGCTAAGACGTGGTATTTTGAACGGCCACCTTCTGAAGATGGAGGCTTAAACACATTTTTTAATCCATAAAATTATATTTGGATCCAAGGCCTATCTAGCTGTTCATGAATGTAATCAAGGCCTACTTTTACACAATTGATTTTTACTTTTATAAAGTAAACAGTCAATTTGATCAAAACAGAGATATAAAACTACAACAGCGACAACAACAACACGCAGAGATAATATCAAGAAGGGTGATGAGCCTGCAAGCTGCTCGGGGTGGGGACGGGCGTTCCTGGAAACGGCTTGGCGTGCAGGGGCTGTCCGAGCAGGCTCAGCCTGTGCTCGGCACAGCCAGGTGCACATTTCCTTACCGCAGCCCAGGCCCAGAAGTCTCACGGCACGATATTTGCCTCCTGTGTGCATTCTGATATTCTATTCATTTTTTTCAAAAAGTAGGGCGCTGAGGCAGGTTGCCCAGACCTGGAGGCTCCATGTGGCTTTCACTGCTCCTCCCACTCCTCCTCCCCGTCCTGAACTTTCTGGTGAAACCTATTTTCCCTACTGCCAAGAAAAAGAAGGAAGGCTTTTGTTCCATTAGGCCTCTTTTGAGAACCCCGTTTCCCAGAAGATCCTCAACATCCTCAGTGCACATGGCTAGACCTGGCCACATGTCTGACCCCCTAACGATGCAGAGGGGAAGATGGCCACCTTGGCGGGCTTGTGTCCTCAAGATCTGTCTTGTTATTGAGGAGGGTGAGCGGGGCGCGACTTAGACACTGGAGCAAAATCAGGGCTCCCCAGCCTGGAAAGGCTTTTGGGTAGAAGATAACTATTAGGGGTATGACAATGGTTTGGAGAGGCCATTCCAGGTGGAAATGGGCCGTGGGGGGAGGGGGAGCAGTCAGGCCCTTGGTGGCCCCACCCTCATTCTGCACCCTATTTGCTGCCCCCTGGTGCCAGGATGTTTCCATCAGGACCAAGTCCTGGCCTCTAGAAAAGCAAGTTGGTGGCAAAGATTTTTAAAATGCAATCGATGCCCTGGCCGGTGTGGCGCAGTGGGTTGGAGCACTGCCCCATACACCAAGGGGTGGCAGGCTTAATTCCCAGTCAGGACAGCGCCCAGGTTTCGGGTTCGATCCCCAGCTTAGGCTTGTGTGGGAGGCATCCGCTCACTGTGTCTCACGTCAGTTTTTCTCTAAAAATCAATAAAAAGTTACAAAATGCAATTGACATTTGAACCAGTGGCCCTCATCCTTGCACTCCTTTGCTGTAGGTTTGCTTTTTCTAATCTCGTTTACCCTTCAGTCCAGGCAAGGGCTGCTCACCTGCGAGCGCCCCTCGTGGTGGAAGGGCCCTGCCGGCCGCTGGGAGATGAAGGGCTGCCTCCGGACCTCCGTCCTGGACGACGGCCCCAGCAGGCCCGCTCCTGTGGCTGCGCAGGAAGCCAGACATGGGGTGTGCGCGGCAGCTGTTACCACGCTTTTCCGTTCCCTAGACTCCCTGCCTCTGTCCAAGCCTCTCAGGACCTTCCATAAAAACAAGCAACAACCGAAACGGGTTGTTTCCCCCTTGACATGGCACCGCCCTTCAAAAGAGAGAGCAGCCCTAGCTGGTTTGGCGCAGCAGATTGAGCGTTGGCCTGCGGCCCGAAGTGTCCCGGGTTCGATTCCGATCAAGGGCACGTACCTCAGTTGCAGGCTCCTCCCTGGCCCAGGCCTTCGTCAGGGCACACACAGGAGGCAACCAACCGATGTATTTCTCTCACATCGGTTTTCTCTCTGTCTTTCCCTCTCTCTTCCACTCTCCCTAAAGTCACTGGGAAAATATCCTCAGGTGACGATTTAAAAAACAAAAACAGGGAAGAGAGCGGTGGACCCAGGAGGTCCCTTATCCAGCTGGCGCCCCCATGGCCTTTCCCCTGTCAGTCTCTGTCTCTCTGCCAGCCCAGCCCCCCGCTCTGCACTCCCTCCCCCCGCCCCATCTCCAGCTTTCCTCCTTGGTTTCCATCCTGGCCTCTGTTCTTTCTTTTTAATTCATTATTGTAAAGTATTACCTATGTCTCCTTTCCCCACACCGATCTCTCCCTGGCTACTTCCACTCCCCAGCACACGCCCTCACCCCTACTGTCGTGTCCATTGGTTATACTATGTGCATGCATGCAAGCCCTTTGGTTGGTCTCTTACCGCCACCCCATCCCCCTGCCTTCCCTCTTAAGTTTGAGGGTCTGTTTGATGTTTCTCTGTCTCTGGATCTGTTTTTGTTCATCATTTTATGTTGTTCATTAGATTCCACATATGAGTGAGATCATGTGATATTTATCTTTCTCTGACAGGCTTATTTCGCTTAGCACAATGCTCTCCAGATCCATCCATGCTGTTGCAAATGATAAGAGTTCCTTCTTTAAAAAATTATTTTATTTTTTAAATTGAGTTTATTGGGATGACAGTGACTCATAATACCTTACTAGTTTCAAGGGTCCAGCTCAATAAAATATCATATGTACACTGAATCATGCACCCAGTACCCTCAGCAAAGTCTCTTTCCGTCTCCATTCCCCGTCCCCCCCCCCAACTTGGCTCACCTGTACCTTTCCCGCACATCCTTTCTCTCTGGCTGTCACCACACTGTTGTCTGTGTCTAGGTGCTGTGTATATATGTTGTTTGACTAATCTGCCTTTTTCATTCAGTCCTTTCTCTCCCCTCCCCGCTGACAGCTGTCAGTCAGTTCCATGTATCCATGTCTCTGGTTCTATTTGTTCAACAGTTTACTTTGTTCATTAGATTTCACATATATGTGAGATCATATGGTATTTGTCTTTCTCTGACTGGCTTATTTCACTTAGCGTAATGATCTCCAGGTCCATCCACACTGTTGTAAACGGTAAGTTTCTTTTTTTTTTTTTCATGGCCATGTGGTATTCCATCCCCCCCACCCCCCAGTGTCTTGTGTCCATTGGTGTCCTTATATACATGTATACAAGTCCTTTGGTTGATCCATTTCCCTCCTTCCCCAACACTCCCCAGCCTTCCGGCTGTAATTTGACAGTCTGTTCGATGCTTTACTGCCTTTGTATCTATCGTTTTATTCATCAGGTTATAATGTTCTTTATTTTCCATAAGTGAGTGAGATCATGTGGTATGTGTCTTTCTCTGACTGGCTTATTTCACTTAACATAATGCTCTCCAGGTCCATCCATGCTGCTGCAAATGGTAAGAATTCCTTCTTTTTTAGAGCAGCATAGTATTCCATTTTATAGATGTACCATAGTTTTCTAATCCACTCCTCTGCTGATGAGCACTTAGGCTGTTTCCAAATCTTAGCTATGGTGAATTGTGCTGCTGTGAACATAGGGGTACATATATCCTTTCTGATTGGTGTTTCTGTTTTCTTGGGATATATTCCTAGAAGTGGGATTACTGGATCAAATGGCAGCTCCATTTTTAGTTTTTTGAGGAATCCTTTTTTTTTACAGCAGCATAATATTCCATTGTGTAGAAGTATCACAGCTTTAAAATATATATACATATATTTCTTTATTGAGTTTAGAGAGGAAGAAAGAGAGAAACATCAGTAATGAGAGAGAATCACTGATTGGCTGCCTCCTGCACACACCCCCACTGGGGATTGAGCCACAATCCAGGTATGTGCCCTTGGCCAGAATTGAACCTGGGACCCTTCTGTTTGCAAGATGACCCTCTATCCACTGAGCCAAGCTGACCAGGGCCACAGTTTTGTTTGTTTGTTTGTTTGTTTTTTGTTTATCTACTCATCTACTAATGGACAATTAGGCTGTTTCCAAATCTTAGCTATTGTAAATTGTGCTGCTATGAATATAGGGTGCATATGTCCTTTTAGATGGGTGTTTCTGATTTCTTGGGATATAGTCTTAGAAGTGTGATTATTGGGTGAAATGGGAGTTCCATTTTCAGTTTTTTGAGGAAACTCCATACTATTTTCCTGCGCCAGTCTGCAATCCCACCAGTGGTGTTCGAGGCCAGATTAAATTATTATTTTTATTTATTTATTTAAATTTAATAAATCTTTATTGTTCAGATTACTACAATTGTTCCTTTTTTTCCTCCATAGCTCCCCTTCAGCCAATTCCCACCCCATGCTCTGCTCGTACCCCCCACTGTCCTCATCCATAGGTGTACAATTGTTGTCCCGTCTCTTCCGGCACCCCCCACACCCTTTTCCCCCGAGAATTGTCAGTCCACTCCCTTTCTGTGCTCCTGATTCTATTATATTCATCAGTTTATTCTGTTCATCAGATTTTTAATTCCCTTGATTTTTAGATTCACTTGTTGATAGATATGTGTTATTCATAACTTTTCTCTTTACCTTTTTCTTCTTCCTCTTCTTAAACAAATTAAATTCTTACACGTCAAGAGGAAGCCAGTTCCTGTCAAATACATCACGCCCTTAAACTGCTCAAGGCCACAGCCCGTTTCTCCTCTTTCTCTATGGCCACCCACACCTCAATTAACTTAGGGTGCACGTCTGTCTCACTACTGGAGAGTCGGGATTTACAGGGCAAGCACAGGAAATGTGGGGCGCTCATAGCACAGCCTACAGGAACCCCGATGTCTCCATAGTGCATTTCAACCTCAGCTTAAGGGCTGGGTCGGTCAAAACCCCTGGGAACCCTGACCTGGGCAGTGCTGCTTGCTAGAAGGGCCACCAGCGGCAGCGAGGGCCGCAGTTATGCGCACACACGTGCTCGGGCGCTGCAGCCTGCCTCCCAGCAGCACGCGCAGGCGCAGCGGGGTTTCTCAAAGGCAGTGCGTTCTTTCTTGATTTTTAAAAACGATTTTTTAAAATGTGATTTTGAGAGGGAGACAGAGACAGAAACATAAATAGGCTGCCTCCTGCACGCCCCCTGCTGGGGATGGAGCTCGGAAGCCCGCATGTGGCCTGACCAGGAATCAACCAGCAAACCCGCCAGGGCTGAGCCCTGTCCTTTGCTGAGACTGTGCTGCCTCTCCATTTGTCACCAAGCACCCCTGCCCTCCCTGAGGACTAGCGTTCTCAGGAGGAAACCGCATGTATCCGAGGCGTATGCGGACACCCTCCTAAGCACAGGCGGCTGCTCCCCACTTGGCTTTCCCATCGGGGGACCCAGGACCCAGAGGCAGGTCGGGCCCCGCCCTCTAGTTTTCAAAGAGCCTCTCTTCTTTTCAGACTTTGTCATCAGTTATAATGTCCCCCTTCTTAAATAAGTTTTTGAAAAGAAAGTAAGATATACAAATACTTAGATATATGAAATTGCAAAAGCCAGCACCTCTTCCCCAAGCTGCCCGGCCCTGCCCGCACCGCCGGCCCCACGCGGGCCCTTTAACGCGGGTTTGTTTCGTGGCAGCCTGGCTGCGGCCTGTGGTTCCTTCCGTCAAGCACTGCGAACTGTCCAGGTGTGATGAACGTTTTCAGTCAGCAGATTCGGAGACGCAGGCTTCCCTCCTCCATGGGACTGCAACCTCATCCAAGCAGTTGAGGCCTTAAAAGCAAAGACGGAGATTTCCCAAATAAAGAAGGAATTCTCAGTTCCATAACATGGAAACGTGGGCCAGATTTCCAGCCCGCTGCCCTGTGGGATCTGGCATCCAGACTGCAACAGCAGATCTCACCTAAATCTCCGCCCAGCCAGCCCACCCCCTGCCCTGCAGTCTCCACGCTTGCCAGCCCCACAGTCCTGTGAACCAGTGTCTCTCTCTCCCTTCCCTTCCCTTCCCTTCCCTTCCCTTCCCTTCCCTTCCCTTCGCGTCTCTCCCTTCTCTGAGCTATTGATTCTGCTTCTCTAGAGAGACCTGACTCCCCAGATCTGTACTTGGCTCTCCTGGTGAGTAACTATGAGCTGCAGTTTGGTGTGGCTATGCAACCACTCTGCTCGTACCACCTGCACGCCTGGCCATCTCACATTCTTTCTCGCCCATCTCTGCCTCCCACACCTCTAAGGGCCTGCTGCTCCTTTGGTCCTCCTGTCCCTGTGGCCCTCTGTGCCTCTGGGTTTTCACCCTGAACTTGAAGAGCTGGCAGCGCGCCCCCCCCCCCCCCCCCGGCTTCTCAGCTGCTTTGGGACTATTGCCAACCAGATCCTCTCATGAAGCATAAAGTCCTTCAGATCTTTCCCGCAAGGCCAGCTTTCTGGGTTTCAAAACTCCCCTTTCCTTTGACAAATGGCCTTCATGAGGACAGCATCTGGACCTGCAGTGAGGAGAAACTTGCTTTGGGTCTGCACCTGGACTGCACCCCAGGTCCTCCCTCTAAGAGGTGGAGGTGGGGGTGTTGTCAACTTTCTGAGCTAGTTTTCTCAAACCAACCTTGCAGAATTGCTATCTGGCCTGGTCACCTTCTCTTTCCCAGGGTCATGGTAAGTATTAATGGTAAGAAAATAAGTGTGTGTGTGTGGGGGGGGGGGGGGGGCTTCACACCCTGTAAAGCTCTGTCTACATGTTGGCTTTTGTTAGTAATATTTGAAGAATCCTATCTAATAAAAAGGAAATATGCTAATTGACCATCACATCCTCACAAAAGATGGCAGCTCCCACAGCCAATAAGGAGGGGATATGCTAATTGACTGCCACATCCTCAAAGATGGCAGGGCCCACAGCCACAAGATGGTGGTGCCCAGTCCCCTCAGCCCTGCTTGGGGTGGCAGGCACCTGGGGTGTGTCTGGCTACTTCACGCACCTGCCTCAGGAATCCCCCAGTCTCCTCAGTCCCCCAGACTCCCAGGCTGGCCCGAGGTACAGGCAAGCCTTGGATGGCGGCTGCCCAGCTGCCCAGGGCCAGCCTGAGGCGCAGGTAACCAGTGGCAGCAGCAGAGGTGTGATGGGGACATCGCCTTTCCCTGATCACTGGGTCACCTCCTGCTCCTGAGGGCTCCTGGACTGTGAGAGGAGGCAGGCTGGGCCGAGGGACCCCCCCCCCCCTCCCCGTCCCTCAAGTGCATGAATTTTCATGCACCTCTAGTGCCAATAATAAAAGCACAGATAGTTAAGATGAGCAGCTAGATATTTGGGAGGAGGTTTGTCATTGTATAAGCTATGAATTTCATCAAAGGACATCATGACCATGTTTCTAAACAAACTTCAGGAATAATGATTTGTCAAAAGGCATTTGTTGGGGCAGAGATTTTAACAGGAATTGCACCCCAGGCCTGGTTTGAGGTATGTGGTCTGTACACACACACACACACACACACACACGACCACCCTTGCTCTGCTGCCAGAGGTCTGCAGTGCTGGGCCCTCTCCTCAATTGCTTCATTCCTTTTCCAATGGACACCAACAGCAAAGGCAGTGGCTAAGGCGGCCATGGGTTCTGAGCTTGAGAACTGCGTTTCCACTCCAGGGCCAAGACTCACAATCTCAGGGGCATTGAGCAAGGTCGCAGAGTGGCACAGAGCGCTGGAAAAGTGACCAGCATCATTTCTTTCTACTCTAA
This sequence comes from Antrozous pallidus, assembly GCA_027563665.1. Lineage (NCBI taxonomy): Eukaryota > Metazoa > Chordata > Mammalia > Chiroptera > Vespertilionidae > Antrozous > Antrozous pallidus. The sequence goes on from CM050527.1 coordinate 42,739,883, forward strand.
TCCTGCAAACCCCCTAATATTGTGCTGGTGGGACAGGCGAGCCCCGGGATGGGCTGAACTCTCTGGTGAAGAAAGAAATGTACGGCTGTGTGTCCACATGACCAATTTCTGTTCGTGAATGTGCCGGGCTCAGACTCCTGGAGCGCAGTCAGGCGCCAGGGGACCCCTGGGTGTGAGCCGTGCCTGCGGAGGGGCCTTTGCACGGTGTGTCCCCGCCTCCGTGTGCGCAGTGCCGGGAAGAGCAGCCTGGAGTTTACAAAGCAGTTGCACACCGTGGGTCTCCTTGGCCATCCTGCCCTGGGTCTGCACAATAATGAAGGCACGGAGGATTAAGAGTGAAGTAACCCCCAAAGTAATGTTCCTGGCACCCCAACTCTCTGCTTTCTTTGGAGACAGGGTCAAGAGCGGGATGCCAGGGCAGTGATCTGCAGCGAAGTAGCCAGAACCTCCTGTACTAACAGGTGCTGGTCTGGAAGAAGTCCCCCCTTTCAGAGAGAGAGAGAGATAGAGATAGAGAGAGAGAGAGAGAGAGGGAGGGAGATAGGGAGAGAGAGAGAGGCCCTAGCCGGTTTGCTCAGTGGATGGAGCTTTGGCCTGTTGGATGTCATGGCCTGGTTTCGGGTTTGATCCCCAGTAGGAGACATGCAGGAGGCAGCCAATTGGTGATTCCCTCTCATCATTGATGTTTCTATCTCCCTCTCCCTTCCTCTCTGAAATAATATACATATATATTTTTACAAAAAGGAGGAGGACCCTAACTGGTTTGGCTCAGATTGAGGCTCCTGGGTTCGATTCCGGTCAAGGGCATGCACTGGTGGTTGGGGGCACATCCCCAGTGGGGGGGTGCAGGAGGCAGCTGACTTATGTTTCTCTCTCATTGATGTTTCTAACTCTATCCCTCTCCCTTCCTCTCTGTATAATATAATATAATCAATAAAATATTTTTTTTAAAAAAGGAGGAGGGGGAAGAGGAGGGAGAAAAGGAAAAGGAAAGGGGAGGAGAGGGAAGGGAGAGAGAGAAAGAAGAAAAAAGAAGGGGGAGGAAGAGGGAGAGAGAGAGAGAGAGAAAGATGTAGGCTCATCCCAAACTTCCGGCTAAGTGAGGGACCCCCATAGTCCCGCGGACCCCCGAGAGGCCCGCCTCCGCCAGGAAATTCCTGAGCTCGTCCCACCCCTCCCCCCCCCGAGGCCCCGCCCGCCGCAGGCCCGCCCCTCCCGGCCCGGCCCACGCGTGAGGCCCCGCCTTGGCCCGCGGCCCGGCACCCGCACCGGCGTCCGCGCAGCCGTCCGCACCCTCGCCCGCCGCCGCGCATGCTGCCCCCGCTGCTCCGCGCTCTGGGTCCCGCTCGTGCCGCCGCCATGCGCACCGGCAGCTTCGTCGTTTCGCAGCCGCTCAACTACCGCGGCGGGGCCCGCGTGCAGCCGGCGGACGCCTCGGGCTCGGAGACGGCGTTCGAGCCGGCCACCGGTGAGGGCCGGCGGGCCGGGGCGCGGGGTGTCCGGAGGCGAGTGGGGGCGGCCGGTGACGTCGTGAGCGCCCCGGCCCCGCGGTTCCGAGTTTCCGCGAGTGGCCGGGAGGGGCAGCCCGCCCGCCCCGGGCCGACGTGAGCCCAGGCCGCGCCGGAGGCGGACGGGGTGGGGGCTGTCGGGGTGGCTGGTGGTGCGGTCCCGGGGTGATCTGAGAAGAAGGTAACGTTTGTGCAAACAAAGGCCTGCGGCGCAGCGCTCAGTGGCTCCGCGGCCTGAACGCGAACTTGTCCCCGCGATCGCACGGGCCACCCAGCGGGCCGGCGGGTGCGCCCCTGCCCCGGAGGCTGGCACCGCGGGCCGAGCCGCGCTCCGTTAACCGCCTGCCCCGTGGCCCTGGCCGTCTGTCACCGAACCGGGAAGCGCCGCCCCGCCCCCGGAGGACAGGAAGGAGCCCGGCTCCTAATGGCAGACCCCGCGGGTGGTCCGTTTGCCCCAGAACTGGGAGCGGAGTAAGGTTGGGGGAAGAAAAGGGAAGGCTGGCTTTTCTTGTGGCTTTTCTTGTTTTTACCATTTTAGAGGAAAACCCTCCCTTGAGTTTTGGGATCTCTTTTGCTGGCATTGCTGTTTATTAACATACAAGAGGCCCAGTGCACCAAATTCTGCAGGGGGAGGGGTGTCCCTCAGCCCAGCCTGCACCCTCTCCAAACTGGGATTCCTCTCACAATCCAGGACTGCTAGTTGCCAACTGCTCACCTGCCTGCCTCCCTGATTGCCCCTAACTTCTGCCTGCCAGCCTGATCACCCCCTAACCACTCCCCTGCCAGCCTGATTGATGTCTAACTGCTCCCCTGCCAACCTTTCTTTCTTCCAACTTCCCTCCTCTGCTCACCCCTAACTGCCCTCCCCTGCAAGCTTGATCGCCCCCAACTGCCCTCTCTTGCAGGCCTGGTCCCTCCAAACTGCCATCCCCTGTAGGCCTTGTCCCCCCAACAGCCTGCCCCTGCAGGCTGGTCATCCCTAACTGCCCTTCCCTGCAGGCCTAGTTCCCCCCAACTGCCCTCCCCTGCAGGCCTGGCTCCCTCCCAACTGCCCTTCCCTGCAGGCCCAGTCATCTCCAACTTCCCTCCTCTGCCAGCCTGATCACCCCTAACTGCCCTCCTCTGTAGGCCTGGTCCCTCCCAACTGCCCTTCCCTGCTGGCCATCTTGTGGTAGCCATCTTGTGTCCACATGGGGGCAGGAACTTTGACCACATGGAGGCATTCATCTTGTGTATTGGAGTGATGGTCAGTTTGCATATTACTCTTTTATTAGATAGGATAACCTCAAGTATTAATAGTAGGAGGTAGTTTATAGAGAAGGTAGATGGGGGTGTAAACTCAGCTATTAACTCGGGAGACTGCACTTTGCACCTTGATTTTGCAAGCTCTCAGCTTCTCAGGGGTCGTTAAAGAGCATTGCGAAGTAATTGCCAGGAAGTTAACGTCATTAAACCGCCTGTAAAATAGAGGCGGCCGGGTTCCTCAAGCAAGTTCTGGGCGTGCTCGAGTTCAGGGTGTGCTCGGGTTCAGGGTGTGCTCGGGGGGAAGGGGCATGACCTCAACAGTTATGTGATATGATTATATTTCTCTCCAGAGAAGTCTGCGACTTTTATTAGACTCTTAACTCGGCCAGTGACCCCAGAATAGAGTTCAGAACGACTGGTATAGAGGTGGCCACGAAGGGAAGCCATATTTAAAGACGAGAAGGGGATGGTGAGGAGGCAATTTGAATGATGATGCTTATTTAAATGTGAGCCACAGGTGAGTAACACCGACTCCCCTGCTCTCCTAGGCCGAGTGATAGCCACTTTCACCTGCTCCGGAGAAAAGGAGGTCAATTTGGCTGTTCAAGATGCAAAGGCCGCCTTCAAAATATGGAGCCAGAAGTCGGGCCTGGAGCGAGGCCGGATCCTGCTGGAGGCCGCCCGGATGATCAGGGTGAGTTTCCCTTTCTCCCTCCGGAAGAGCTGGCCTTGCTCCGGTGCCGCCCGGTGGTGTGGTGCTGCCAGGCGGTGCGGGCGGACCGGCACACTGTTGGGTTACGACTGTGTGAACCGGGAAGCATTTCCACCTGCTCACCTGGGCGTGCACAGCCTCCTCGCAGGCGTTCCGTGTGGATCTCGGCCCTTTGCGGACTCCGGGCATGGCTTTCTTTTCCGCGTTTGTTTGAATTACAACATGTGCTTTGAAGCTTGTCTCTTTTTCTTTTCTTTTTTTCTGGGAGTTTTTTTTTTAAGAGGGAGAGGAAGGGTGGAGAGAGAAACGATGATTTCTTGCTCCACATATTCGTGCGTTCGTTGGCTGAATCGCGTCTGTGCCCTGACCTGTGATGGAACCCCCAGCCTGGGCGTGGCGGGACAGCGCTCCGACGCACTGAGCCACCCGGCCAGGGTTCCCCCTTTAACTGTGTGCGCTCGTCTCTTTGCACCTTTTCCTCTGACGACCCTTAAGCCCGCCAGCCTTTCTCGGACTCGTTTTTACCGGAATTGCCTGGGAAGATTTCATAGATTTATACATGTTTTCCTCCTCAAAAACAGTTAAACTTTTTACACTTCTACCAAAGCAACCACGCTAAATGCTCCTTACAGTTTTGATCAAACAATGCTCTTTCATTTGTTTGATGCATCTTTTATGTACAGATATTGACCCTACTGTTAATTTTAAGTTGTATTCATAACAGTAAACATCCCTCTGCACATTCGGTCCTGTCGTCTTCTTTGGAGGGAGAAAGGCATTCTTCAGATTTTCTTTTCGGTGTAATTTTCCAGATGTCCCCGTTCACCCCTGAGCGCCTCCAGCATCTGTAAGTTGCAGATACAACTGGAAAAGGTGGATGGAAAGAGAATGAGAGCGCTCTGAGCATTAGAAACTAACACTGCGTTTCTTCTTCTGATATATAATTTTTTCCCAGATGGGAGCGAATCATTGATCGGCTGCCTCCTACACACCTCACACAGGACTGAGCCCCAACCACAGGCATGTGCCCTGACCGGGAACTGAACTATGACCTCCTGGTTCATAGGTCAGTGCTCACCCCCTGGGCCACGCCGGCCAGGCGGCGCTGCATTTCTTTGGGGGAATGAAAGCCTGGTGTGCGTGTAACCTCTTCACTCCCAAGCGTGTAGTTGGCTACTTTGCATAACTTCTCTAAGGACTGTTCTCTGCTGTATACATACAAACACGTACATATATATTCATACATGTATGCATATATAATACTCACTTTCCAGAGCATTCTTTTTCTAAATGATCTTGAAATGGGATATTGGTCTTGGATGGGAGAACAGGGCTGCTGTTTAGCAATAAGCTTTTTTTGTTTTGTTTTGTTAATCCTCAGGATAAATTTTTTCATGATTTTTAAAGAGAAAGAGACAGAGAGAGAAACATAGATGTGAGAGAGACACATCAACTGGTTGCCTTCCACACACATTCTGACCAGAGCTGGGGATCAAGCCTGCAACTGAGGCACCAGCCCCTGACCGGAAACAAACGGGCACTCAGTCCTCGGGCTGACGCTCTGTCCCCTGAGCCCAACTGGCTGGGGCTCAGCAATAGCTTTAACCTCTTCCCGGTGTAAGACTGCCGTTCCTTTTCCTTTAAATAAAAGTGGTCTTGCCCTGGCCAGTGTGCTCAGTTGGTTGAGCATCGTCCTGTCCACCCAGTTGTCACCAGTTTGGTTCCCAGCCAGGCACAGGCCCAGGTTTTGGGCTCATCCCCAGTAGGGGGCATGTAGGAGACAGCGATCTCTGTTTCTCTCTCATTGCTGTTTCTGTCTCTCCCTCTCACTCACGCTCTAAAATCAATAAAAACGTTTAAAAAAAATTGGAGTGGTTGCGTCTGTGAAACCTGAATAAATGTAGCATACAAAAAAGATGTTTTGCCGAAACCGGTTTGGCTCAGTGGATAGAGCGTCAGCCTTTGGACTGAAAGGTCCCAGGTTCGATTCTGGTCAAGGGCATGTACCTTGGTTGTGGGCACGTCCCCAGTAGGGGGTGTGCAGGAGGCAGCTGATCGATGTTTCTGACTTTCTGTCCCTCTCCCTTCCTCTCTGTAAAAAATCAATAAAATATATTTTAAAAATAGAAAAATTTTAAAAAGATGTTTTTATTTTTCAAACTGGGCCATGTATTTTGTCTGGTGTGGACTGCTGTGAGTATGGCAATGTGTCTTAAGTCTACTGCCCACAGGAGCGGAAGGATGAAATCGCCACCGTGGAGACCATCAACAACGGCAAGTCCATCTTGGAGGCCCGCTTGGACATCGACACCTCCTGGCAGTGCCTGGAGTACTACGCGGGCTTGGCGGGGTCCATGGCCGGTAAGCCCCCCGGCCTTCCTCCATCAGCTGCGGGAGGGAGAGGCAGAGCGAGGTGAAGGGCAAAGGTTTCGGGGTAAGACATGCCTGGGCCTCCTCGCTTGATGCCCCCTGTCATCTGCTGAGTGCGCAGAGGGCCTCGGGGGAGGCGAAGCGGGGTGACTGTGGCTTGAATGTGGGTGCTGGGTGTCGAGGATGTGCAGGAGAGAGCAGGTGACAAGGGGACAGGAGCGTGCAGGCAGGGGCACCGTGAGCTGCGAGCAGCCCCGAGGCAGGTGGCGCCCCAGGTGACACAGGTGTTGGTGGGACCTGGGGGCGAGCAGGCCTCCTCTGCTCCTGTCTTCCCCTCAGGCGAGCATATCCAGCTCCCAGGCGGGTCCTTCGGCTACACCAGACGAGAGCCGCTGGGTGTGTGCGTGGGCATAGGAGCCTGGAACTACCCCTTTCAGATCGCCTCCTGGAAGTCGGCCCCCGCGTTAGCTTGTGGTAAGAAAATGGTTCCTCCACTGTGAGTAGGGTCTGCCGTGTGGCCTCTCCTCTCTGCGCACACACTCACACTCACACACACTCACACACACACACGCACACGCTCAAACACACTCACACTCACACCCACACTAACACGCACACTCACACTCACACTCACACTCACACACACTCACGCTCAAACACACACCCACACTCACACGCACACGCTCAAACACACTCACACTCACACCCACACTAACACGCACACTCACACTCACACTCACACTCACACACACTCACGCTCAAACACACACCCACACTCACACCCACACTAACACACGCACACTCACACTCATACACTCACACACACACACACACGTTCAAACACACTCACACCCACACTCACACCCACACTACACTAACACACGCACACTCACACTCATACACTCACACTCACACAAACACACACGCTCAAACACACTCACACCCACACTCACACCCACACTAACACACGAACACACGCACACACGCACACATTAACGCACACTCATACACTCACACTCACACATACACACAGACACACACATGCTCCATCAGAAGGGCCAGGTGGGGCACGCAGAGCTCAGAGGACATGTCCGTTCCCGCCGGCCTGGAGAGAGTGCATGTGTGACGCACGCAGATCGCATCTGTGTTGTTCCTGTTGCTGTTCATCTCGCTTATTCCTGCTTGTGGGAAGGAAGAAAGTTGTGGTGTGAGAGGTCTTGTTTTTTACTGTCAGATTGGATTACATTTGTGTTCCGTGTAAGTTTCCCTCCTTTCTGGTTATGACTGTGAAGGAGAGCACTGGAATTTGACTTAGGAAGCAGAGGATTGCCTGGCTGGTGTGGATCAGTGGTTAGAGTTCCGGTCAGGGGCACACACCTTGCTGCGGATCCATCCCGGGCCCTGCTTGGGGCATGTGTGGGAGGCAGCCGGTCGATGTGCCTCTCACATTGACATTTTGTTTCCTCTCTCTCTCTCTCTCTCTCCCACTTTTCCTTCTTCCCCCTTCTCTCCTCCCCTCTTTCCTCCCTTCCACTCACTGGAAAAAAATGTCCTCCTGTGAGGATTTTTAAAAAATAAAAAAAACCAAAAACTTAAATGAAAAAAGGAAGCAGGTGATCTTCCTCCTCCATTTGTGTGAAGAGATATAACCCAAGGCTCCCGTCACAGAAGCTTCGGCTGATGGACTCTACAGAGAGGAGTCTGGGGGGAGGACTCGGAACAGCTGTGAGGGGGGAGGGACGTGTGTGGAGGCGCAGCTGCTTCTTGTTCACCGAGGGATGGAGGAGGCCAGATGCTGTCCCTGGCTCTGGGGACTCATCAGGGTCATTAGCCTTTCTCCAGTGTCCCCCTGTAAAAGCGACTAAGCCGACCTGCTGCTTTCCCTGGAGCAGGTGAGAGACCGGGACACCCAGCATGGGACTGCTGGTGACTACACGCGTGGGGGAGTCGTCTGGTCAATGAGCGAGACTAGGGGGAGGGCGAGACCCTGTCCTGAGGGATCCCCCACTTGAGTCCTCTGTGTGGGGCTTGCACAGGAAACGCCATGGTCTTCAAGCCGTCCCCCTTCACGCCCGTGTCTGCGCTGCTGCTGGCCGAGATCTACACGGAGGCGGGGGCGCCGCCTGGCCTCTTCAACGTGGTGCAAGGGGGGGCCGCCACGGGCCAGCTTCTGTGCCAGCACCGCGACGTGGCCAAGGTCTCCTTCACCGGCAGCGTGCCCACCGGCACCAAGGTGAGCCGGTCGGGTTGAGGCGACGGCGTCTAGCTGTGGACGTGGCCGCCGGAGCCTGCGGTGCGGGAGGGCGGCCGCGGGTGCCACCGCGGGGTCCGACGGGGTCCGACGGGGACTGCGAACGTGTGGAGGGGCGCCCTCAGCCCCGGGCCTGGGCGGGCCTGGGCGGGCCTGGGCAGTTAGAGGACTGCACTCCCTGTTGAGCCGTCCGGAAGGAAGGTGCCTCTCAGTCCGTTTCACATTCATTGTTCTGACCTTGGTCTGCGCTGTCAGCCTTGAGCACAGCAGCAGTGATACAGAGTTTTATTTTTATTTTATTATCGTTATTTTGTGATACAGAGTTTAAAGCGAATTCCCTCCCGGGTGCGCCTCTGGCTTCTCTCGGAGGCTGGGGGGGAAGGCCGAGTGGCGGAGCGCGGCGTGTGCAGGGGCGAGGCTGCCGAGCCCGCCGCCTCTGGAGGCCGGCCTGTCGCCCGGCGTGCGGCCCCCTTGTCAGCCCCTGATGGTGTCGTTCTTGTTCCCAAGATCATGGAGATGTCGGCGAAAGGAATCAAACCCGTCACCTTGGAGCTGGGAGGCAAGTCTCCCTTGATCGTCTTCGCGGACTGCAGCCTGGAGAACGCGGTGCGGGGCGCGCTGATGGCCAACTTCCTCACGCAGGGCGAGGTGCGTGCCTGCCCGGCGCCGCGGCGTCCCCACGCCTGCTCTGAGCGTGTTTACGGAGGCTTTTCATTTGGAAATAATTTGAGACTTCGAGGAGAATCGTACAGATAGTACAGAGAGTTCACATGTTCCTTTGAGCCAGACTCCTCAAATGTCCACATTTCATTATGTGCATTAAAACAATTTTTATACGTTTTGACTGATTTAAGGGAGAGGGAGAGATAGAAATAACAATGATAACAGAGCGTCATGGATCGGCTGCCTCCTGCATGCCCCTCACTGAGGATCAGGCCTGCAGCCTGGGCACATGCCCAGACTGGCAATCGAACCATGACCTCCTAGTTCATAGGTCGATGCCCAACCACTGAGCCACACCGGCCAGAAACCCTTCTGTGTCTTTTAGCTCACTTTCTACTGAGAGAGCCTTCCTGGCCAGTTCTTCCTTCATCTCTGTGGTGACCCCTGCACCCCACGTCCTTCTGTGCGTGCCCGCCCGGTATTGGATGCTCATGATTGCGACTCAGCAGGCGGGCCCCTCTCTTGACCTTTTGATACGTCTCCATGGCCCTCTGAGCACTTGACCTCCTGGCAAGCAGGTGCTCTGGACACTCGCTCTCCCCGGCCCGCTCTGCAGCCGCCTTGCTGCGGGCGCCCTGGGCCCGTTCACTGGTAAATGGGGTTTAGAAACCGGGGTCTGGGTGCCAGGCAGACCCTCCCGGAGGCAGAGCTGGGAACGGCTGTTGGCATCCGTGTGTGTGCTTTTATGCAGCACACACACGCGCGTTTCTTCCTGTATCTGTGTTGATGACCACAGTTCATACACGCTTCCAGTCGTTCCAACACTGCAGGGTTGTGCTTGCCTTCGCCCCCCATGTTTATAGCTCTCCCCTCTGGCGGAGAGGCCGGGCGTCCGTCCCCCACAGTCAGTCTGTAACTGAGTCCCAGAACACGTTGGTGGTACTTCCAGGTTTGAGAAAAGTGAGTCTTCCAGCAAGAGTTCGTGTTTTCACAGCTCTCGTGTTTAGCCTGAGGGTGGTTAAAGCTGAGCGGTAATGGGCATTCTTCCTTCTCCCCGCCGCATTGTGGCTCTGATACTCATTTTAGGTCACAAGTTCAGGGCTTCTCTCTCATTTCGTTTGAGGTTCACTCCCCTCTTCCAGGTGATAAACTTTTGTTTATTGTGATTAGGGGACATGCTCATGGTTCTAAATGGCAGAATTTTACAGAAGCCACACACACATGTTGTGCCCCCACTGCTCCCACCTGCCCCCCCCATCCTCCCTGCGGGTCGCGCCGGCCCATCTGTTTCCGCCTTTTCCTTCCTGTGTTTCTTCTCACACAGTGAACAGGTGCTGGTTGGCTCCTTGTCCCCCTTCTTTCCTGGGCAGGTAGAGCAGTTGGCATCTCAGAGGCACTTCCTTTGCTTTCTCTAACGTCCTGGGCTCCCTCCGTTCCACCGTGGGACGGGCTCTGCCCCGTGTGTGTGGCTGCTCTCCGTAGTCACTGTGCGCTGGTAGCAGCTGAGCAATCTCGACGTTCACGTCTGTGGGAGAGTCTGAGTACTCATTATTTGCGATTCTGGGGAAAACATTGACTGTGAGATGCTCTGGGTTTTTATTAGGCTCGAGCCCTGGTTCTTGACTGTTTTTGCTGTCCCCCCATTGTTACCTCTTACTCAAATATGCAGCCAAATCGAGCAGCTGATGTGAGCAAACAGGAGAGGGTCTGGGGCCCTATGGTCTGTTAACAGCCTTAAGAAAATTGAAACAAACACCAGCGATGTCAGTTACCTCAGAGTCAGACAGCTTGTGCTGCAGTTGTGATGGGTCCAGTTATACGTGCATCCTTGTTAGTATGGGGGAGCTTTTACAGTGGATCAAACCTTTACTAAGGTATAGTGTGTTCTTTTTAAGCTTAAACCTATGGGATGTTTTTCCCTTTTCCTTTTTTCTTTGCATGCTGACAAATTTTTGTCTCTCTTCCAGGTTTGCTGTAATGGCACAAGAGTGTTTGTGCAAAAGGAAATTCTTGATAAATTCACAGAGCAAGTGGTGCAACAGACCCAGAAGATAAAAATTGGAGACCCCCTTCTGGAAGGTACCAGGATGGGCCCCCTCATCAACCGACCACACCTGGAGCGAGTCCTTGGCTTTGTGAAGGTGGCCAAGGAGCAGGTGAGGAAAGCGGCGGGGGGGGGGGGGGGGGGGGGGGCTTGGCTGGGCACCGGCAGGGCGAGGCGAGGGCGGTTCCTCCCGCCACCAGGCGCAGGGCCCCTCTCGAGGCCATAACCCCTCCTGTAGCTCCCGGGGTCTGGGCCAGGTTCTGCTCTGTCCTTTTGACGGAGGGACTAAGTCCATTTGTCTGGGACTGCACGTGGGGGTCGCATGTTAGTGGAAGTGTGTGTTATGTGTTTGTTTCCTTTTGGCAGGGGGCCAAGGTGTTGTGTGGGGGAGACCGGTACGTGCCCGAAGATCCCAAGCTGAAGGATGGCTATTTCATGAGACCTTGTGTGTTGAGTATGTCCTCTTGTTTGCTTTTAAACAGTCTGAATGAAATAGCAGGTAGAAGAGAGTTTCTGTGCAGCACGTGCATGGCGGCAAGCGAGGATTGGCAAATGTGTGTCCCCACCACTCCGGTTTCGGAAGTGGGAGCTCTCCGTTACTGTCCCGGGCCCCTGCGCCCACCGCGGGCGAGCAGGCGTGCTCAGTCCAGGACTCACTGGGTCTCCCCTGTTGTTCCGGAAGTGGAGCTCGAGAGAGGAGAGCGCACACTGACAAAAAGAACTGAATTTCATTTGTCAGGGAAGGCGGTCAGGAATGCATCTTGCTTTGAACTCTTCGGCGTCAGTATAGTAAAACCAGTTTGTCAGACAACATGGTAGCATTCATAAAAGTTGTCTTTTAAGAATTCTCAGCATCTCCTTTCAATCTAAAAACCTCCTGCTCTGGACAGTCAGGTATGAGTTATCCTCCTTCCTGGGCCACTGACCTCCGTCCTTGCTCAGGGTGACCCAGCCCTGGAGGTCGCTGTCCTCGTGCTTCTCCCGGCGTCTGAGGGCCGGTGTGCGTGCCCCCTGGGAGCTGTGAGTTTTGTAGGCTTGGAAAAGCCACAGGCAGGTTGGAGATGATATGTGACCCTTGCACCTTATCCTGATGGAGACCCGGCGGGATTTTGTCCCCCAGGTCTGGGTGGTTTCAGGTTCACCACCTGTTCCGCGCACTCACCTGGGCCCTCGCCCAGGAAGGCCTGAGTCCCGGAGACGCGGCCTGACGTCCGCACCGGCGATTTGCCGGTGGCTGCCGAGCGAACAGGAACAGTGGCACCTTTTAGATAAACATATAGTTGGTTCCAAACCCATTCAAGACCTCGAATGTGCATGGAACTGGGAGGAGCAGAGTCACCTCATAGTGTGACAGTGGCTTCTCTAGATGCTGGGGCTGACAGCGATTTCTTTTATCTTTGTACATTGCTGAGTATTGCAGACTTTATGTATGTATTTATTTAATCCTCACCTGAGGATATTTCCCATTGAATTGTTTTTTAAAGGGAGAGTGAGAGGGAAGGAGGGAGAAATGGAAACACTGATGTGAGAGGGACACATCCGTCCGCTGCCTCCCACGCATGCCCTGTCCAACGGGGATTGAACCCACAGCCCAGTTACATGCCCCGGGCCAGGAATCCAACCCATGACCCTTCGGTGCATGGCCCCATGCTTTAACCACTGAGCAACACCAGCCAGGGCTGAGTATCACAGATCTTAATTTTTCACTTATTTAAATTGGGGACTAAAGTCGAGGGAGTCACGTTTCGGGCAGGAGCCTTTTCCTTGTATGTCAGCTGCTCCTTATTCGTCTTCTCTTCCGACTGAACCCAGATCATACATGGAGTCACGTATGATCAAAAACATTTTCTGAGACTTGAGTAGTAACTTTTTTTAAAAATATATTTTATTGATTTTTTACAGAGCGGAAGGGAGAGGGATAGAAAGTCAGAAACTCTCTTTCAATGAGAGACATCGATCAGCTGCCTCTTGCACGCCCCCTACTGGGGATGTGCCCACAGCCAAGGTACATGCCCTTGACCGGAATCGAACCCGGGACCCTTCAGTCCGCAGGCTAACGCTCTATCCGCTGAGCCAAACCGGTCTTGGCAGTAGTAACGTTTTAGCTGATGGTTTCCCTAAAAATTACATGTGGATGACTAGTTTTCAAAGAGTTAGAGCATAGTAAATCATGCTTAAGCACCACCTAAAGATGGTCTAATCCCTAATCCCTAAATATTCATAAGCTCTAATCCACATTTAAAAGACATACACGCGTCATCTTAGAGGATGTGTGAACAGCTGGTTATGGGCTTTGGCTCCTGAGCTGATGCTGACAGGAGGCTCTCGAGCTGTTCTCTGGCCTCCGCGCTGCTCAACCGAAACGCGGCCTGAGGCACACGCCTCCCCGCCTGCCCTGACCGCTGGCTGTGGCGAGCGTCTGGCCTCAGGGACAGGGCAGGCGGCGCTGCTCTCCAGAGTCCCCAGGCTCAGTATTCAGTGTGTAAACACGTGCGCTTCTCTACAGATGCATGTTGTGAAATGTCAGGTGTGAACTATGTCATTTTAAAGAATTGGCCTCTTGCCCAGCCAGTGTGACTCAGTGACTGAGCTCTGACCGGGGGACCTAGAGGTTCGCTTCCCGGCCGGGCACATGCCTGGTTGCAGGCTCAGCCCCACTTGGGGGCGCTCAGGAGGCGGCCAGCCAGTGATTCTCTCTTGTCATTGATGTTTCTCTCTCTCTAAAAATCAGTAAAAAGATTTTTTAAAATGAAGAATTGGCCTCTGACAGGAACTTAAGTACATTTTCATATCGAGTAAATACCCCATTGGTTATTCCTAAGGTTATGTTTTTATAGTGGAACTTCCTTTATTGTATCTAATTCTGTCACAGAGTCATTAAGAAAATGTGGGAAGGTATAAAAGACATTAATCATAGATGTAACATTTAACAGAAATTGGGGCAGTCCCTTAACATTTGTATCTTTTTTTTCAGTGAATGGTGTTTATTTTAATGTGTGTTAAATTGGTTTCAGAGAGAGAGAGATGAACATCAGTGACGAGAGAGAATCATTGATCCGTTGCCCCCTGGTACCCCTCGCACCCCGTTGGGGACTGAGCCTGAGATCCGGACGTGTGCCCTGACTGGGAAGCAAACGGCGGCCTCCTGCGGCGTGGGTTGGTGCTCAGCCTCTGAGCCACGGGGCTGGGCACCAGTGACTGTTCCCTCATGAGCATTCACTTAGTAAACTCTTTCAGAAGGTGTCACTTTGAGAAGCTAGAGCCGTTGGTCCTTTCCTCTGCCCGGACGCCGCACTAAGTGGTGATGCCGCCCGTGGGCGTGCCGGTGGCCCGTCAGCCGTCTGGTGACGAGCCGGAACACGGAGTTAGTCGCACAGAGGCGTGACTCGAACATGCGCTGTCTCGTTGCCCCCCCGTGGGAGCGCCGTCCGGGGCTCTCTCAGGCTGTGTGGACGAGCACGTTGGGGGCCGGAGCGACGGCTCCCCGCGGCATCCTGTCTGTCCCACTGCTCGCAGGTGACTGCAGGGATGACATGGCCTGCGTGCAGGAAGAGATCTTCGGGCCTGTCATGTCCATTCTGTCGTTTGACACTGAGGCGGAAGTTCTGCAAAGAGCCAACAACACCCCTTTTGGACTAGCCGCCGGCGTCTTCACCAGGTACGTGGGGAAGGCCCCCCTGGCTCTGGGAAGGTGGCTGGCTGTCAGGTGGGGCCTGATCTGGCTCCCCCATAGGTCTGCCCGGTGCGTGTTATCGGCATTTCCTGTAACGGCAGAAGATGCCCAAGTAGCAGCATTGTGTGGTTTGCCCTCCGTGGCCACAGTCCTGCTCCTGGGCTGTAAACTTGGTTGATGAAAATGCCACCCCTCTCTGTTGGTTTCTGGAATAAGTATTAGGCGCTGCCCCCAGGACTTGGGAGCCCTGCGGTGTGTAAGCGCTGGGCGGCTCCACGACGGGGCGGGGCTGCCTGACTGCCAGGCCTGCCGGCAGCACATGGTGCTGTTCTCTGCACTTTGGGTGTTTCCGGGCTCAGCCCTGTGAGCAGTGTCGTGACCGATGTCCCGAGGGAGCTTGAACCACCGCAGTGAGAGGAAGGTGGTTTGGAAAGCACAGTGTCTTTGCTTGAAGATATGCAAACTGCATAGCTGTTAGCAGTTATAGGAAGTTTTTTTCCCTTTTCTGTTTTATTTAAAGGGGCTCTAATGAGAAATCATCCTTTCCTTTTTAAAAATTTTTATTTTTTTAATGTCTTTTCATTGATTTCGGAGAGGAAGGCAGAGGGAGATAGAAACAGAAAAACATCAATGATGAGAGAGAGTCATTGATTGGCTGCCTCCTGCATGCCCCACACTGGGGATCGGGCATGCCCCCTGGGCATGTGCTCTGACTGGGAATTATACCGAGGACCCTTCAGTCCACAGGCCAGTCCACTGAGCCAAACCCGATAGGGCTACTTATTTGTTGATTTTAGAGGGAGGAACGGGGGGGTGGGGGGTGGGGTGGGAGGGTGGGGGGGGGTAGGCGGAGCGGGAGAGAGCAAGATCTATGTGGGAGTGAACAGGTTGGTCGCCTCCCAGACCCGCCCTGATGAGGGTTGAATCCATGTCCGGGGCGCGTTTGGGGTGCGGGAGGACGCTCCAGCCAGCGGAGGCATACCGGCCAGGGCTTCAGCAGTTTTCTGCGCCTGCGTCACACTTGGGATTTTCCTGTTTCTTTAGTGAGAGACAAGGTGCATTTTTTTGTCACTTTGTGGCTGGAACATGGGAAGAAGGACACATCTTTCTGAGGGCCTGATGTAATGGCTTCTGCTGGAGCTCTGAGGAAGGGTTCAGGAGCTGCTGCTTTAAAGAAACAATAGCCCTGGCCCGGTAGCTCAGCTGGTGAGAGCATGGTCCCGATACACCAAGGTTGCGGGTTCAGTCCCTGGGCAGGGCACATACAAGAATAAAAATGAATGCATAAATAAGTGGACAGCAAATTGATGCTGCTTTCCCTTATCTCTCCCCTACCTTTCTCTCTCTAAAATCAATAAATAAACTTAAAAAACAACAACAACCAAAACAATACCCTGGCTGGTTTGGCTCGTCAGATGGAGTGTCTTCAGTCTGTGGAGTAAAGGGTCTCGGGTTCGATTCCCGTCAGGGTCACGTGCCTTGGTTGCAGGCTACTCCCCAGCCTGGGACCTCGAGGTGTTTCTTCCATATCAGTGTCTCTCTCTCCCTCCCTCCCTGTCACTCTCTGCAAGTCAGTGGGAAAATATCCTCGAGTGAGGATTAACCAAAACCAAAGCAATGAAACAAACAAAAACTACTTTTTAATTTTAGGTTTACCATGATATTGAGAAGGTACAGGATTTCCCATCCGCCCCGTCCCCCACGTGCACAGCTTCCTCAACGTCTACAATGGTCCATTTGTTATACCGAACCTGTGACCGAGTCATCATCCCAAGCCCAGTTTACCTTGGGGCTCCCTCTCGGTGGCATCCTCTGTGGGTGTGGACAAAGGGCAGTGAGCGGGACCCCCACTGGGGCGGCATATCGAGCAGCGCCCTGTCCTGACGGCGGCTGAGACTGCTCGAGGGGCTGTTTTGCTCGTGCTGCTGCCACAGTGCAGGCAAAGAAGCCGCGCCTACGCCTTTACCTTCAACAGCTCGATCGGGGTCGCTCACGGGCTGAGCAGCTCGCCCACATGAAGGGCACCCCTGTGGCTCTCAGTGTATTTGCAGAGCTGCGCAGCGTCACCACAGCCCAATGCCAGACGTTTCCATCAGCTCAGGACAGAGGCGAGCTCACTGTCCCGCCCCGGCCCCGGCAGGGCTCCTTCCGGGCTCTGCGCTTGCTTGTCCTCAATGTTCTCTATTAATGGGGCCACACGCCTTCAGCTTTCACTGACATGTTTTCAAGGGTCTCCATGTCTAGCAGGCGTCGGCCCTGCTCCTCCTCACGCTGCAGGAATTGCCCATGTGGGTCTGCCGCACCGCGTGGTGTTGGCGGGCATGGGGTGCCTGTACTTGTGGCTGCTGTGAGTGGTGGTGAGCGTCTGTGGGTGATGGTTAAGCCATGTCTTCCCTGCAGGGACCTCCAGCGCGCTCACCGCGTGGTGGCCGAGCTGCAGGCCGGCGTGTGCTTCGTCAACAACTACAACGTCAGCCCTGTGGAGCTGCCCTTCGGCGGCTACAAGAAGTCAGGTGAGAGCTGGGGTGGGGCGGGCCACCAGGTCTCGGGGGCTGTCGTCACTAGTCCTTGTCGACCGGAATCCCGGCTGTCGGCATCGTCACCGCTCCGGTCATCGGGGCCTGTTGCCGGCTGATGTGCGTCTCGGGAAGGTCTGTCACGTGGGGCGAGTTACTTTTCCTCGCGGCTGTGAGTGCCATCTTTACGGCCACCACAGAGCTGGCCGATGTGGGGACCCGGGTGTGTGCTGACGAAGCAGTGGGTGTTAATCTGACAGTGTGATTTGGTTTCTCCCTGGCCTTCCCTAATTACAGTCCACTAGTGACCCCGTCCCTCTGGGACACGCAGGCCAAGTGCAGAGCCAGGAAGGGGCTGTTTTGTTACTGTGTAACCGTCGGTGCTGGGGAAGTTGGGTTGTGACCTGCGGCTCCATCTCATGGGTCCTCCCAGGCCACCGTTCCCTTCCCGTCTGCGGCTTTGGAGTGGTACCCACGGAGATGTGGCACAGGCGTGCCCACGAGATGAGGGAGGCGGAGGGTGGCCAGCTCTGCTCAGGATTAGCAGAGGGCCTGGCCGGGCCTCTGTCACCTCTGAATGGTGCCCCCTGGAGACGTGCATTTTTGGGGACTGGGCCTTGCCCTTAGGAGGTGAGCCTACCTAAGTCTGGGGCAGGGTGACAGGAAAGGCCAAGCAGGGGACGTTGCCCTTCCGCACGGAGCCTGGTCCCCAGCTGTGGGCAAGGTCTCAGCCTTGCTGGCCAGGCCACTCCCCAGGCTGGCTCAGCGGTGTCCCAGTGGAGGGCTTTCTCTCTTCATGCGCTGCCTCTGTTCCTCCGCAGGCCTGCGGGCAGTCCCTGTCTCCGTCACTGTGACCTTTCAGACGTGCCTGAGGGCTCATCGTCCCCCCTTGTCTTCCTCGCAGGGTTCGGCAGAGAGAACGGCCGGGTGACCATTGAGTATTACTCACAGCTGAAGACTGTGTGTGTGGAGATGGGTGACGTGGAGTCTGTTTTCTGAAAGCGGCTGTGGATGTGCCAGGCTGAGCCGGGAGACCGGGGGAGGCCTCGCACGGCATCGGCGCAGACGCGGCCGCGTGGGCCACCCTGGTCCAGCGTCACCCAGGCGTCTCCCCTGAGGGCTGCTCAAGTGCCTGGGTTCTAATGGGGCAGCGGTGAGTGCCCGCAGCGTGGACTCAGTGCCGTCCTGAGCCGCCCGAACCTCTTCTGGAGACGGACCGGGGCTAGGCTCCGACCCCTGCCCTCTGCTGTCTCTCGCTCGCCCGGAAGAATGTGTCCCTTTTAGGTTCCGTGGACCCACAGCAGGTGCTGTTGGCTCATGGCCTACTTTTAAGCTCTGGCTCCTCGTCATTGTATTAAAAGCTGACATTTGGGAAGGAAAGGGACTAGATACAGGGCCGGTCAGTGGTGAACGGTAATTTGCAGTGAAAGATTTTGTTTCTGCAGGGCCGAGGGAGAAAACGCACCCTCTGCTTTGAACTCCAGCTTGCTGTATGGACATAGAAGTTCCCTGTTCAATGTACAAATTTATTTGCACTTGTACTAGAGCCAAATAAATCACACTGTTCATCCTTCCAGTGTTGTGTTTCAAAACAAAACAACGCTCAAGGTCACTTAGGACACGGGATGGGCCTATGTGAAAAGATGTGAAAATCACGTAACAGCTCCGAGGTCCTATGAGCCTCGAGGCTCTGGGTGTCTCCCACCTTGGAGAGCTGTCAAGCCCTGGTAACCTCAGACTGTGCGGGCCTCTGTGAGACCCACATGGCTAGGGTTCGGGATCTGAAGGAGGGGCCACCGCACAAATGGAAATCCTATACAAGAAATAGGAATTGAGAAGACATTGGAGGCAGGCGGAGCCTCTTTCTTGCAGAGGCACACTGACTTTTATTGGCTTGAATACACATTTGCTCTCAGCAATGCACACAGGCATATCAAAGATAAAGTTTGGTAAACAGTAAAAAGATTATCAGGTTAGGGAATTGCCTTGAGCCACTGAGCCCACAGCAGGGCAACATTATGCTGATTTTCAGCTCTGCTGAATATCAAAGTCCATTGGCCTTCCAATGTTTTCTTTTCACATTAACATGCTAACTGCTGTTGGCTTGGCCTCCTGCATTCCCCCTTTGTTAATAAATCCTGAAAGGTGTGTGCTGTCTGCAGGGCAGACACAGCTGATGGCTGCTAGTACGGCTATGAAAACATTCTCAGGTGTTCTCTGGGTTCTTGTTTCTTCACAAACTGACTCAGTTTTCTGCACTTTTTCATCATTCCCCAGGTCATCGCCAGACTGTCGTCTGTCTCGTTCTCCTCCCTTTCCTTACCTTCAGCACGTTGCTTGGGGCTACTGCTATCTGTGGCTGGAGCAGTTAGTTATCTGTCTGTGGCCACAGGTACAGGTTGAGGCTTCAGGTGCAACGTCCTCATTAGTTTGGTCAGCTTTTTCCGTGGCTCCATGTTGGAGTTTGATGTTCCTTCCAGGAATCCACATGGGCTTGGAGGAGTTTTCTGGAAATACACAAGCATATTCTTGACCAAGGGTTAATAAAGGGTTGGGACCTTTCCATAAACCAGACTCCGGATCTTTCCATTTGATCAAGCCTCTTTTCTTTTGGTTTATGATGATAGTGTAATTTTATTGGTGTCTTGCCATTAGCATTAAAAGTGAAAAAATTTAAAGTAATTAAGGCATGGTGTAGTCTGTCTACAGGAGATTTCTCCAGCATCCCTATTCCCCAAAGCTCTTGTCTTCCTCTTCTTAAAGAATATCTTTCAGCATTTTCATATAATGTTGGTTTGGTGGTGATGAACTCCCTTAGCTTTTTCTTACTGCGACGCACCTTCATCTGACCTTCAATTCTGAATGTTAGCTTTGCTGGATAGAGTAATCTTGGTTGTAGATTCTTGCTGTTCATCACTTTGAATATTTCTTGCCACTCCCGTCTGGCCTGCATCGTTTCTGTTTGAGAAATCCGCTGACAGTCGTATGGGTGCTCCTTATAGGTAACCAACTGTTTCTCTCTTGCTGCTTTTTAATATTCTCTCTTGTCCTTTGCTCTTGGCATTTTAACTATGATGTGCCTTGGTGTGGTCCTCTTAGGGTTCCTATATATTGGGGTTCGGTGTACTTCTTGGAATCTTAAGTCAATTTCTTTCACCAGGTGTGGGAAGTTTTCAGTCACTATTTCTTCAAATAGGTTTTCATTGTCTTGGCCTCTCGCTTTTTCTGGCACCCCTATAATTCGGATGTTGGTATGCTTGAGTTGTCCCATAGGCCTCTTACACTATCTTCAATTTTTTGGATTCTTTTGGTTTCTTGCTTTTTCAGCTGAGTGGATTTTACTCTTGTATTTCAAATCTTTAACTTGGTTCTTGGGGTGCTCCAGGGCACTTTCAGGTCTTTGTATAATATTTTTTGTTTCAGTCAGAGTATGCTTAATTTCTGGTTGGTCCTTTTTCATATCCTTGAGAGTCTGCTTTATATCCTTGAGGGTTTCTTTCATTTCCTTGTAGGACTCATTCATTTCCACGTTGATCTTGATCATTTCCACGTTGGTCTTGATCATTTCTTTGCAGCTCTCGTTTATATCCTGGAGGGTATTGTTCATTTTCTTGTAGGACTCATTCATTTCCTTTGTGTCTTGCTTATTTCCTTATAGGCCTCGATCTTTTGTTGGACTCTTAAACAACCCTATAACCGTGGTTCTGAATTCCATGTATAGTCGTTTTTTTTCCTCCATTTCTTTCACATCTGATTTCTTTCCATGTGCTGCTGGTGGCTGCTTCCCTGAGTTGGTCAATTAGCTTTGTGTGGTAGACTTCCTACTAGGGAAGTGGCTCAGCCTCCCCGGTTACCTGAGGTGGATGTGGGTTGCACAGTCTTGCTGAAGCTAAGCTCAGGTTAATCGTTGTTAGCACTTGGAGGGTTGACCTCCAGGCCAATTGTCTGTGAAGCTCAGCCGTGCTCAGGTTGGGTGGGCGGAGTCTCCGGGCCAAGCCTACAGCGTCAGCTCCGCCCTATGCGGCCCCGGGGACTCTGTGCCGGGGGCAATGGCCGCCAGCACCTCTGAGAAAGAGCCGCTACGGAGCTCCACCGGCTGCCGGTTGCCGGGGAATTCAGACTTTCCCAAAATGAGTCTGCATGCGCAATGTCTCACCCAGGATCGTAAAACAAAGCAGTCTGACGGTTTTCCGAATGAGAGGCAAGTCGCGGTGTGCTCTCTGCGCCGTCAGCAGCCGAGCTGTTTTCAAGTTGGTATTTTAGCTACTGATGTTGACTGTTGTATAATTGCCGTCCTTGGAAATCATATGGTATTCCCGTAATGTGCCTGTTGTAATAAAGTATGCATTTCCTTTTGTTAAAGGACCAAGCATGGTGGTAGGAGCCCTGATATCTTATAAAAGCATAATATGCTAATTAGACCAGATAGCCAAATGACATTCTGAACACCCAGGCAAAGCAGCGATGCAGGGCGCCTAGGCAGAGGCAGTTAGGGGCGATCAGGCAGGCAGGCAGAGGGGATTAGGGGCAGTCATGAAGACAGGTGAGTGGTTAGGGGGAATTAGGCAGCAGGCAGAATGGTTAAGGATCAGTCAGGCAGCAGAATGGTTAGAGGCAATCAGGTAGGTAGGCAGGCAAGTGGTTAGGAGCCAGCGGTCCTGGATTATGAGGGATGTCCAATTACTGGTTTAGGCCTGATCCTAAACCAGCAGTCGGACATCCCCTAAGAGGTCCCAGATTGTGAGAAGGTACAGGCTGGGTTGAGGGACCTCCCTCCTCTATGCATGGATTTCATGCACCAGGCCTCTAGTGAGCAATATGAAAGGGATATTGTCTTTGCTGTACCTGTTTAAAAGTATAAATAGTCTTTGGTCACTGAGCTATTTTAATTGAGCAGTCTTAATTCTGTTTACCAGGCCAGCAGTATAGGCAGAATCAGAAATAACATTGAGAGGCTCCTGGAAATTCTTCAATACAGCCTTATAGCTTCTAATTCAATTCTTTGCACAGAAATGTGACTAGTCTGGGTTACTCAGTCTGAATTCATTGTATGATAAGCAGCTTTATCATTAGATGAACCATTAGGAAAAACAGTTAATGCTCCAGGAATAGGTTCTTGTCTAGTATTTTTTGGTATAATAATGGGGGTATAATATAAAAATTGTAGTAATTTGTTTTTTAGTAGACAACAACTAAGTTCCCCTGAATATCCACTTAATCCAATTTGCCAATTTAAATCAGTCTGAAATAATATATATTTTTTAACTTCATTTATCCTTGGGTGTGGACAGTAAATGATACTAATAGGATTTTTGCTATCAGTCTTCCTGAGTATATTGACATAAGCTTTGTTTAGGGAGGCAAAATGCAAATTGTTTACTTTTAAGTGTCCTTGGTTTAGGAAAGATAGATTTTACTAGATGGTCTTAAACCACTTGGCATTTATATATATTTTTAGATGGTTGCAAACTGCTGTTACATGCTATATTTACCATCTCACTGCTCAAGGAAGGCAAGTCATAAAATTAGAAAATGACTTGGTAGGTATTTTCATACACTTAATAAAAGCTTCCTTTGGATTCCCTAAGTATATTGAATACATTTGTCATTTCTTCCATAGAGAATTTTTAAATCTTTATTGTTCAGATTATTACAGGTGTTCCTCTTTTTTCCCCCCCTTAATAGCTCCCTTCCACCTGATTCCTCACCCCACTCCATGCCCCCCACCCCACCACTGTCCTCATCCATAGGTGTAAGATTTTTGTCCAATCTCTTCCCGCACTCTTCACACCCTCTTCCCCCTGAGAATTGTCAGACCACTCCCTTTCTATGTCTCTGATTCTATTATATTCATCAGTCCATTCTGTTCATCAAATTTTTTATTCACTTGATTATTAGATTCATTTGTTGATAGGTATGTATTTGTTGTCATCATTTTGTTGTTCATAGTTTTTATCTTTACCTTTTTCTTCTTCCTCTTAAAGAATACCTTTCAGCATTTCAGGTAATCCTGGTTTGGTGGTGGTGAACTCCTTTAGCTTTTTCTTGTCTGTGAAGCTCTTTATCTGACCTTCAATTCTGAATGATAGCTTTGCTGGGTAGAATAATCTTGATCATAGGTTCTTGCTGTTCATCACTTTGAATATTTCTTGCCACTCCCGTCTGGCCTGCATAGTTTCTGTTGAGAAATCAGCTGACAATCGTTTGGGTGCTCCCTTGTGTTAACTATCTGTTGTTTTCTTGCTGCTTTCAAGATTCTCTCTTTGTCTTTTGCCCTTGGCATTTTAATTACGATGTGTCTTGGTGTAGTCTTCTTTGGATTCCTCTTGTTTGGGGTTCTCTGCACTTCCTGGACTTGTAAGTCTATTTCTTTCACCAGGTAGGGAAAGTTTTCTCTCATTATTTCTTATAATAGGTTTTCAATATTTTGCGCTCTCTCTTCTTCTGGCATTCCAATAATTCGGATGTTGGTACTTTAAGTTGTCCCAGAGGGTCCTTACACTATCTTCATATTTTTGGATTCTTTTTTCATTTCTGTTTTTCTAGTTGGGTGTTTTTTGTTTCCTCATATTTCAGATCTTTGGTTTGATTCTTGGGGTCCTTTGATCTACAGTTGAATATCTGTATATTCTTTATTTCAAATAGTGTATGCTTAATTTCTGACTGGTCCTTTTCTATTTTTTTTTTTTTTTTGGCATTCTCAATAAGGTCCTTGAAGGTCTCATTAAGCTCCTCGGAGGTCTCATCAAGTTTCTCAGCGGTTTTTATTTTTTTTGAAAAAAAAATTTTTTTAATCTTTATTGTTCAGTTTATTAATTACATTGTTCCCCCTTTTATCCCCCTATAGCTCCCCTCCACCCTGTACCCATCCCACCCTCCACCCTCACCTCCCCCTCCCCACTGTCCTCTCCCATTGTTGCAAGATTTTTGTCCAGTCTCTTGCTGTACTTCCCACACCCCTTTTCTCCCCCAAAATTGTCAGTCCATTCCCTCTCTATGTCCATGATTCTGTTATATTTACCAGTTTATCTTGTTCATCAGATTATTAATTCACTTGATTTTTGTATTTATTTGTTGATAGATGTGTATTTGTTGTTCATAGTTTATATTTTTACCTCTTTCTTCTTCCTCTTCTTAAAGAATATCTTTCAGCATTTTGTATAATATTGGTTTGGTGGTGATGAACTCCTTTAGCTTTTTCTTATCTGCGAAGCACTTTATCTGATCTTCAATTCTGAATGATAGCTTTGCTGGATAGAGTAATCTTGGTTGTAGATTCTTGCTATTCATCACTTTGAATATTTCTTGCCACTCCCATCTGGCCTGTATCGTTTCTGTTGAGAAATTCGCTGACAATTGTATGGGTGCTCCCTTATAGGTAACCAACTGTTTCTCTCTTGTGCTTTTAATATTC
The DNA here is from genome assembly GCA_027563665.1 of Antrozous pallidus. NCBI lineage: Eukaryota > Metazoa > Chordata > Mammalia > Chiroptera > Vespertilionidae > Antrozous > Antrozous pallidus. The sequence goes on from CM050527.1 coordinate 42,764,279, forward strand.
TCTCTTTGTCTTTTGCTCTTGGCATTTTAATTATGATGTGCCTTGGTGTGGTCCTCTTAGGGTTCCTATATATTGGGGTTTGGTGCGCTTCTTGGACTCCTAAGTCAATTTCTTTCTCCAGGTGTGGGAAGTTTTCGCTCACTATTTCTTCAAATAGGTTTTCAATGTCTTGCTCTCTCTCCTTTTCTGGCAACCCTATAATCCGGATGTTGGTATGCTTGAGGTTGTCCCAGAGGCCCCTTACACTATCTTCAATTTTTTGGATTCTTTTGGTTTCTTGCTTTTTCAGCTGAGTGGATTTTCCCTCTTTGTATTTCAAATCTTTAACTTGGTTCTTGGGGTGTTCCAGAGCACTTTTAGGTCTTTGTATAATATTTTTTATTTCAGTCAGTGTATGCTTAATTTCTGGTTGGTCCCTTTCATATCCTTGAGAGTCTCCTTTATATCCTTGAGGGTCTCCTTCATTTCCACGTTGGGTTGGTCTTGATCATTTCCTTGCAGGTCTCGTCCATATCCTTGAGGGTCTCGTTCATTTCCTTGTAGGACTCATTCATTTCCTTTGTGGTCTCGCTTATTTCCTTATAGGCCTCGACCTTTTGTTGCAACCTCTTGAGAAGCCCTATAAACGTGGTTTTGAATTCCATGTCCAGTCGTTTTTTTTCCTCCATTTCTTTCACATCAGATTTCTTTCCATGTCTCTGCATGGTGGCTGCTTCCCTGAGTTGGTCAATTAGCTTTGTGTGGTAGACATCCTACAAGGGACAGTGGCCTCCCCAGTTACCTGAGGTGGATATGGGTTGCTCAGTCTTGCTGAAGTCAAGCTCAGGTTAGTCGTTGTTAGCACTTGGAGGGGTTGACCTCCAGGCCAATTGTCTGTGAAGCTCAGCTGTGCTCAGGTTGGATGGGCGGAGTCTCCGGGCTAAGCAGACAGCGTTAGCTCCGCCCTATGCGGCCCCAGGAACTCTGTGCCGGGGGCAATGGCCGCCAGCACCTCTGAGAGAGAGCTGCTGTGGAGCTCCACCAGCTGCCGGGGAATTCAGACTCTCCCCAAATGAGTCTGCACACCCAATGTCTCACCCAGGGTGGTAAAACAAAGTGGTCTGATGGTTTTCCGAATGAGAGACAAGTCACAGATCGCTCTCTGCGCGGTCACGCAGCCGAGCTGTTCATGCAAGCTGCCTTCTCCACAAGCAGGCAGACTCGGCAGCACCCGAGCTTCGGCGTGCCCTCCCACTGTCCAGTTTTCAACCCGTATGATAGTGGGTTGGTTCCCTGGACTTCGCCCAGAGCTGGAGAATTAGTCCAGTGGGACGTCTTTGTCTTCCTGTTCGAGAAAACTGGCCGGTTTTCAGCCGCCCGCCCTCTCAGATGGAGCGCGCTCCAAACCTCTCTCCACGCGAATCTTTCAACGCTGTCCGCCGCCGCTCCTCCGAGTCACAGTGTCTTATTTTCACTTTTATTTGTGGAATTTTCACTCGGCCAGCTTTCTGGTGATTCTGGAAGGTGTTTATTCTTTCGTTAAGTTGTAGTATTAAAATTGCTGAGTATGATGGCAAGATAGGTGTTTTACCTATGCCGCCAACTTGGTTCTCCTCAGTGACTTCTTTGTTCATCTGTCAGTCTGTTTCTTTTGTTGGTCTTGATATTATTTAACTTGTGTGGGGTGCCGTGAACTAAGATAAGTGAGGGGGAGGGGGAATTCTTTAACTAACCTGCCTATTAGTGACTTCTTTTGTTGCTGAATTTCATTGCCTAAACCTTCAATTGAAGGTTGGTATTTTGTACACTGCAAGCCCAAGCAAGCACTACTAACTTCATCTGTAAATCTGTTTCTTTTGTTGGTTTTGATATTATTTAACACTGAGAATAAGGTCTCACAAAAGTACGTAGAGGGAAAACTTGTGAGTAAAGCCATTGCTATATTTTTCAGGGTGCTGAAAGTGTCTGGTAATCGGTTCCAGGCACTCCAAATTTCCTGTTCGTAGTGGCATCCTCTTAATTCTCCAAGCGGCACCTTTCTGGATTCTCAAGCTTTGACCTCAAGTCGACAAACACCTGAGCCCATATGCTGTCTTGAAATTGTGCAAGTTGCATCTCCAAATCATCAATTTGCATCCATTGGAAACCATTTAATTCCAAACTACTGTAGACTACTACATCAGGATACTTAATTATTTTTATGGTCTGTTCTAGGCTTCTAAATTGATTAAATCTACCACTGAAATGGTCAAGTAATGAGTCTAAAACATGCTGGTACTTTATATGCAAGTGTTCCATTTCATTTTGTACAGCTGCACTGGCCTTCTCAAAATACTTTGTTACTGGAGGAAAATACTTATAAGTTTTAGTTTCTACATCTTGCTTGAAATTTTTAAGTTTATTTTCCAAAGCTTTTATGTATCCAAACATAACATCAATACTTTTGCCAAAACCTTGTAACTTTTAAGTTCAGTTCATTAATATGAACAGAGAGATCTGTAAAAAAATATATCAGGGTGTTGACCCACTTATCATCATTGAGCTGAGAAAAGTTTCCCAGATCCTTATCCTCAAGAAATACCTTAATTTCTTCAAAGTGCTGAAGAACTTTGCCTCAGCTCAGCCATCTTACATTATTGTTCATCAGCAGTCCACTGTAGGTGGAATCAACCTCCAGTAAAAGTGCAGAAAATTCTCACTTGTGAAGGGAGCAAGCAGCTATTAAATTAACTATTTTTGAAACAACTGACATTAAATCATTTAAGTCGGTGAATCCTGCTTTGGCACATAAAACCTCCTGATGGATAATACAATGAAAAGGCACAATTGGATGTCCAATAGCTTCCATAATCAATTTGACAAATCCAACTTTTCCTCACCATGTTTGGTGCCCCATCTGTCATCACTGACACAACTTTAGAGATATCAATGCTTAGGTCACAGAATGTTTGTATAACAACCTTACATATTTCACTTCCTGATGTACTTGTTGGCACTGATACTAACTTTATCAACTCTTCTCTAATTGTGAGACCATCAGAATATCGACCAATAATGGCCAACTGAGTGTGTGATGTGACATCAGTAGTTTCATCAAGAGAGATGGAAAAATATTTACAATTATTTATGTCTCTCTTTAATTGATGTTGTATGTTTGTGTTCAGTCTCATTATTCTGTCTTTTATGATATTTCTACTGAGTGGTAACTCAGATATTCTCTTAATAATTGCATGTTTATTTTGCATATCGTGAAATAGAACTGGTGCACATCTTAGGAGAGTTTCTTTAATAAATTCTCCCTCACTGAGTGCATTTCCATGCTGAGCTATGGAGTGAGCAATGCTCAAATTTGCAGATGTTAAATTTGTAGAGCCTTTTATAAATTTAAGGATGAAATTAGATGGGCTCTTATAAAGGTGTAGCTGCCTGGAAATGTATTCCTTCCTTTCATCCTCACGGTTTTTCAAGAGCTGGAAATGATTGGTTTCAAAATGTCTATTTTATATTCCTCATTCTGCTTACTACCATTTCAGTACATAGAATGCAAAATGATCTGCCATTTTTTTTCTGTAATGTCATACTTTCGGTCCATGTCTCTTGAAAGGGTTGGCTAAGGCTACTATTGTTACCTTTACTTAACCTTGGTTTTTTATTTTTTGGGTTCTCCATCAGGGGGGCAGTGACAGAAGATAGAATTATAGATAGCCTGTTAGCCCTGCAGGCAATTAGAGGTTAACTAGCCTAACTGACCACAAGATGGCACATGTAACTGTCTTTTAGGAAAGGGCAGGGTTAATAAGCAGAAGTAGGGGTTAATAAGGATGCACAACAGTAATAGTGGTGAAATGGAGTCTGCACTATGCTGCAAAATGACATTCCTTATATAAATTAAGATGGCTGCCACTATTTCTAATGGTGGGAAATGGCACCCATAGCACAGGCCCTCGCCTCTCCCAGCCTCCCCCTCACTTATCTCAGTAATGATGGTCAATTAGAAATTCAGACACCCCAGAATAATAGATTGGATGATGGTTGTTGTGATTATGTGTTTGCTGGTAATGGCGATCACGGGGCCCCCAAAGATGTGTCCCCCATGGTATTCCGCTGCTCCCTGCTCCGCTGGCCAGAAGTGAGGTCAAAGATCCCCTAACAGCCTAACCGGAAGTTCCAGAACTAGATGCTCTGTGCCAGAGTTCTGTTGTTTTGGCCTACAGACCTCTGGCACAGTGTCTACACCACACTACAGCAAATGTTTCATCCTTGGCTACTGCCCCTGGCCGTGCAGTAGCCAAGGATGAAATGTCCTTCTCCACATGTGGCCCATACTTCTCTGTGTGCGACCGCTTGCTGTCGCGTGTCATCAAAAATGGTTACACGTGTCAGTGCTGACACGTGTGTCATAGGTTCACCACCATGGGGCTAGAGCCTGGATATGCATTTTAAATTGTCTTTGGCTGGGGGATTCCTGGGCTGGAGGTGTTTATAGATGTGTGTTTGGGGGATTGCATTAATGCAAGAAAGAAAACAAACTGCCTCATGCTGGCACCCTCCTTGCCAGAGCAGAAGGTCCTGATGTTATGTGGCTCTTCAGGGACCTGCAGATGGAGAGGGGCAGGCTCTCCCCTGTGCCGAAGGTTGCTGCCGGGCCCCTCCTCTGGCTCCCCTTTATCTCAGGCCTTGTGGGTCCTCAGTAAGGAGCTGGCAGAATGAGGGCCCATCCAGGTCTTGCTGAGAAGGGCGCAGCTGAGGCCTGCCCGGGGAAGAGCCTGGTGCTGAGCTGGGCTTTCGCCTGGAATAACATGTTCCGTGGCTCTTCTTTTTTTTTTTTTAATCTTTATTGTTCAGTTTATTAATTACATTGTTTCCCCTTTTTTATCCCCCTATATCTCCCCTCCACCCTGTACCTATCCCACCCTCCCCCCTCACCTCCCCCTCCTCACTGTCCTCTCCCATTGATGCAAGATTTTTGTCCAGTCTCTTGCTGTACTTCCCACAACCCTTTTCTCCCCAAGAATTGTCAGTCCATTCCCTCTCTATGTCCATGTTTCTGTTATATTCACCAGTTTATCCTGTTCATCAGCCTATTAATTCACTTCATTTTTATGTTCATTTGTTGATAGATGTGTATTTGTTGTTCATAATTTATATTTTTACCTCTTTCTTCTTCCTCTTCTTAAATAATATCTTTCAGCATTTCATATAATATTGGTTTGGTGGTGATGAACTCCTTTAGCTTTTTCTTATCTGCGAAGCACTTTATCTGATCTTCAATTCTGAATGATAGCTTTGCTGGATAGAGTAATCTTGGTTGTAGATTCTTGCTCTTCATTATTTTGAATATTTCTTGCCACTCCCGTCTGGCCTGCATCGTTTTTTTTTCTTTATTGTTCAGTTTATTAATTACATTGTTTCCCCTTTTTTATCCCCCTATATCTCCCCTCCACCCTGTACCTATCCCACCCTCCACCCTCCCCTCCCCCTCCCCAATGTCCTCTCCCATTGTTGCAAGATTTTTGTCCAATCTCTTGCTGTACTTCCCACAACCCTTTTCTCCCCAAGAATTGTCAGTCCATTCCCTCTCTATGTCCATGTTTCTGTTATAGTCACCAGTTTATCTTGTTCATCAGCCTATCAATTCACTTGAGTTTTATGTTCATTTGTTGATAGATGTGTATTTGTTGTTCATAATTTATATTTTTACCTTTTTCTTCTTCCTCTTCTTAAAGAATATCTTTGAGCATTTCATATAATACTGGTTTGGTGGTGATGAACTCCTTTAGCTTTTTCTTATCTGCGAAGCACTTTATCTGATCTTCAATTCTGAATGATAGCTTTGCTGGATAGAGTAATCTTGGTTGTAGATTCTTGCTCTTCATTATTTTGAATATTTCTTGCCACTCGCGTCTGGCCTGCATTGTTTCTGTTGAGAAATCCGCTGACAATTGTATGGGTGCTCCCCTGTAGGTAACCAACTGTTTTTCTCTTGCTGCTTTTAATATTCTCTCTGTATCTTTTGCTCTTGGCATTTTAATTATGATATGTCTTGGTGTGGTCCTCTTTAGATTCCTATATTTTGGGGTTCTGTGTACTTCTTGGGCTTTTAAGTCAGTTTCTTTCACCAGGTGGGGGAAGTTTTCAGTCACTATTTCTTCAAGTAGGTTTTCATTAACTTGCTCTCTCTCTTTTTCTGGCACCCCAATAATTCGGATGTTGGCGTGCTTGAGGTTGTCCCAGAGGCCCCTTATGCTATCTTCAATTATCTGAATTCTTTTTGTTTCTTGCTTTTCCAGCCGAGTGGATTTTGCTTCTTTGTATTTCAAATCTTTGACTTGGTTCTTGTGGCCCTCTGGACTGCTTTTAGGACTTTGTGTATTATTTTTTATTTCAGTCTGTGTAAGCTTGATTTCTAGTTGGTCCTTTTTTTTATCCGTGAGGGTCTGGTTCGTATCCTCAGAGGCCTTGTTCATTTCCTTGAGGGTCTCATTCATTTGCTTGAGGTTCTCATTCATTTCCTTGTAATTCTCATTCATTTGCTGGTTGGTCTTGTTTATTTTCTGGTAATTCTCATTAAGTTGATCGGCCTTTTGTAGGAGCCTCTTGAAAAGCCTTATAACCGTGGTTTTGAACTCTATGTCTTGTCGTCTTTTCTCCTCCATTTCTTTCACACCTGATTTCTTTCCATGTCTCTGTATGGTGGCTGCTTTATGTGGTGGATATCCTCAAAGGGACAGTGGCTCAGCCTCCCCAGTTACCTGAGGTGGGTGCTCTTACTGCAATCCTTTATGGGTTGTATTCAGTATTTTTGAATTTAAACCCAGGTTTTTGTTGTTAGCCCTAGGAGGGTTTGACCTCCAGGCCAATTGGCTGTGAAGGGAGACTGTGTTCAGATTGGATGGGCGGAGTCTCTGGGCTGCGCGCAGCGGCAGCGGTGGCGGCGGCAGCTGGGTCCTATGCGGTGCTCGCGCGCGCGTCTCTGTCGGATGGGGATGGCTGCAGACTCCTCCAAGAAAAAGCCGCTAGTCTCTTCCCCTTGCCAGACCACTCCGCCTTTCCCCAAATGTGCCTGCACACCAAAAGTCTAGCCCAGGATTGTAAAAATAAATGGTTTCCAGAACCAGGAGACAAGTTTCCAGGGGGCAAGTTGCGGGTTTGCGCGACCCTTTCGTGGAAACTCGCAGTTCAGGAGCCTCTGCCGCGCCCCGCTTCCAGGGTGCGTCCCCCGGACCTCAGCCGGACCTCGCCCAGCGCTGGGGGCTGGGGGATCCGGGCAGTGGGATGGACCTTGGCCGGATCTCGCCTGGTGCTGGGAAATCCGGGCAGTGGGACGGGCGTTGCTGCTCCAGCCCCAGCCCGTGCGCGCGTGACCAGGACAGCTCCTAACCTGTTTCCGTCTGAAAGACTGTGCTCCCGCCGCTTCTGAGTCTCAGTGTCCCACCTCCACTCCAGTTAGTGGAGTTTTCATTCAGCCAGCTTTCTGGCGATTCTGGGTGCTGTCTGTTCTGCTGTTATGTTGTAGTTCCTAAATTGTTGCGTGGGGCAGAACAATAGGTGTTCACCTATGCCACCATCTTTGCTTCTTTTCTGGCCTGCATCGTTTCTGTTGAGAAATCCACTGACAATTGTATGGGTGCTCCCCTGTAGGTAACCAACTGTTTTTCTCTTGCTGCTTTTAATATTCTCTCTGTATCTTTTGCTCTTAGCATTTTAATTATGATATGTCTTGGTGTGGTCCTCTTTAGATTCCTATATTTTGGGGTTCTGTGTACTTCTTGGGCTTTTAAGTCAGTTTCTTTCATCAGGTGGGGGAAGTTTTCAGTCACTATTTCTTCAAGTAGGTTTTCATTAACTTGCTCTCTCTCTTTCTCTGGCACCCCAATAATTCGGATGTTGGCATGCTTGAGGTTGTCCCAGAGGCCCCTTACACTATCTTCAATTATCTGAATTCTTTTTGTTTCTTGCTTTTCCAGCCGAGTGGATTTTGCTTCTTTGTATTTCAAATCTTTGACTTGGTTCTTGTGGCCTTCTGGACTGCTTTTAGGACTTTGTGTAATATTTTTTATTTCAGTCTTTGTATGCTTGATTTCTAGTTGGTCCTTTTTCATATCCGTGAGGGTCTCGTTCATATCCTCAGAGGTCTTGTTCATTTCCTTATGGGTCTCATTCATTTCCTTGTCTCATTCATTTCCTGGTTGGTCTTGTTTATTTCCTTGTAGTTCTCATTAAGTTCATCGGCCTTTTGTAGGAGCCTCTTGAAAAGCCTTATAACCGTGGTTTTGAACTCTATGTCTTGTCATCTTTTCTCCTCCATTTCTTTCACACCTGATTTCTTTCCATATCTCTGCATGGTGGCTGCTTTATGTGGTAGATGTCCTCTAAGGGTCAGTGGCACAGCCTCCCCAGTTATTTGAGGTGGGTACTCTTATTGCAATCCTTTATGGGTTGTACAGTATTTTTGAATTTAAACCCAGCTTGTTGTTAGCCCTAGGAGGTTTTGACCTCCAGGCCAATTGGCTGTGAAGGGAGACTGTGTTCAGGTTGGATGGGCGGAGTCTCTGAGCTGAGCAGGCAGCCTCAGTGTCAGCTATGTCCTGTGCGGGTCTCTGTTGGATGGGGATGGCTGCAGGCACCTCCAAGAGAAAGCCGCTAGTCTCTTCCCCTTGCCAGACAACTCTGCCTTTCCCCAAATGAGTCTGCACACCCAAAGTCTCACCCAGGGTTGTAAAACAGGTGGTTTCTGGGACCAGGAGACAAGTTTTCAGGGAGCAAGTCGCGCGTTTGTGCAACACTTGCGCGCAAACTTCTTTTCCCAGCTGCCCCGTTTCTCCGCAGACTAGGAGACCTCTGTCGTGCCCGGCTTCCAGGGTTCGTCCCCTGGACCTCGGACCTCGCCTGATACTGGGGAATCTGTGCAGTGGGACGTCTCCACGTACCCCAGATCTCGGACCTCGCCTGGCGCTGGGGAATCCGTGTAGTGGGACGTCTCCGCCCTCCCCGTTGGCGAAATCCAGCCTGCGCGCGACCAGGATGACTCCTAACCTATTTCCGTCTTCAGGGCTGCGCTCCCGCCGTTCTTCTGAGTCTCAGTGTCCTTTACTTTTATTTGTGGAGTTTTCACTCAGCCAGCTTTCTGGTGATTCTGGGTGATGTTTGTTTTGTTGTTAGGTTGTAGTTTTTGAATCGTTGCTCGGGGCAGAACAATAGATGTTTATCTATGCCGCCATCTTGGTTCTCTCCGTGGCTCTTCTTGTAGCCAGACCCTCTCTTTGTTTTTTCAGGGTGTGTGTGTGGCAGCCCACAAAGGGCACAAAGGAGACCAGGCCTCCGCTGTGAAAACTAGCAGAAATCGGGTCTTTCCAATAAATCATATTCATCATGCCCTTGCTATGGTGGCTTCTCATGGCTGTTAGAAAAGATCTAGACTCCCGTGGGCCACCAAAGAGCCAGAACTGCCTGTCCCTGGGCTAGAGGGATCTCAAGTCTGTGAGTGGACTGAATGGCTCGGGGAGCTTTCCCTCAGAGGCCCAGGGACGCAGGGCCACAGCACCCGCCACCGACCTGGGACCCAGAAGCTGCATGTTAGGTGACTCTCGTGATGTTTGCTCACCAGGCTTGTGGAACCATAGGTTTCAACTTCTGCCCCATGTTAGAACCGCCAGAGAAGCTGTACAATCACTGAAGTCTGAGTTAGCTGGTGGTGGTGGTGGGGGAGGCAGCTGGAAACTCCAGGGTCCTGTGTAGGCGAACGTGCGCGCAGCTGATGGGCCCCAGGGCCAGGGCCAGGAGCCACAGGCAGTTGCTCTCATTCCCGTCAAATACAAATTCACGGTCAGCTCCAGCCACACTCCCAGCCTCAGAGGCGCAGTGGTAGTGGGTACTGTCCCAGGCAACGCAGTTTACAGGCAGTTGAGCCAGGGGGGTTTGGGGGTACCCATGCACAGTTGAAAATCCACTGTAACTTTGGACTCCACCCTCGCCCTTGGAGGTTTCGGACCAGCCAACCTGGGATTGGAAACAGCACTTTGGATCCTCGGCTGGGAATGTGACGGTGCTGTTTCCTGTCCTCCGCGGGTTGAATCTGCAGATGCAGAACCTGCAGATACGCAGAACCAACGAAACAAGCCTGTGCATAAGCAGACGAGCGCTGTTCTAACCTGCATAGCTCTGGGTCAGCACGTTATAGAAGGTGGTGCTGGCCGAAGCGGGAGAGATGGAGACCATACTGGGTCAGGAGAGCTTTGTTGGGCTGGGTGCCCCAGGAGGCCTGCCTGGCCGCCATTCTGGTGCCATCTCTCCAGCAGGTGGCACCCATTTGGGTCCCTCCCACACCTTGTGCAAGAGCCTTTGTGACTCATTGGAGCCTCAAGAACTTCAGAGGTGAGTGTTGTGGCCCCACTCACTGCAGGGCCAGCTGAGGCTTGGGGCACACAGCCCCGAGGGGACGCCCGAGGCACAGTAGGGAGACCCTGGATGCTGGTGGTTCTCTAAGGTCCCCCTAACAACTCAATGCGTGTCTCCCTAGAAATAACTGGCCCTCGCATGGCCTGACAGCACAGGGTGGGGACTCAGGCTAGTGCTCTCTCTGCCAGACAAGGGAGCCGGACAGCAGCGACCCCCAGACTGGACTGCATCCAGCCGAGTGTCACAGGATATGAGGTTGTGGGGGAACCAGAGAGTGGGGAGATCTTGGGGTCCCCACTTCAGATACAGACCCTCTGAGGGGCTGGGGTGCCTTACAAAATGCCATTGAGCCCCTGCTGCACCAAAATGACAAGTGACCCGTCACTTGGAAAGCATCTCTGTTAAGACTGCAAAGGTGAAAACCCACCTGAGTGTAGGGAGCAAGTCATAGGGTTAAACCTCGGACTGGCCTGTTGGCAAAGCCACAAACAAGTCCCAGCTCAGAGGGCACAGCCCTCTTCGCATAATTAAACTTGACCTTATGACACTCCCTAGATCCTTCCTGGGTAGCTAATGCGCTGTGGGAGGTGCAGCAAGTGCTGCCAAAACAAGTGAAAGTCATAAGAACATTGTAACTATGGTGACCACTACCTTGTTTACCTCTGGCTATAAAATGGAGGCCCGTATTGCTGTCCGGATCTGCTCTGTGGTCTCAGGCACAGAAGATCCACGTAGACCCAGCTTATTCTCTTTGTCTGTCTTTACTTCATCCTTCCCCGCCCTCCTTCAGGCTTGCCGAACCCTTGGCTGTGCTGGCGCGGCACAAGTGGCGCCCAATGTGGGGCTGAGCTGGGCACAAGTGGCACTCAGTGCGGACCTGAGTGTGAGGGAACTGCAGTTGTCGGGGAAAGGAGGCCCCAAGGCGCACACGCACACAGTAGGTAAGGTGGGGTGTGCTAATAGCTCAGGTGTAAAACGTGGGAAATTCAGGATCCTAGGAAGGGATCCCTAAAAACAATGCTTTTTGAAGAATTTTTAAATTTCTTAAGGAGAAAATAAGTAGAAGCATTTTTAAATTTCTTAAGGAGGAAATAAGTAGAAAATAGAAAATAGAATATAGAAAATAAGACAGATACAGGTTAAGTGGAAAACTATACATAGAAAACAGTACAGGTAGAATTTTGTAATTTGTTTGCTCAAAGGCACTGGACCTCGTGGGGTTTTGCGGGTTCAGTTAAGGTGTGGAATTTATGAGGGTTGCAACCCAGGGAAGTTGGGCAAGGGCAGCCAAGCCTACCTATAATTCATCTTCTTAGCACAATTAAGCTTGACCATATAATGCTCCCTAGATCCTACCTGGGTAGCTAATGGGCTGTGGGAGGTGCAGCAGGTGCTGCCAAAACAAGTGAAAGTCACAAGAACATTGTAAATTCTTTGTTTACCTCGGACTATAAAATAAAGGCTCCGCTTGCGGTCCGGCTCTGCTCTGTGGTCTCAGTGAGGCACAGAAGATCCACCCAGACCAGCTTATTCTCTTTGTCTTTTCTTCATCCCTCCTTCAGGCTCGCCGAACCCTTGGTCGTGCTGGCCCGGCACACCTGTGCCCAGGCCTTCTCCCTGCCTCACCCTCTCCCACCCCCCCCACCCCCGTAGCAGAAGGGGCCCCCACTGGTGCCCATCTCTCCAGGGCAATTCCTGACTAGACAAAAACACACATACCCTAGCTTATCACAAATTCTTAACTGTATTACCTTTCATTAGAGTTAGGACCCAACCCTCTCCCTTCACCATCACCATCCTGCTGTGAGGGTCGTTATAATGTAAAAGGGCCCACGGCCAGCTTCGTGGAAACCTGTCTGCTCTGCTCGGAGGAGTGTTTCCCATGGGCTCGGGCTGGAGAGCGCGGGGGCCGCCCGGCCTCACGGAGCGTGGCGCTCGGGGTCCTGTGGCCGAGCAGTGTCCAACCCCCAAATGCCGCCTGGATGGAAATGCATGGATTTTACTCAGGGCGGGGCTCCCATCCAGGCTCTAGCCCTCACAGCTACTGAGTACCGGAATTTGTTTTGTTAAATATTATCAGTTTGACTGTGAATGCCCCACGTGGCTGCCAGATCGAAAGGCACAGGCCTGGACACCTGAGTTCTGTTGACACATTCGTTCCTGGAGCAGCCACCTCCTTCTGCCCATTGCACCGTCTCTAAATCACCAAAACCTCTAGGCTGTCCACGTTCAGCCGCCCAGTGTTTCCTTCCCCGCTTGCACCGATGCAATCCAGTCTTTGCATCCAAATATGGGTGCTCACACTCTCCTCTGTGAAGTTTCGTCTTCTTCAGTGCGCTGGTAATTCAGCTTGGAAGCAACAAAAGCAAATCTCTTCAAAATAGAGATTTTTATTTTATTTTATTTTTATGTGGCTTTCTCATTTTATTGATTATGACTATGATAATATTTTGCTAATAAACCTCACCCGAGGATATTTTTCCATTGATGCTTTTTTAGAGAGAGTGGAAAGAGAGACAGAGAGAAACATCGATGTGAGAGACACATGAATTGGGTGCCTCCTGCACACCCACCCAACCAGGCTGGGGAACCTGCAACTGAGATACATGCCCTTGACCGGAACCGAACCTGGGACCCTTCAGTCCGAAGGCTGACGCTCCATCCACTGAGCCAAACAGGTTGGATGATGATGATGATGATTTAATCCTCACCCGAGGACATGCTTCGAGAGAGGGTGGGAGAGAGAGAAACACCTATTGGTTGCTTTCTGTACTCACCCTGCCCCCGAAACCTAGCTTCGTGTCCTGACTGGGATTGTCAATCCTCTCCCTGGCCTTCAGTGGAGATTGTGAAGAAACCTTATTGTTCTCCTCGTAGCTGTAATCTCAGATCCTAAGCAGAACCTAACTGCCTGGTAAGATATCCTGAAAATGTTAACATGTCTGAAGTTTGGTTTTTCTCTTATTGCTGTTTTGCATTGGCATTGTTTTGTTAATAGTCAGAGTCTGATCATTAAGCTCTCTGTGTCTCACCATGTACAGCACGGACCCTGAAAACGGGCACCTCTTCAACTGCACCCTTCCACTCTGAGCCCAGTGTTCACAGCTGCCACCATAATCAGACATTTCCCACCCCCACCCTAAGGCAGCCCCGCCGGCAGGGGGCAGGGTGCCAACAGAGGGCAGGGGGCAGAGGGCAGGGGGCAGGGGGCAGGGGCAGGGTGCCGGCAGGGGGCGGGGGCGGGGGCAGGAGGCAGGGGCAGGGTGCCGGCAGAGGGCAGGGGGCAGGGTGCCGGCAGAGGGCAGGGGGCAGGGGGCAGGGTGCTGGCAGGGGGCAGGGGGCAGGGGGCAGGGAGCAGGGGGTAGGGGGCAGGAGTAGGAGCATGCTGCTTATTTACATAAACACTGAACAGGAAATAAGTCACAGAGTCAGGGTTACTTAGGAGGCTGGTGCCAGATAAATTTTATTATATTTAGAAAAAAAAGTAACTGGAAATAAAAGTAAGTCATTCAAAATGAATGAGTTTTTAACACCCTGCCCACCCTTAATGGCAGCATTTGGACCCGCCCAAGCCGGTTTTAACCCAACCGAGGTGCTGGAAGGCAGAGCACACAGTGGTGCCCATCAGGCCAAGGAGGGCGATGGAGCCCAGGGCTCCCCTGCTCCGTTTGCTGGGGTCTGGAGGAGGAGAGAAGAGGAGAGGAGAAGACGTTAGGGCAGCTCCCAGTCAGCATCTGAGAGCCCTCCCTGCAGGCAGGCCGCCTCTCAGAGAGGCCAGCCCACCTCAGGCAAGGCCACCCGCACCCAGGGCTGCTGGGACCTCAGACAGCTACAGGCAGCCGTGGGAACTGCGAGGCCCGGACCTGGGTCAGCCTCCCCGTTCTGTCTGTCGGCCCCCAGTTGGAGGAGCAGGGCCCGGAGTCACACTGCCTGGCTCTGAGTCCTGGCTTATAGGACGTAGAGAGAGCCTTAATCTTTCCTAGCCTCAGTTTCCCCATCGGTGAAAGAAGATGCTATCATCTACATCACAGAATTGCCAGAGGTTTTGAAATAGCGAGATGCAAAGTTCTTAGAGCTGCAGTGGACACAGAAAATGCTCCTTAAAGGTAAGTTTTGTTACTATTCTACGGCGAGTAAAAAGAATACCTTTCACCTAAACCTCCAGTCCCACCCCCTTTTCTTAAGAGTCCCGCTAAGAAGGGAGCTGCCTCAGATCTGCACTTTGCTCCCTGGCGGGAGCCAGTGCCCTTACCTCCCGTGTAGTAGCCGTAGGCATAGAGAACTCTTCCCACGATCCAGGCCACACCCAAGCCCGAAACGACTCGCTAAAACAAAGGGGGGAGGGTGTTAGTGATTGCATTCCGGGAATTGGCAAAGCTGAACTGACACGCAGTGTTTCAGCAAAAGGCTAATCATGTCACTCGTGTCCCGAGCTGCAGACGTGCTGTTCTGGCAGCTGGTGCGGAGGCTGTCCCAGAAGGGAGACCACTGCACGCAGTCAGAACTCGGGCAAGAGGTCACTTTCTGGCCAAGGTGGGGCCAAAACGCACGTGATCGGGCTCCGGAAACCTGCTTGATCTACACGAGGCACAGGACAGTCCAACCCACGGCCACAGGGCTACAGTGGCCTGCGAGGCCCACCCCCCCCAACGGACCACGTCACACACTCAGGTGCCTGCCGGTCAGGTCCCTGAGACAGGCGTCAGCTGGGTGGTTCACCACCGTAACCTGAGGCGATGAGTGAGTGTTTGTTACAAGAATGAATGAGTATGCAAAGTAAAACACACATGGACTTGAGCCTAATAGAGTCAGGTCTGCGTTCAGATTCTGACTCTTCAGTCCTGTAGCTAATTGACTTTGAGAAGGTTACACAGTATCCATGTTTCCCCTCATCTGTAAAAAACAAACAAACAAACAAACAAACAAACCCACCAGGGGGAAAATCTGCCTGCTTTAAAGAAGTCCGTTAACACAGACAATAGGGGGTGAAGGTTTGGGGCAGGCACGGGAGTGGGCCGTGGGCTGAAGAGGGTCTAATACTTTCAACAATCGAGATTAAAAAAACACAGCTGGGTGTGGCTTGTGGCTGAGCATTGACCCAGGAACCACGCAGTCACCAGTTCGATTCCCGGCCAGGGCCCAGGCCCAGGTTGTGGGCTCCATCCCCAGGGGGTGTGCAGGAGGCAGCCCACCAATGATCCTCTCTCATCATTGATGTTCCCATCTCTCTCTCCCCCCTTCCTCTCTAAAATCAGTAAGAACCTATTTAAAAAACCAACAACACAAAAACTCTGTTAGAAGAGTTATTGAAATTCTTTAAATAAATACACAAGGTCTAGAGGAAATACATAGGGCCCCAGACGACACCCCAGGAACAACTTACCGGGTGGTACACGCCCCCCACAGCGAGGAAAAATAAGAAGGGAGGGTACACTTCCAACCTGCGAGAGACAGAAAGACACTTTTTGAAGCCCCTGTGTGAGTGCGGAGGTCAGAGGGCACGGGAGCAGGAGGAACGGGAGCGGCGCCATCTGACCGGCTGCGGGGGCCTGTGCTCGGGCGGGTGTCCTCCAGAGCCCGGGGCCCTCACTCCCTGGGCTGGGGGACTCAGTCCACCTAGAGCAGCGGCTACGCCTCCTGCAGGGGTGCGGCACGGGAGACCACGTAGGGGGGTCGCCCAGGACGCCGCCGTCCTAACACTCTTCACGGTGCTCACTGTCCAACCTGCTGCCCGAGAGGTTTTCCAACGGTACTTCAGTGAGCGCCCGTGGCCGCCCCGTCGCTCTCGCAGGCGGGCGCTGGACAGAGGGTGCCCTCCCCTGCGGCGTCCGGTGCCGAGGCCCACACTCACGTGTTCTGGTGGGCTCGCTGGATGCAGTTGAAGAGGTGCCCGTTTTCAGGGTCTGTGCTGTACATGACGGGATACTGCGGACACAGAGGGCTTGCTGATCAGACGGTTAACAGAACCTGGACGCTAGTCTCTCCCAAGCTTCTACGTCAGCTTAAATATCTGCAGTGACCGGGGATGGGTTCTCAGAGGCAGGGTCACTTGGGCTGTTAATACCCAGGAATAAGGGATGTGCCTCAGCCATCGCCGCCGGCGTCTGACACACTGCAGATCCCACGGGAAACACCCTTCCCACAGCCTCCCCGGCCCCGACAGGGGCGGCAGGAACAGGGGAGTTCTGACAGGCACTCCGTTAAAGAAAAGGAAAGAAACTAGTCCGGGCACTTAGAAGCAGCTCGAGGTCAGAGTCCAGAGATAAGTCACTAAAAGGAAGACCCCTGACCCCTCCCAGGCCAGCGGCGGCCGACGCCTCTGGACCAGCCAGAGGAACGGGGTCAGATGGGCGCCCTGCTGGCCCGGCGGCTCGGGCCGGTGCACGGCGGCACCGCGCACGCTCTGCGTGGAAACGGGACAGTGGCCAGGGGTGCCACGCCGGAAACAGCACTGCCTGTGAACCCCCCTCAGAAACACCCGCCTTCCTGGCGAGCAGCTCCGGCCCGGCAGGCGGTCCCCTGCCAGCCCACCTGGCCTTTCTGCAGGATGCGTGAAACGGCCCGCAGCGCCCGCCTTGCCTGCCTTCTTCCTGCCGGAAGGGCAGCCTTTCTGCAAGGTCCAGTAGCCGCTGCCGCTGACCACTCGCCTCGCCTCCCCCTCCAGGACGGAAACAAGTTCTCGCCCGACCATGTTCCCACTCACCTCCACCTTGTACTTCTTGCGGGCCTTGGCGACGTTGACGGCGAGATGCGCCACCATCATGAAGCTGGCGGCCCCGGTCAGGACCACGAACCCGTACTCCTTGGAGAGGACGGCCATCTTGGCTCTGCAAGGAAAAGGCAGGGACACCAGCCTGTGGCGTGTGCGGCAGGCGCGCGCACACCTGCAGCTCACAGGGGCGTGGCGACGCCTGGACCAGGTGGCTGGAGACACTGCTGTGCTCACACACAGAACTAAAACCATAAGGATGAGCATTCACAGACCGTCCCTGACATTATCGTTCATTCTCCCACGTGCTGGGTTCTCCATCAACACGGCATCAGGAGCCGCGTCTCACCCCTGAGCTGCTCGCGAGGGCTGCCCCCTGCCCCCTCCAGATGGATTCGGGGGAAGGGGTGTCTCCAGGAGCCAGCACCAGCGTCACTCCTAGCCACACCTGCTGGCCGTTCGGGGTGGCCACCAAGGGCGAGGAGACAGGCGGCCCTCCCAGCTTGCCCACCCCCTTTCTCTTCTAGAAGGAGCCATTTCCAAAGGGTGGAAAATCAGCTCAGTAGTTATTAGAACAGGAACATGGGCTGGATTCTGAGCAACTCTTTGAAAACGGATGGCGGAGCTCCCGGTCTGCCCATACCCTTGGGATTTATTGCGTTTGGGCCGCCAGGCCGTTTAAAGGAAGCTGTCTCTGTCCCAACACGCGAAACCAGCACATCGGTTTAGGTCAAAGTTTGCAACTCAAGAGTTGGCTTCGAGACCCAAAGCTTTGGACAGGGCGCCGGGCTCCCGGGCAGGTGGGCACACCGTGTGCCTGGCCACCCCTTCAGCTCACGGGCAGTCTCTGCAGGCCCCCAGCCCAGGCTGCACATGAGGCAGGCAGGCGCCGCGAGGAGGCAGAGCCAGGACAGGGAGGCCTGAGGATGCCCCCCCAGCCCCGGGCAGCCAGGCCAGCGCTGGCTCTGGCGCTCAGTCCTGGACCTCTGTTCTTCCGACTGCAAGGACTCGGGCAGGACTAAGTGCCTCTCGAGCAGGTGTTTCTACTGCAGACAACGAGCCCCTCAGAAGCAAGTGCTCAGAAACCTGCAGTTAGAATCCAGCACGTATGACTGGCTCCTCTTCCAGAGAAGAAACGCAATCTGGGAGTGAGACCCCAGGCCACCACTCCCCTGCGCTTTGCTAAGGTGATGGTGGTGGTTGCAAAGAGCTGCAGTCAGCGGGCATGGGAGTGCTGCCCTCCCCGAGGCTTCCCCTGCAGGAGCAAAGCACCCAGCCAGGAGGAAGGAGTCCTGCTTCCTCAACAGGGTGGCCAGCATGCCCCCGGCTGGGATCCTACCAACACCGAGCCAAGCTCTGCTGGGGTTGCAGCTAAGCTCCCAGGACTGTGTGCTTAGAGATAGATCCCTGTGGGATCGATGCCACTCTAGGTGCTTTCAGGAACGGGCCCTCCAACTGAGGTAATGCCTGCCACCTGGCACAGTCCTGGAGTCTGGCATTCGCCGTCCGGGTTACAGTCCCTTGCCCTCAGACCCCCCAGTGAAACCAGGGGGGCAGCTGGCTGTCTGGCTCCTGGCGCAGGTCAGAACCCAGGAAAGCAGGCACCACCGCTGCTGAAAACAAATGCAGGGACTGAGTCACGGCGAAGGCTCGTCCTTTAAGGAGTGAACCAGCTTAGCTCCCTCAGGGTGCAAAAACCTTAATCATTTGCTGAATTTTCCCCCCCTAGGAATCCAGGGCAAAGAGAGGGATGTTTCCACGCCTGAGAGATCCGCCTCGGTGGTTCAGGCCAGGTGCGTGCTGGGATGGGAGGCAGCTTGGCTCCCAGCGGCCGCACCCAGCAGCCGCACCCATGCCCTGCCAGCCTGGGCCAGCAGATAGCTCGGGGCAGAGCTCCCGAAGCTGATACGTGGCACGAAGGCCCTGGCTGGTGCGAGCACTGCTGCCGGCGGCATGCCACTGCCCTGTGGCACCAGCAACCTCCCACCCACTCAACACGATAAGGCCGGGCGGGAGCTCCGCCCGACTCGGCCTTCTCCAGTGCTGGCCTGCAGCCTGCCCAAGAGTCTGTTCGAAGCTCCGCTCCACGGCGGTGAGGAACACTTTGCAACTTGTTTGATTGTTAATCATCTTACAGTGTTTAAGGTTATACATTAAAGTTTACAATTTGTATAATAAGAGTGCATTTAGTACATACAGGGTGAGGCAAAAGTAGATATACAGCTATTGGTATGGAAAATGATACAATAATTAATCAATAGTAATACAAGAATAAACAATGTTTCTCAAACCCACAACTGTACCCCAACTTTGTGCTGCCCTGTGTCTGGGAGGATCTGGTCTGTGCATCCCACGGGGCAAGGTGTAGTCACCCAGAACAGCCTGCGATGGGCTGGCAATACTCCTGTATTATCCGGCTCATTCGTTCCACTGGGAAACTGTTTGGTTCAAAGACATTACCTCGGCTCCACTTGTACAGATGTCCAAGCCAAAAGGACTAAATGGATAACGCATCCATAAAACATACTGCTGGACAACCATTAAAAATGGCCCTAACCGTTTTGGCTCAGTGGATAGAGCGTTGGCCTGTGGACTGAAGGATCCCAGGTTCGATTCTGATCAAGGGCATGTACCTTGGTTGTGGGCACATCCCCAGTAGGGGGTGTGCAGGAGGCAGCTGATTGATGCTTCTCTCTCATCATTGTTTCTAGCTCTCTACCCCTCTCCCTTCCTCTCTGTAAAAAAAAAAATATATTTAAATCAATATTTTTTTAAAAAGTGGCAAATGTCAAAACAGGATTCATTTTTAGCATGTTACGTGAAAAAATAATGTGTATATGCAGTATAGTCTTAGTTTTCTCAATAATAGAAGAAAATATAAAAATCATGAGCCTAGTTATTTCTAGTGGCTGATTTATATATTTTCATTTGCACTTTTCAATAATTTCTGAAAGGAGCAAACATATATACCCAAAACTTATATTAAAATGGCCTGACAGCCCTAGCCAGTTTGGCAGTGGACAGAGCGTTGGCCTGCAGACCAAAGGGTCCTGGGCTCTAGCTAAGAGCATGTACCTCGGTTGCAGGCTCCTCTCTGGCCTGGGCCCTGGTTGGGGCATTTGCAGGAGGCAAACAACTGATGTGTTTCTCTCACATCGATGTCTTTCCCTCTCTCTTCTACTCTCCCTAAAAATCAACAGAAAAATATCCTCAGGGAAATTAAAAAATAATAATCATAAGAATGGCCTGACAGCGATGGGTGATGAAGAGACAGGAGCAGGTCAGACCTGTGGCGTGAGTCCTGACCCCAGCCCTTCCCAGGTGGTCATGGGGGCTCTGTAGTGAGGACGCTGCCAGGCTGAGTGTCTGAGTCAGAGCCTGGCTCTCACACTTCCTCTCTGAGTCCCGGGAAAATTAGTGTATTTCAGCAGTCTGCTTCCCCCACCTACTAAATGGAGGTCATAATGTACCTACCCACCTCTGTGGTTGTGAGGGTAAGTGCAGGAGGTGCAGCTTGTAACCCCAGCTCAGATGTTCAACGCTTAGCAAGTGCTCAATAAGTGCTGTACATCGAGTTATGTTATACATGCCGATGTTCTATTGACTGTCTTTGCCCTGATCTCTATACTAATAAAAGGGTGATATGCTAATTAGACTGGGCATCTTCTGGATAAAGCCATAGTGGCAGGCTGAGGCAGAGGTGGTTAGGGCCAACCAGGCCAGCAGAGGAGGGCAGTTAGGGGCGATCAGGCCGGCAGGGGAGAGTTGTTAGGGGCGATCAGGCCGGCAGGGGAGGGCAGTTAGGGGCAATCAGTCCAGCAGGGGAGGGCAGTTGGGGGCAATCAGGCTGGCAGGTGAGCAGTTAGGGGGTAATCAGGTTGACAGGGAGAGGTGGTTAGGAGTAATCAGGTGAACAGTTAGGAGCCAGCAGTCCTGGATTGAAGAGGGTGCAGGATGGGCTGAGGGACCCCCTACCCCTGTGCATGAATTTCTTAAAAATTTTTTTTTTAATTGATTTTGTACAGAGAGGAAGGGAGAGGGATAGAAAGTCAGAAACATAGATTAGAGAGAAACATTGATCAGCTGCCTCCTGCACACCCTCCATTGGGGATGTGCCCACAGCCAAGGTACATGCCCTTGACCAGAATCGAACTTGGGACCATTGAGTCTGCAGGCTGATGCTCTATCCACTGAGCCAAACTGGTTTTGGCCCTGTGCATGAATTTCATGCACTGGGCCTATCCTATCTAATAAAAGTGTAATATGCAAATTTACCATACGCCCGATAGAGCCACGCCCATAGCCACCAGTCAATCAGGAGCAAATTATGCAAATAAATCCCAACCAAGATGGCTGCTGCCACTGAGAACAGGAGGGAGGCTTGGGTTTCCCCGGCAACAGAGGAAACCAAGCTTTCCACCTCCCTTTGCTTGCCTAGGCCTCCACTCAATGCTATAAAGTTTCAATTATAGAAGATACATAATCCCAGGCAGCCATGGGGCTGGAGAGAGAAGAGGCTAGGGTTGCCAGGGCAATGGAGGAAGCCAAACTTCTGCAGCCCTAGCCTAGGCCTCCACTCTAGGCTACAAAGTTTCAAACAGAAAAGGCTGTCACCAGGGAGGGAGCAGAAGGCTTGGCTCTGCTCCAGGCTACAAAGTTTCAATTGTAGAACATAAATTAATCCCAGATCCCAAGGCCTCCGCTTGGGTCACTGGGGGGCATGGCTGGTCTGCAAACCACCATAAGCCCCTCACCCAGGCCGCCCCACACCCCAATGGAACCCCCAACCTGATCCAGGACACCCTTCAGGGCAAACCAGCTGGTCCCAACCCATGCACCAGGCCTCTATCCTATCTAATAAAAGAGTAATATGCAGATTGACCATCACTCCAACACACAAGAGGGCTGCCCCCATGTGGTCAAAGATCCTGCCCCCATGTGGACACAAGATGGCCACCACAAGATGGCCAGCAGGGGAGGACAATGGGAGGTTCCAGGCCAGCAAGGGAGGGCAGTTGGGGGCCATCAGGCCAGCAGGGGAGGGCAGTTGGGAGGGACCAGGCCTGCAAAGAAGGGCAGTTGGGGGCAATAAAGCCTGCAGGGGAGGGCAGTTCGGGGTGACCAGGCCAGCAGAGGAAGGAAGTTGGGGGCAAACAGGCTGGCAGGCAGAAGCAGTTAGGGGCAATCAGGGAGGCAGGCAGGCGAGTAGTTTGGAGCTAGCAGTCCTAGATTGTGAGAAGGATGTCCGACTGCCCATGGATCGGGCCTAAACGGGCAGTCAGACATCACTCGAGGGGTGCCAGATTAGAGAGGGTGCAGGCTGGGATGAGGGAGACCCGCCCCTGCACCCCCTCTCCCCCTTACACAAATTTTATGCACGGGGACTCTAGTAGTATAATAATAAAAGTAAAATATGCTAATTAGACAGGACGTCCTTCCAGATGAAGCTGGGGCTGCGAGGGAAGCCCCAGTCCCGGGTGCCAGAGGAAAGCAGGCAAATCAGTAAGCAGATACCCAATTCCAGATTTCCCCCTTCACAGCATGATCAGAAACTGGGTACAAAACCCCCCACAGAAACGAAACTGAGTGGGCTGGACAGGGCAGGAACGGACGCACAGAGGCATGGGCTCCCAGCTGACTCCTGGCAGACTGGAGAGGAGGCAAAGCAGTTCAACCGCGAGAAGGTTAAGTTGAAAGTTTAAAGGAATTTGAATCATTCCATCCAGTTTTTGCTTTTTAATTAGACAAATTCTGTCACTGGTTTAAGAGAAGAGATCCCTTGGGAAGTGTTTCCACTCCTGGCCGACTTGGCGTTGTTTAGGACTCGTCTCCTGGGGCACACCGTGGAGGGGCGTGGGAGCGCCGGGCTGCGCTGTGTTCACACAGTCCGGTGGCCCCGGGGCCGTGGGAGAGTGCTTGGAACACATCTCTTCTGTGCAGCTGGCGAGAAGACAGGTGTGCAGGAGGCTTTTCAGAAAGCTACCAGGTGGCACTGCACAGCCCAGTGCTGGCACGCTCACTCGCTCAGCCCTGGAGATCCGCTCGGCCCTGGGCCTGAGTGAGCCACCGCGTCCAGGCACCTGGCTCAGGTCCCGCCCTCCCGCTCCTGTCTACTTAGATTCCAAAGGGGAGTTTGTTTCCTGGCGCAGGTAGTGTACCGAGTCTAAGAGCATGGAATTCCTTTATTCAACTACGACATACAGAGCACTCACTGTATGCCAGGCACTGTTAGGTGTGGGGGTACAGCGTGCGCAAGATGGAGTCGCCTGCCCATGAGGCACCGCCATTCTCGAGATGAGAAAAGGCGAGCAACAAACACACAGAACTCAACTGAGAGTGGCCTCGGCCGTGCAGGGCAGGGCCTGGCTTCTCCCTCAGGAGCCGGGGCCTCTGGTGGCAGGCTGCGCCGAGTGAGGAAGAAGCAGCCGCACAACGTCCTGGTGAAAGAAGCGCAAGTGCAAAGGCCCTAGGCACAGCTGGCACGTTCAAGGTCAGAACGGTGGCCGGTGTGGCGAACGGTGGGAATCGTAGATGAGGTTAGACGGGACGGTCCAGATTACGAGAGAGGCCTTTCAGGTGGAAACAGGCAACTCTTCTTGCTTCTCCCTCCAGGGACTCCGAGGAGAGGCGCCGAGGAGGCAAAGCTGGGAGGGTCGATGAGGAACATGTGCACAGGAGGGAGTGGTGACCAGCAATGCGAGCTGTCACTGACTCTCGTGTGTGAGACGAGCTCTCGAGGTGGGAAGGGCCCAGAACAGCACAA
Organism: Antrozous pallidus; assembly: GCA_027563665.1. Lineage (NCBI taxonomy): Eukaryota > Metazoa > Chordata > Mammalia > Chiroptera > Vespertilionidae > Antrozous > Antrozous pallidus. The sequence continues at coordinate 42,788,128 of CM050527.1, forward strand.
CCCCTGGTGGCAGGGAAGACACTGTTCTGATGGGAAGAAGTGGCCCCGGGAGCAGACTGAGTGCTCTTGGCTTTGGCGACGGGACCCCCGATGGCGGCTTCAGGGGAAGGGTGGAAGGCGGGAGGCAGTGCTGCCTCCTAAGTTGGCTCATGCCAATCCTGCCAACAGGCCGCATGCCTGTCCTGCCCCTTCCCAGGAAGCCTCTGCCTGTGTGTGTCACACACCTGCTCACGCTGACCAGCGAGCCAGTTACCAGGCACGTGGACACTGACCAAGGCACCGGCCCACAGCTCCACGTGCACTCGCCCTCCGCCGACAGCCAGGTCTCCCACGTATGTTTTTCATAGTAACTTGCACATCGACAGAACCTCAGTGGAGGCTGCTGTTCTCTGTTCTAGGCTGTGGTTCACCTGCAGGGTTCGCTGCCCTGGAGTTTCTGTCCCAGGAGGTCCCAGTGGGTCCCAGAGGCCCGGCAGTCTGCCTTTGTAACACGTGCCTTGGCGAGGCTGGGGATGCGGCCAGGACCTCCGTTTAGGAACATTTCCGGAGGTGTTGATATTGTCCAATTCCAACCTGCAGGCATGGTCCCGCCTCTGGCGCCCTGCAGCACCCCTGAGCTCCAGGGGCTGAGGAGCCAAAGGTGGTCTGCAGAGTGAGCTCCGTCCAGTGCCCAGGGCCCCGCACAATTACTAGTGAAGGGCACGCCCTCCGCAGACCGGTTCTTCAGTCAGTTCCAGGATGTGGCTCCGAATCAAACAGGTGGCCAGAGCTGGGCCTGCTGGGACGCCTCCTCAGCCTCAGCCTCAGCAGTGACAGCTGCTCGTTCCCAGCTCCCCCCGTGGTCACAGTCACTCACCGGGTCTGATGAGATGTCCCCCTCATCAAATCAGAGCAGAAGGCTTTTCACTTTTGACAGTGATGCTCCTTACGCTCTGGGAGGGCCTGAGTCAGCCACTTTCAGACCATGGATCAGGGGTACCTGACACTCTCTTTTTTAAATATATATTTTTGTTGATTTCAGAGAGGAAGGGAGAGAGCGATAGAAACATCAACAATGAGAGGGTTCATTGATTAGCTGCCTCTTCCGTGCCCCCATTTGGCATCGAGCCTGTAACCCGGACATATGCCCTTGACTGGAATCGAACCCGGGACCCTTCAGTCTGCAAGCCAATGCTCTATCCACTGAGCCAAACCAGCTAGGGAAGGGTACCTGACATTCTGAACATCAGCACCATGACTTCAATGAAAGGGCCACTTAAGGCTCCATGGGCCCTCCAACTACTCCTGATGAATTCTCATACCAGAGGCAGGAATGGCAACATGGGAAACAGTGTCAGCCTCCACCCCGCATACCTGCTGTCAGACCTGGTTCCGATGGAGTGCTTCTTGCACGCCAGGCTCGTGATAGTTTATGTACATTAATACTCAGTCTCCACGACAACCTTCCATGGGTCATCCCACTGTACAGATGAGGAATGGAGGCAAGAGGAGTTCGTAAGTCGTCTAAGGCCCACAGCTAGTGAGGGCAGAACTGGGGTCTGAACTGGGGCAGATGGGCCTGTGTCCTGCAGAGGGGGCAGGGAGACCCTTACTTGGGAGTTCGATTACTCCTTCCCCAGTTGGGGAGCGATGAGGGGGCCCCTCCACTAAGCTCTCCTCGAGGGCAGCGCTGGAGTGACACCGGACTCATCCAGGACAGCCAGGCACAGGGCCAGGCGGGGGAACATGTGCACAGGACCACGAACTCTGCGAAGACAGAGTGCTTCTTTCCTCGCTAGGGTGTCAGGCTACGATCAGCGCTGCTCGCAAGTGGCAGGAAGAGGCATCCTCCCGTCCCTCATTAAATAGGCGTCAGCGATGGGTGTTTCATAGGCGCCCCGTGGCGAATATGGTAAGGAACCTAGTTATTTCTGTCGTTTTAAAAACAGCAACACCTGGGAAAGGAACCAAGATGGCGGCATAGGTAAACACCTATCTTGATGCCCCACACAACAATTTCAAAACTAGAGTCATTCAGGAGAACCAAGATGGCGGCATAGGTAAAACACCTATCTTGCCGTCATACACAGCAATTTAAAAACTACAACTTAACGAAAGAACAAACACCTTCCAGAATCACCAGAAAGCTGGCCGAGTGAAAAATTCCACAAATAAAAGTGAAGATAAGACACTGTGACTCGGAGGAGCGGTGGCGGACAGCGTTGAAAAGACGCGCGGAGAGAGGTTTGGAGTGCGCGCCAGCGGAGAGGGCGGGCGGCTGAAAACCGGCCAGTTTTCTTGAACGGGGAGACAAAGAAATCCCACTGGACTGATTCTCCAGCTCTGGGCGAAGTCCAGGGAACCCACTATCATACGGGGTGAAAACTGGACAGTGGGAGGGCACGCCGAAGCTCGGGTGCTGCAGGGGTCTGCCGGCTTGTGGAGAAGGCGAGCTTGTGCGGAGTGCACGCGAGCTTGGGAACAGCGTAGCTGCCTGACTGCGCAGAGAGCACTCGTGACTTGCTCTCTCATTCAGGAAACCGTCAGACTGCATTGTTTTGTGACCCTGGGTGAGACTTTGGGTGTGCAGACTCATTTGGGGAGAGTCTGAATTCCCCGACAGCCGGTGGAGCTCAGCAGTGGCTCTCTCTCAGAGGTGCTGGCAGCCATTGCCCCTGGCACAGAGTCCCTGGGGCCGCATAGGGCGGAGCTAACGCTGTCTGCTTGGCCCGGAGACTCTGCCCATCCAACCTGAGCACAGCTGAGCTTCACAGACAATTGGCCTGGAGGTCAACCCCTCCAAGTGCTAACAACGATTAACCTGAGCTTAACTTCAACAAGACTGTGCAACCCATATCCACCTCAGGTAACTGGGGAGGCTGAGCCACTGTCTCTTGTAGGACATCTACCACACAAAGCTAATTGACCAACTCAGGGAAGCAGCCACCATGCAGACACATGGAAAGAAATCAGATGTGAAAGAAATGGAGGGAAAAAAAAGACTGGACATGGAATTCAAAACCACGGTTATAGGGCTTTTCAAGAGGCTCCTAGAAAAGGTCAAGACCTCTAAGGAAATAAGCAAGACCAGCAAGGAAATGAACGAGACCCTCAAGGATATGAACGAGACCTGCAAGGAAATGATCAAGACCAACGTGGAAATGAATGAGTCCTACAGGGAAATGAACGAGACCCTCAAGGATATGAAGGAGACTCTCAAGGATATGAAAAAGGACCAACCAGAAATCAAGCATACACTGACTGAAATAAAAAATATTATACAAAGGCTGAACCGGTTTGGCTCAGTGGATAGAGCATCGGACTGTGGACTGAAAGGTCCCAGGTTCGATTCCTGTCAAGGGCATGTACCTTGGCTGTGGGCACATCCCGAGTTGGAGGTGTGCAAGAGGCAGCTGATCGATGTTTCTCTCCCATCAATGTTTCTGACTTTCTATCCCTCTCCCTTCCTCTCTGTGAAAAATCAATAAAATATATTTAAAAAAATATTATACAAAGACCTAAAAGTACTCTAGAGCATCCCAAGAACCAAGTTAAAGATTTGAAATACAAAGAAGCAAAATCCACTCAGCTGAAAAAGCAAGAAACCAAAAGAATCCAAAAAATTGAAGATAGTGTAAGGGGCCTCTGGGACAACCTCAAGCATACCATCATCCGAATTATAGGGGTGCCAGAAAAAGAGAGAGAGCAAGACAATGAAAACCTATTTGAAGAAATAGTGACCGAAAACTTCCCATACCTGGTGAAAGAAATAGACTTAGGAGTCCAAGAAGCGCACCGAACCCCAATATATAGGAACCCTAAAAGGACCACACTAAGGCACATCATAATTAAAATGCTAAGAGCAAAAGACAAAGAGAGAACATTAAAAGCAGCAAGAGAAAAACAGTTAGTTACCTATAAGGGAGCACCCATATGATTGTCTGCTGATTTCTCAACAGAAATGATGCAGGCCAGACGGGAGTGGCAAGAAATATTCAAAGTGATGAATAGCAAGAATCTACAACCAAGATCACTCTATGTAGCAAAGCTATCATGCAGAATTGAAGTCAGATAAACTGCTTTGCAGATAAGAAAAAGCTAAAGGAGTTCATCACCACTAAACCAATATTATATGAAATGCTGAAAGATATTCTTTAAGAAGAGGAAGAAGAAAAAGATAAAAGTGTAAATTATGAACAACAAATACACATCTATCAACAAATGAATATAAAAAGCAAGTGAATTAATAAGCTGATGAACAGGATAAACTGGTGAATGTAACAGAATCATGGACATAGAGAGGGAATGGACTGACAATTCTTAGGGAGAAAAGGGGTGTGGGAAGTGCAGCAAGTGACTGGACAAAAATCATGCAACTATGGGAGAGGACAGTGGGGGAGGGGAGGAGGGCCAAGTGTGGGATGGGTACCGGGTGGAGGGGAGCTATAGGGAAAAATAAGGAACAATGTAATTAATAAACTGAAAAATAAAGATAATTAAAAAAAAATTTCAAAACTACAACTTAACAACAGAACAAACATCATCCAGAATCACCAGAAAGCTGGCTGAGTGAAAATTCCACAAATAAAAGTAAAGATAGGACACTGTGACTCAGAGGAGCGGTGGAGTGCAGCGTTGAAGATACGTGCGGAGTCAGAGGTTTGGAGCCGTGCGCGTGTGAGCGGAGAGGGCAGACGGCTGCAAACCCAGCTGGTTTTCTCGAATGGGGAGGGAGACAAAGGTGTCCCACTGCACTGATTCTCCAGTTCTGGGCGAGGTCCGGGGAACCCACACCCATACGGGGTGAAACTGGACAGTAAGGAAGCACACTGAAGCTCCAGCGCTGCAAAGGTCTGCGAGCTTGTGGAGAGGGCGTGTAAACTTGGTAACAGCAGAGGTGCACAAGCACACATAGAGGACTTGTGACTTGCTCTCTCGTTCAGGAAACCACCAGACTGCATTGTTTTACAACCCTGGGTGAGACTTTGGGTGTGCAGACTCACTTGGGGAGAGTCTGAATTGTCCGGCAGCGGGTAGAGCTTGGTGGCAGCTCTCTCTGAGAGGTACTTGCAGCCATTACCACCCGGCACAGAGACCCAGGTGCCGCATAGGGCAGAGCTGATGCTGCCTGCTCAGCCTGGAGACTCTGCCCATCCAACCTGAGCACAGCTGACCCTCACAGCCAATTGGCCTGGAGGTCAAGCCCTCCTAGTGCTAACAACAATAATCTAGGCTTAACTTCAACAAGACTGTGCAACCCATAAAGGGCTGCACCAAGAGTATCCACCTCAGGTAACTGGGGAGGCTGAGCCACTGACCCTTAGAGAACATCTACCACACAAACTTAATTGACCAACTCAGGAAAGAAGCCACCATGCAGAGACATGGAAAGAAATCAGATGTGAAAGAAATGGAGGGAAAAAAAAAGACTGGACATAGAGTTCAAAACCACAGTTATAACGTTTTTCAATAGGCTCCTAAAAAATGCCAATGAACTTAATAAGACCTACAAGGAAATGAACAAGACCTACGAGGAGATGAACGAGACCTATGAGGATATGAACGAGACCCTCAAGGATATGAAAAAGGACCAACTAGAAATTAAGCATACACTGACTGAAATAAAAAAATATTATACAAAGACCTAAAAGCAGTCTAGAGGACCACAAGAACCAAGTCAAAGATTTTAAATACAAAGAGGCAAAATCCACTCAACTGGAAAAGCAAGAAGCCAAAAGAATCCAAAAAATTGAAGATAGTGTAAGGGGCCTCTGGGACAACCTCAAGCATACCATCATCCGAATTATAGGGGTGCCAGAAAAAGAGAGAGCAAGATAATGAAAACCTATTTGAAGAAATAGTGACCGAAAACTTCCCACACCTGGTGAAAGAAATTGACTTAGGAGTCCAAGAAATGCACAGAACCCCAAACTATAGGAATCCAAAGAGGACCACACCAAGAAACATCATAATTAAAATGCCAAGAGCAAAAGACAAAGAGAAAATATTAAAAGCAGCAAGAGAAAAACAGTTAGTTACCTATAAGGAAGCACCCATACGATTATCAGCTGATTTTTCAACAGAAACGATGTAGACCAGATGGGAGTGGCAAAAAATATTCAAAGTGATGAACAGCAAGAATCTACAACCAAGATTACTCTACCCAGCAAAGCTATCATTCAGAATTGAAGTCAGATAAACTGCTTCACAGATAAGAAAAAGCTAAAGGAGTTCATCATCGCCAAACCGATATCATATGAAATGCTGAAAGATATTCTTTAAAAAGAGGAAGAAGAAAAATGTAAAAATAAAAATTACGAACAACAAATACACATCTATCAACAAATGAATATATAAATCAAGTGAATTATAAATCTGATGAACAGGATAAACTGGTGAATGTAACAGAATCATGGACATAGAGAGGGAATGGACTGACAATTCTTGGGGAGAAAAGGGGTGTGGGAAGTGCAGCAAAAGACTGGACAAAAATCATGCACCTATGGGAGAGGACAGTGGGGGGTGGGAGGTGAGGGCGGAGGGTTGGATGGGTAGCAGGTGGAGGGGAGCTATAGGGGAAAAAAGGGGAACAATGTAATTAATAAACTGAACAATGAAGATTAAAATATAAACAAAACAAAACAAAACAAAAAAATAAAAACTGCAACACCTGGTTTGTAACTTTCTGATTTATTTATGGAAGTATTTATCACTAGCTAGATACGATTTTTTGAGGCTATATCAGGCTGTGGGGAGGAAATGGGAAGAGTGCTTGGAAGCAGGGCAGGTAGGGTGTGGGACGGCAGGTGGGCTTCCAGGGAGGTAGGAGCAGAGGGGTGCCCTGGTGACCCCCGGGCTTGGAGGTCTGTGGGCAGGTCTGGGGGTTGGGACAACATTTCTTCTGTGCAGCCAGGGAGAAGATGCAGGTGGCTTTTCAGAAACCTGCAGGGCGGCACTGCAAAGCCTCTCTCCAGTGCGATCACACTCGGCCCTTCAGATCCGCTCGGCTCCAGGGCTCCAGGGCCCGAGTGAGCCCCATGCAGTCCCACGTGCAGCTCAGGTCTTGCCTCCAGTGCTGACATTTCCCCGGAAGCCTGACTAGCCCTGCCCTGCTGTTCCTGTCCTTGCCCCGACTCGCCTTATCTCACTGAGCCAGGGGTTCCTTCAGCTACACAGGCGTCAGCCGATACCCGGGGGCTCGGCCTTCCTGGGTTCCCCTGTTCTGGGCTCCCCTCTCCAAGGCTCCCCTGTCCTGGGCTCCCCTGTCCTGGGCTCCCCTGTCCTGGGCTCGGCCTTCCTGCACCACAGTCTGAAGGCCGCTGCCAGCAGTTCCTGGGGCAGCCACCACCACAGGGAGCAAAGGTGGGCTTTCTGGACTTGGTACTTGCCTCGAATAATCGTGACTTCCGTGCTGTGTGAGTTACAGCGTATCTTTTACTAAAATAAAATCAATCAGATGTTTCAAGGGAGAGAGGGTCCCCCTTTCAGCTCCCTCTGCCCCGAAACAAACAAACAAACAAACAAACAAACAAACAAACGGACGGACGGACAGACAGGAGGCAGCGTGGACAGTGGCACGTCTGTGTGTCAGAGTGCCCTCAGACCAGCCTGCGGTCGCTCACTGGTGTCTCTTCTATGCACCAGGAGTGGGACGATCACCCGGCCCTCAGACTCACCGGGAGCCTTTCCCCAGCGAGTCACGAGAACCCTGACTGGCTGCCTGTGCTGAGGCCAGCCGTCCTCACACAGGCTCCTTCTTTCCCAGGGTGGCACAGACACCATTTTCACGGGACTGAGTGAGGATGCCAGCATGTTGTGCTGGGCCCACCTCACCAACCTGAAGCACCCTGGGCGGCTGCCCAGCCTCAGCTCTGCCTCCAGGGGGTGTGCATAGGCACAGGCCTCTGCCAGCCCCAGCAGCACAGCTGGCCCTCCTGACACGTGTGGAGCTTGAGGGAGAGACCAGGGAGCCCGGAGGAAAGCATCAAAGAGCAATTCCGTTCCCATGAGAGAGAGGGGAAAGGCAGGCCCCGATTTCTGTGGGTCCAGCTATACCTCCAAACGCTGGGTCTGTCACTTCAGCATTACACACACCATAGCACCTGCGTGCTTGTCAATGTTTTCAGTGACAGCCACACTTGAGAAAGAACACATGGCCATTTAAGAGAAGGAATAATAACTGAGTGATGCAAACCTCTTCACCATGGCTGCATGGATCTTTAGCAGACAGTTCTGCGAGAGGTGAAAATGACACGCTGGTTGAAGAGTCATTGTTTCTCTGATTATCGACTCACGTGAGGCCAGCAAGATAGGGCACAAAGTGGGGCTGTCCCAGCACCCCGATTTTTCAATTCCCATTCAGGAGGATGGAAGATCTGTGCATTGTCCAAATATATTCAACTTTATAGTTAAACTAGAGGCTCCGTGCACAAAATTCATGCACGGGTAGGGTCCCTGGGCCTAGCTGGTGATCAGGGCTGATCGGGGCCTTCCGGCTGCTGGCCAGGGCCTTCCTTCTTTCTGCACCACCCCCTGATGGTCAGTGCACATCATAGCAAGCGATCAAACTCTTGGTCTCCCAGTTAAACTCCCGAGGGGACACTTTGCATATTAGCCTTTTATATATATACATATATATATATATATATATATATATATATATACACACACACTCACACACACACACACACTAGAGACCCAGTGCACGAAATTCGTGCATGGAAGGTGGGGAATGTCCCTCAGCCCAGCCTGCATCCTCTCCAATCTGGGACCCCTTGAGATGTCTGACTGCCCATTTAGGCCCAGTCCCGGTAGGATCGGCCTAAAGGACAGTCAGACATTCTGCTCATAATCCAGGACTGCTGGCTCCAAACTGCTTATCTACCTGCTTCCCTGATTACCCCTAACCGCTTCTGCCTGCCAGCCTGATCACCCCCTAACCACTACCCTGCCAGCCTAAATAATGTCTAACTGCTCCCCTGCCAGCCTGTTTGCCCCCACTTCCCTCCTCTGCTGGCCTGGTCACCCCTAACTGCCCTCCCCTGCAGGCTTGATTGCCCCCAACTGCCCTCCCTTGCAGGCCTGGTCCTTCCCAATGCCCTCCTCTGCTGGCCTGATCGCCCATAACTTCCCTCCCTTGCAGGGCCTGGAACCTCCCAATGGCCCTCCCTTGCTGGCCATCTTGTGTCCACAAGGGGGCAGGATCTCTTATGTGTTGGAATGATGGTCAATCTGCAAATTACTCTTTTATTAGATAGGATAGAGGCCTGGTTCATGGGTGGGGGCCAGCTAGTTTGCCCTGAAGAGTGTCCCAGATCAGGGTAGGGGTTCCCTTGGGGCAAGGGGGCTGTGGAGGTTTGCAGGCAGGCCATGCCCCCCAGCAACCCAAGCAGAGGCCCTGGGATCTGGGATTAATTTATGTCTACAATTGAAACTTTGTAGCCTAGAGTGGAGGCCTAGGTTGGCAACGGCAGGCGGGAAGCTCGGCTTCCTCTGTTGCCAGGGAAACCCAAGCCTCTGTTCTCTACAGCTCAGTGGCTGCCTCCATTTCTGTATCTTTTATAACTGAAACTTTGTAGCATTGAGTGGAGGCCTAGGGCAGCAAAGCCTTCCTCCTGCTCTCAGTGGCAGTAGCCATCTTGGTTGGGGTTTATTTGCATAATCTGCTCCTGAGTGGCTGGCTGTTGGCATGGCCTGTGGGTGTAGCATATTACTCTTTTATTAGATAGGATTAGATAGTATGTATATGTGTATATATATATATATATATATATATATAGAGAGAGAGAGAGAGAGAGAGAGAGGGGGGGGGGGAAGAGACTAGATGTTCGGTGCATGAAATTCATGCAGTGGAGGGGCTCAGCCTGGCCTCCAGGACCCCTTGCGATCTGGGACCCCTCCGGGAATGCCTGACTGCCAGTTTAGGCCCGATCCTGGGATCCCCAATCCTGTGGGACTGGACCTAAACTGGCAGTTGGACATCCCTCTCGCAATCCAGGATGGCTGGCTCCTAACCGCTCACCTGCCTTCCTGCCTCATTGCCCCTAACCACTCTGCCTGCCTGCCTGGTTGCCCCTAACTGCTCACCTGCCTGCTTGATCACCCCTAACTATTCACCTGCCTGCCTGGTTGTCCCTAACTGCTTGTCTGCCTACCTGATCGCCCCTAACTGCCTCTGCCTCAGCTCTTGCCTCCACAGCTTCGTCCGGAATGATGTCTGGAAGGTCATTCATCTGTCCATTCTAATTAGCCTATTACCCTTTTATCAGTATAGATAGCCACCACTTGGCCATATATATATTCAAGTGTCACATGTTTTAATCCCAGCACTTTGGAGAACTGGTTCTTCCTGCACTAGGGGGTCCCTTGACCTCCCTTCCCACACTTGTCCCCTACGCTACAATGTAGCCGATCACCCCATGACTCTGGAGAAAAGTATCAGCAGAAGCCACAACTCTGGGATGACTCACCATGGAGTCCTCAGCGCCTTCCACTGCCCTGCGCACAGCCCCGGGCTCCCCGCAGGGATACCGCGCAGAGGGAAGTTCTCGGAAACCCCAGGCAGAACCATAAAGGAAGATTGTGCCCAGGCAGAGGTAGGAAAAGCCCAAAGATGCGCAAGTCCGCGGGATCCCGGTTGGTGCGTCTGCACTGAGTGTTAACAGCAGACATGCCCTACCTGCCGCCTGATCTCTGGAGATGACTGTGAAAGGCACACAGGAGCCGAATGGAACTGAAACTCCCCCCCCCCCCTCCTCCCCAGGAAAGCTGCTAATTGAGCTTCAGGAGTCTAAGAATAGTAGATTTGTAATGAGACAGGACAGATCCTGGGTCCCCTTTGCTGGTGCGAAGACACTTTCCCAATAGATTCTTTATACAAAAGGCTCCATGAGTGAGAGTCCCTGATTGGTGACACTTCACCTGGGGCCCCGGTCACACTGGACCACCTGGAGCTCGGCCTCCCAGGTGACAGGCTTCTGGGACAGGCTGCAGGAGATGCTCCATGGTCTGAAGGCAGGGACCTCAGAGGCAGGGAGAGAGCAGGGGAAGCCACAGACACTGAGGAAGGGAAAAATCTCAACAATTGCTTTTTTGTTAAAGTCTCTGCCAGACGAACCATTTACCTGCAAGGAGTGACTGTCTGGTGCCCACCTGCCACCCTCTTCAGTCCTGCTCAGAAGGGCTCCTCCCTGCCCAGCCCTACTAAGTGCCATGCTCCATGGGAGGGCACGGCCACAGTGGTGACCCAGACAGAGAAAGCAGAATACAGTCAGGGAGGACTGTGAATCGGGGGGAAGGATGGAATGATGGCTGCGGGACAGAAAGTGTGAGGTGGGAGAGAACACAACAAGCACACAGGCAGGGAGGCGGCTGTATTTGTGGGAGAAAGAGAAAGGAGGCCAGTGTGTCTGGAGGTGTGATGGAAAAAGTGGCTGGAGAAATAAATTATTATCCATACTACTTATTATTAGCACATGCATCATTTACTGTACATCAGCACTGTTCTAAGGAGCTCACCACTATTAACTCATTAAACCCCTCAGAGCATCGCTAGGATATATTATAACTTCCATTTTTGCAGAAGAGGAAACAGCATCAGAGAGGTTAAGTCATCTGCCCAAGGCCACACAGCCGTCACAGAGACAGGCAGCCTGGTTCCAGGGTCATGCTCTCAGCCCTGGGCTATCTTGCTTCCCAAGGAGGTTGGAGCCACCTTCGACCACATCTGACCTCTTTAGAAACTTGTTCACTTCATCAGGCTCTCTCCTTATTCGAAAGAATAGAAAGCTAATAATTAACTCTAAATCTGTGACCTATTAAAGCCTGAGATTTTTCTAATTGGAAGACAGAAAAAACCTTGGAAAAGGTCCAAAAAGGAACTTAAAAAAAAAAAACAACACACAAAAAAGCATGCCGGCACCACACTATGGCAAACGGGGAGAGGTTACAGAACGGAAAAATGTCCTCCGGACGGGCAGGCATTCAGGTTTGCAAGGGGCAAGGCAGCCCAGAAATTGGCACTTCATTTTTATTTTTATTTTTTTAGGGCCTTCGAGTAAAAGCTGGAAGACCTGCTGGACAAATTCAAAAGAGCTGTAATAAGCACTGGCACTTGGTTTTTATAAAATGATTTCCCATGTAATCTGTCCCTTAACTGGCATTACACAGAAACCGAGGCTCATAGGGAAACAAAACCCTGATTTAAAGAAGAGGGAAAAAAATCTCAAATGAGTCACAGTGGTTGGCACTGACACCACTTGGATTTTTCATCACAAGAAACACGGACTGACAGCAGTTAATTCTGCAGAGTCCCCACTAGGGTGCCAGCCATTCTGAATGAAGGGACCACCAGCGCTGCGGGCTCCTGCCAGGACAGGGGTCTAATTCTCCATGCCTACCTGTACCAATCATTCACATTTCTTAGGCTGGAGAAATGAAATATCACTTAACATTGGGACCCAAATTCCAGTTAGTAAACAGGCCAACTCTGGGAAGAGCTCAGAGGGCTGTGCTATTCCAAATGCTGAAATCCTTCCAGGGATTTGCAAATGTATTGGGAAGGCAGCACAACTGTCCTGTCTCCTCATTGCTTTCTCCCCACAAAGAGAATTAGGTAGACACTGTAAGAGACAGTGCAGCAAACTCAGGAATTCTATTTTACACAGCAGCCACCTTCTTGATAATTGCTAAATTCTTCTTTTTCAGGAGGATGGTATACTCATAAGGAGTATTAATCCATTGCAAAAACTGTAGCAACATATTCTTTTAAACAAATATTGCTCAAAAATATGAAATGAGCCCTAGCCAGTTTGGTTCAGTGGATAGAACATCGGCCTGCAGACTGAATGGTCCCATGTTAGGTTCTGGTCAAGAGCACATGCCTGGGTTATGGGCTCATTCCCCAGTAGGGGGTGTGCAGGAGGCAGCTGATCAATGTTTCTCTCATCCTTTATGTTTTTAGCTCTCTCTCTCCCTTCCTCTCTGAGATCAATAAAAATACATTTTAAAAATGGTTCCTGGTCAGATGTGGTTGGCAATGATGTTCTGAATATATATTCAGAATATTTAAATGCAAATATAGGGATCAGTCTATTTAAATGCAGCTAGCTGTGCAGTAGGCACTTTTTGGGCAGATGGCACTTTTTGGGCAGATGGACTTGCCATCCATTTCATTCCAGATGGGTCCAGGGGCTTTTCAGCGTTTCTCTGGACAACGGGGAAGGCTCTTCTCTCACGTCTGCTCAGTCTACTTGCTGTCCTCCAATGAGGAGGTTCCTTTCAGGACTGTCTCCTCGGAGAGCTAGGGGGTGTGGGAGTGCGAGGGGTGTGGAGGTGGGGAGACTGCCTTCTGCGCTTTGTGAGTGCAGCTTCTGTGGCTGGCCCGCGTCTCCACCAGTGCATCTGTTTTATATATAGTAACGGGTTCAGGGGTGAAAATGATGCTTGACAGAGTTTTCTATTTTTGTAATATTGTGTCAGGAGGAAGCTAAACAGAACTTCTTCCCAGGGGTGAAAAATATTTATTTGGATTTAGATGTTAGTTGTATTTAACTTCGTTACATTTAACTCCTAGGAGGAAAAACATTCTTGATCCCTCTACTCAGATACGAGTGAACTACATTGAAATGAACCAAGTTTACTGAACTGGATTCATGGATCTAAGTAAAACAGCCTTTAACTCTGACCAATACCCTTGGGTCCCTTCCCAACACTGCGGGCTCCTGCGGAGGCACAGAGGAAGCCAAAGCCCGGCTCTCCACCGCCTGACCACACCCTAGGTCCCGGGCACATCTGCGGAGCAGTCAGTGGCCTTCTTCCAGGAATCCGCTTCTCCAGTTTAGGGGCTGAAGGCCCAGCCCCACCCTCTTGGCCCTGCTTTCCCCGGACCTCCCTTCCCACACTTGTCCCCCACGCTACAATGTAGCCGGGCACCTCATGACTCCGGAGAAAAGTATCAGCAGAAGCCACAACTCTGGGATGACTCACCATGGAGTCCTCTGCGCCTTCCACCGCCCTGCGCACAGCCCCGGGCTCCCCGCAGCGACACCGCGCAGAGGGAAGTTCTCGGAAACCCCAGGCAGAACCGTAAAGATTAAGATTCCGCCCAGGCAGAGGTAGGAAAGGCCCCTCTTAAAGACTCCAATGCAAACCGACAAACGTTTCTGTGGGGCAGGAGGGAAACAAACACGATTCCCTGGGGGCTCCCGGAAGGTCCCTAGCAACAGCCGCAGCCGTAGCGAGCGCAGCGCTGCAGGGTCGTCTAAAACCCGGTGTTACTGGTGGGCCGGCTCGGCCCACTGCCCCGCAATGCCTGTACGCCTGTTCTCCGCACCAGAGCTGCAGCTGGCAAGGTCGGGCGCACAGTCCGGGGACTGGAGGAGAGGGAAGGAAGGGACTTGGAAGGGTTGACCTTGAGAATCTCTTTGAGTTGCAGATGGCGCGGCAAGGGGCAGGTGAGATGCTGCAAACCACTCCATTCTGGGGAGGATGAAGGGCAGGTGGAGGGTGAAGGGGATGGAAAGGTAGAAAGAAATCGGCAGACAGTAAGGGGGAAAGAGAGCGAGTCTCTAGTCAGCTCAGGTTGGCAGGGATATAGGTAGTGCCCGGAGCAGGAGTTGAAGTGCCCCCAAGGGCCGGTGCGCCTCGCTGCCCGCAGGTGCGTGCACTCACCTGAATCACCTCCGAAGGGCTGGTGCAGACTGCAGCTTCCAGCGCAGTGTGGGTGAAGTGACCAGGCCTCGGGCAGGGCGTGGCGTGGCCCGAGAAGGCCCCGCCCGCCCGAGGCCCCGCCCCCGGAAGCGTTAGGCCACGCCCCATGGCCAGGTTCCCAGCGCCGCGTTTCCTCAGGCTCCTGGTTGTGAGCCAGAAACTGAAATTTCCTCCTTCTCACGGTTGTCTACTAATTTAACCCTCCCACTCCCAACTTCATTTACTTAGTCCTTTTCGCCTTCCTAAAATGACCCAACCAGCTCCTGTTTCCTGGATTGGGTTTGCAGGACGGTCGCACGTTGGCAATTTGTCCCCAGCACAGCCACCGTAGCTGGCGTCTAGGCACTTAGTGGCTGGTGAGGCGCAGGCTAGTACAGCGCATGCGCTGGAGTCGGAGGGCCGGGGGCGGCGGGAGGGAGGGGTGGGTGTGGCCGGTGCTAGGTGCCTCGGGCGGCTGCCCTTGTGGAGGGAAGGGACTAGGGGTGTTCGGGCCTGCGCGTTTCCCTTAATAGAGTCACTGTCAGTCCCTCGCTGAGAGCCCGAACCCAGCCCTGCTGCGTAGTGGCCGCCCCCGCCTTGGCGCCCCATCCGCTTGGGTCCTGCCCTCCCATTTCTGTTTCTGGGAGCAGGGTGGCACCGCCCCGGAACCACAGACCCCCAGTCCCGAGCTCGAGCCCCACTTCGCCTGAGTCCAGGGTCCAGTCCCGGGCGGCTGGGCGGTGGGCGCGGCCGAAGCAGCAGGACTGGCCGGCGCGGTGGCCCTCCCACCAAGGGCCTGGCCCGGCTCCCGGCCCGGCAGGCTCGTCCCTCAGGCGTTGGGGCGTCGAGGTGTGGAGAGGCCGACCGTCACATCGAGGCTGGGTGTCCTTTTGCTGGGCTGTCAAACCCATGCATCCAGTCCTGCGCGGGCTCCGACAGGTTTACTGTTGCTGTTTCAGCAACTTCCGAGCATTCTCACCCTTTCAACTTGGGCCCAGGAGGTTTTGTATTTTAGGGTTTCTAGCGTGTTGCCGATTTGAATGTCGAGGGGGAAGAAGTAGGAAAGCATTTCTATCTTGTGGAGGGACACGTTATTGACTCGAGGTGTGCCTCCCCGCCCCCTCTTCATAGCTTGAAACCTAATCCTCACTGTGTAGGCATTTAGAGGTGGGGCCTTTGGGACCAGATTAGTCATAAGGGTGGAGCCCCACGAATGGGATAAGCGCCCTGATAAGAGACCCCAGAGAGCTCCCGGGGCCAAGATTGTCCTCTGTGCAAGGAAGCAGCTCTCAGACATGCAACCTGCTGGCCCCTTGATCTTGGCCTTCCCTGCCGCCAGGGAAGCCGCCAGGACTCCAGAAATAAATAAACGCCTGATGTTTAAGCCACCAGTCTGTGGCGTCTCCTTGCAGTCTGCTCTACAGACAAAAGGCGGCCAGAGGTGGAGGAGGAGTGAGTGAAGGACCAGGCCCCTTCTTCGCGTTGACCCTGTTGGACCACAGAAAGGGACTGAACAACTCGGGACCTTCTTTTAAAGTTCTCATTACAGCCAAGACCGATTTGGCTCAGTGGATAGAGCCTGGTATACAGTTGGCACTCAATAATCATTTGTTACATGAGTGCATGAATGATTTTTCCATGAAGCCTGCACCTCTAGCCGACCACTTAGAGAGAAACATAGGCATGTGCCCTGACCAGGAATCGAACCCACAACCTTCTGGTGTACGGATGACACTCCACCATCTGAACCGCCCCGCCAGGGTGCTGCTGTAACCGCTGACAGTCATATTTCCCTGCCCAAGAGCCCAGCAGGTGCTGTTTCTACAGCCATCCACAGGAGCCTTCCGCCCACAACGATGGCTGTCGTCCCTCTTCGACGTTTGCGAGTCTCATAGGCATTTCATTTTTGTGTTGATTTGCATTTATCTAATTATCAGTAAGTTTTCTTATGTGCTCATTTGTTTTTAATGATTGAAACTTTTTCTTCGAAAACTACTATTTCTTACCTTTTGCCTGTTTTCATGTTAGATTGTCATTTTCTCTACTTAGCTTATGCTCACATACACATTTTATTTTTTATTTTATTTTTTTTTAATCTTTATTGTTCAGTTTATTAATTAGATTGTTTCCACTTTTTATCCCCCTATAGCTTCCCTCCACCCTGTACCTATCCCACCCTCCACCCTCACCTCCCCCTCCCCACTGTCCTCTCCCATTGTTGCTAGATTTTTGTCCAGTCTCTTGCTGCACTTCCCACAACCCTTTTCTCCCCAAGAATTGTCAGTCCATTCCCTCTCTATGTCCATGTCTCTGTTATATTCACCAGTCTATCCTGTTCAACAGCCTATCAATTCACTTGATTTTTATGTTCATTTGTTGATAGATGTGTATTTGTTGTTGCTAGTTTGCACTTTTACCTTTTTCTTCTTCCTCTTCTTAAAGAATATCTTTCAGCATTTCATATAATGTTGGTTTGGTGGTGATGAACTCCTTTAGCTTTTTCTTATCTGCGAAGCACTTCATCTGACCTTCAATTCTGAATGATAGCTTTGCTGGATAGAGTAATCTTGGTTGTAGATTCTTGCTGTTCATCACTTTGAATATTTCTTGCCACTCCCATCTGGCCTGCATCGTTTCTGTTGAGAAATCCGCTGACAGTCGTATGGGTGCTCCCTTATAGGTAACCAACTGTTTCTCTCTTGCTGCTTTTAATATTCTCTCTTTGTCTTTTGCTCTTGGCATTTTAATTATGATGTGCCTCGGTGTGGTCCTCTTAGGGTTCCTATATATTGGGGTTTGGTGCACTTCTTGGACTCCTAAGTCAATTTCTTTCACCAGGTGTGGGAAGTTTTCAGTCACTATTTCTTCAAATAGGTTTTCATTGTCTTGGCCTCTCTCTTTTTCTGGCACCCCTATAATTCGGATGTTGGTATGCTTGAGGTTGTCCCAGAGGCCCCTTACACTATCTTCAATTTTTTGGATTCTTTTGGTTTCTTGCTTTTTCAGCTGAGTGGATTTTACCTCTTTGTATTTCAAATCTTTAACTTGGTTCTTGGGGTGCTCCAGGGCACTTTCAGGTCTTTGTATAATATTTTTTATTTCAGTCAGTGTATGCTTAATTTCTGGTTGGTCCTTTTTCATATCCTTGAGAGTCTGCTTTATATCCTTGAGGGTTTCTTTCATTTCCTTGTAGGACTCATTCATTTCCACGTTGGTCTTAATAATTTCTTTGCAGCTCTCGTTTATATCCTGGAGGGTGTTGTTCATTTTCTTGTAGGACTCACTCATTTCCTTTGTGGTCTTGCTTATTTCCTTATAGGCCTCGATCTTTTGTTGGAACCTCTTAAAAAACCCTATAACCGTGGTTCTGAATTCCATGTCCAGTCGTTTTTTTTCCTCCATTTCTTTCACATCTGATTTCTTTCCATGTTGCTGCATGGTGGCTGCTTCCCTGAGTTGGTCAGTTAGCTTTGTGTGGTAGACGTGCTACAAGGGACAGTGGCTCAGCCTCCCCGGTTACCTGAGATGATTATGGGCTGCACAGTCTTGCTGAAGTTAAGCTCAGTTAATCGTTGTTAGCACTTGGAGGGTTGACCTCCAGGCCAATTGTCTGTGAAGCTCAGCTGTGCTCAGGTTGGGTGGGCGGAGTCTCCGGGCCAAGCAGACAGCGTTAGCTCCGCCCTATGCGGCCCCAGGGACTCTGTGCCGGGGGCAATGGCCGCCAGCACCTCTGAGAGAGAGCCGCTACGGAGCTCCACCGGCTGCCGGTTGCCGGGGAATTCAGACTTTCCCAAAATGAGTCTGTATGCGCAATGTCTCACCCAGGATTGTAAAACAAAGCAGTCTGACGGTTTTCCGAATGAGAGGCAAGTCTCGGTGCGCTCTCTGCGCCGTAACGCAGCCGAGCTGTTCGCGCGAAAGCTGTCTTCTCCACAAGCCGGGAGACCCGGCAGCACCCGAGCTTCGAGCTTCGAGCTTCGGCGTGCCCTCCCACTGTCCAGTTTTCACCCCGTGTGATAGTGGGTTCTCTGGACTTCGCCCAGAGCTGGAGAATCAGTCAGTGGGACGCCTTTGTCTCCCCGTTCGAGAAAACTGGCCGGTTTTCAGCCGCCTGCCCTCTCCGCAGCGCGCACTCCAAACCTCTCTCTGCGTGCGAGTCTTTCAACGCCGTCCGCCGCCGCTCCTCCGGGTCCCAGTGTCTTATCTTCACTTTTATTTGTGGAATTTTCACTCGGCGAGCTTTCTGGTGATTCTGGAAGGTGTTTGTTCTTTCGTTAAGTTGTAGTATTAAAATTGCTGATTATGACGGCAAGATAGGTGTTTTGCCTTTGCCGCCATCTTAGTTCCTCCCACATACACATTTTATAAGTTAAAGCAGTAAGGTTTTTCCTGCCATGCATGTTATAAATATCTTTTTCATTTCACACTGGTCTTTGGATTTTGTTTAACTTTTATTCTATAGAGAAAAACTGTACATTTAAAATTTTCAGTTTTAAAATATATATTTTTATTGATTTCAGAGAGGAATGGAGAGGGAGAGAGATAGAAACATCAATGATAGAATCATTAATTTGCTGCATCCTGCATGCCCCATGCTGGGGATCAAGCCCACAACCTGGGCATGTACCCTGACCGGGAATCCTTATTCACCTGTCAGCACCCAACCACTGAACCATGCTGGCCAGGCTAAAGTTATCAGTTTTTATTCTTCTTTGGAAAGTTTTTTCTACCTTATTCATGAGATCTTTTTGAAACTTTATGCTTTAGTTTATATTTAACTCCTTGATACCTGTTAACTCTTTTGATAATTTTATTTATTTAGAGAAGGTAAATCTTTTATTTTTATTTTATTTTATTTTTTACAGAGAGGAAGGGAGAGGGATAGAGAGTTAGAAACATTGATGAGAGAGAAACATCAATCAGCTGCCTCCTGCACACTACCCACCGGGGATGTGCCTGCAACCAAGGTACATGCTCTCGACTGGAATCGAACCTGGGACTCTTCAGTCCCCAGGCCGATGCTCTGTTCACTGAGCCAAACCAGTTAGGGCTATTTTTATTTTTTTAAATTTAATAAATCTTTATTGTTCAGATTATTACAATTGTTCCTCTTTTTTTCCCCCATAACTCCCCTCCACCTGGTTCCCACCTCACCCTCTGCCCTTACTTCCCCACCCCTACTATCCTCATCCATAGGTGTACAATTTTGTCCAGTCTCTTCCTGCACTTCCCACACCCCTTTCCACCCAAGAATTGTCAGTCCAATCCCTTTCTATGCCCCTGATTCTATTATATTCACCAGTTTATTTTGTTCATCAGATTTTTAATTCACTTGATTTTTAGATTCACTTGTTGATAGACATGTATTTGTTGTTCATAATTTTTATCTTTACCTTTTTCTTCTTCTTCCTCTGTTTAAAGAATACCTTTCAGTATTTCATATAATACTGGTTTGGCAGTGATGAACTCCTTTAGCTTTTTCTTATCTGTAAAGCTCTTTACCTGACCTTCAATTCTGAACAATAGCTTTGCTGGGTAGAGTAATCTTGGTTGCAGGTTCTTGCTATTCATCACTTTGAATATGTCTTGCCATTCCCATCCGGCCTGCACAGTTTCTGTTGAGAAATCAGCTGACAACTGTTTTTCTCTTGCTGCTTTTAATATTCTCTCTTTGTCTTTTGCTCTTGGCATTTTAATTATGATGTGTGTTGGTGTGGTCCTCTTTGGATTCCTTTTGTTTGGGGTGCTGTGCACTACCTGGACTTGTAAGTCTATTTCTTTCACCAGGTGGGGGAAGTTTTCAGTCATTATTTCTTCAAATAGGTTTTCAGTATCTTGCTCTCTTCTTCTGGCACCCCCATAATTCTGATGTTGATATGCTTGAGGTTGTCCCAGAGGCTCCTTACACTATTTTCAATTTTTTGGATTCTTTTTGCTTTTTGCTTTTCCGGCTAAGTGTTTTTTGCTTCTTTGTATTTCAAATCTTTGACTTGATTCTTGCAGTCCTCTAGTCTGCTGTTGAGTCTCTGTATAATATTTTTTATTTCAGTCAGTGTATGCTTAATTTCTAGTTGGTCCTTTTTCATATCCTCGAGGGTCTTGTTAAATTTATCGGCCTTTTCTAGGAAATTCTTGAGAAACCTTATAACTGTGGTTTTGAACTCTATATCCAGTCATTTGTTTTCCTCCATTTTTTTAATTTGTGATCTGTTTCTTTGTCTCTGCATTTTTGCTGCTTCCCTGAGTTGGTAGGGTAGTTTGTGTGATAGGTGTTCTCTAGGGGACAGTGGCTCAGCCTCCCCAGTTACCTGAGGTGGATACTCTTGGTGCACCCCTTTATAGGCTGCACAGTCTTGTTGTAGTTAAGCCTACATTGTTGTTGGTATCACTGGGAGGGGTTGACCTCCAAGCCAATTGGCTGTGAGGATCAGCTGTGTCTATGCTGGGAGAACTTCTGTGCTGGAGACACCCTTATGAAATAAGACTTGCAAAAGCCTCTGTGCTCAGCTTGGATTGGGTGGAGTCTAAGGGCTGAGTAGACAGCATTGATTTTCTGTCAGCCCTGTCCTAATAGGCCCCTGTGTCTCAGTGTCCTATGGTAATTGCTGCAAGCACCTCTGAGAATAAGCCGCCCTTGAGTTTCGCTCACTGTCAGACAGTCCAGTTTCTCCCCGAATGAGTCTGGGTCCCCAGAGTCTCACCTGGAACTGGAGTTTAGTGCAGTCAGGAGCTTTTGTCTCTCTTCCGCTTGATAAAGCCAGCCACGTACTCAGTTACCTGCCCTTTTTGTGTGTGCGTCTCAATACCTATGCCTCCCGTAGCTCCTCTGAGTCTCAGTGTGCTTTTCTCTTTCCTTCTAGTTATAGAATTTCCACTCAGCCAGCTTTCCTGTGGTTCTGGATGATGTCCGTCTTGTCTTTTAGTTGTAGTTTTGAAATTGTTGTGGGAGACAGCAGTTTAAATCTTTGAGGAACCAAACTGAGGTAATGCACTAAGTATTGAGCTCTCCCCACCAAACAGTTTGTCCAAGAATTTGTGTTTTTTCTCCTTTTAAGTGTCATCTTCATCATGAACTAAAATGCCATTTGTATTTGGGTCTGTTTTTTTGATTTTCTGTTGTTTCAATGATGTCTGTTTTTTTCTCCAGTATAAAACCAGTTTTAAATTTTGCTCATGCCTGGGTATTACCATGCAAAAACATTACCTTTTCCTTTACCTCAATGTCACTGCCTCACAGGCACCCAGAACGCGGGCCCTCAGGGCACGTCTGGTCAAAGTTCTGGGGGAGACGCATTAAGGTGTGCCCGCCTGGCATAGAGCACAGCAGAGAGGTGTGCCAAGGTGCAAGCACAGCGTGTTCTGCGGACGCCTGATTGGGAAGGAATGCTCTGTGTGCACTTAAAACTCAAGTTGGGCAGGCACTGTGCCAGGGCCCACGTTGAGGCCGAAGTCTGATTTCTTTCAGAAAAGAAGTGTATCTGGTGACCGGGTGATAAGTCCTACTTAAGTAGTTACAGTGTAAACAAGCTACTTTGGGGCAAAAGGAGAAAGGATGTGTCGTAAAACCTGGGCTGTCTCACACCCTCCAGAAATGGCTCCTTTTTCGGGAAAGACTAAAGCACCTAACTAGCACAAGCGTGCTTCCTTTTTACTATTTAGTGTGGCTCGCTCTCTCACGCACGTCACAGCCACCCCTCCCTTGGTTCTAACACCTTCATTAGTGCAGTTGGGGCACAGCTGCCACTGCGGGAGCCAGTGCTCCCGAGCCCTGGCTGTTGTTGGCTTTTCTGGTGGAGCCTCCTTACCTCTCTACATCAGGTGCTTGCTACTTCTGGGTGTCAGTTCAGATACTGTTTCTCAGCTCTGTACTGTGTCAGCTGGCTTTCATCACTCTCCACCCCTATTCCACCCCACCCCCATCTACACAGTTAAAGAACCTTCCCATCTTCTTCCGTGATGAGCTGTGTCCAGTCAAACCAATTACTTAGGTCCCCCTTTCTTTCTCTAGAGGTGGCATCTCTTGACACCCCACTTGTGACCTTTGGACTTTACACTTTGCCCTGCCAGTCCGCCCCTTTCACTGCTCTATATCTGTCAGGAGTGTTCTAACATCACAAAATGGAGACTGATTACATCTACATGTCCTAGAAGCACGGGTACCTCTCCGATGGTTTGCTGACGGAGATCACAGGCCTAGTCAGGCCTCTGCCAGGGTCTGAGCGCCAGGCCCTACACAGGCTTCAGGCTCACAGGAGACAACCACGGTTCCCCCAGGAGCAGCAGCCTTTCCACGGAGCAGGTTCTCAGCCGGCAGCAGTCTGCCCCCCACCCCCCGCCCCTTTGCAGGGATGCCTCGGCCCTTCATGGTCATGTCACTCTTTTGAGGCCTGGCTTCCATGATGTTCTCCCTGGGACTTAGCCTTACTGGACCTCTGGCCTTCCTGGAAATAGCCAGGGTGGGTGTGCAGGCGCCCCCCCCCCCCCCCTCTGCTGCGTGCTCGGGGGCCTGATCTGGCTCCTGCTCCTGTCTCCTGGTGCCCTGGCTTCACCAGTGAGCCTCCTCTGCAGCTGCCACCTGCTCAGGCTCTGGGCCATGGATCCTTTTCTCACCTCTGTCCCCAAGCTGTGCTTGGCCTTAAGAGCCACTGTGCACTGTGACATGCCCAGGCCATCTTGGTGCTCACACGGGCTGGCGGTCTCATTCCCGGAGGCTTCTTCTCTATTCATGAGCATCACGCCCCCGTGGGGGTGGGAAAGGGGGGGAGGTGTGACAAGGAGCAGAACCCAGGTGATCCTGGTGACACCAAACTGTCCATCCATCTCATGGAAGTACCTGTGAACAGGCGGGTGGCTTGTCAGGAAACAGCCTGATGGCAGGTGATTGATGGGTCCTGCCTAGTGCTGCTCCTCGGAGGGCAAAGGTGGTGTGAGATCCTGTGTCCAGAGTGGGAGGGGCCCTAAGGGGAGCTCCTGGGCACTCCCATCTGCAGGGGCAGCATGGTTGCTGTGCAGGCCATGGTGAAGGGTCAGAAGGTGTTGCTATCACAGGCCAGAGGTGACCAACACCCACCACCTCCCCAGGCTTACAGTTCAGGAGGCCAGAGAGATAGGTCTGAAATGGATGATGCCAGTGCAGGTGTGAAACGCCCAGAAAGGTACCTGTGTAGTGCAGAGGGGGATGCCAACTCCAAGCAGCTCTCTCCTGATCTCTGAGTCCCCAGCTCTCCCCAAACTACTTCATCCCTTTTTGTGCTGAAACCCTCCCAGGCCTGGTCTAAAGTGTGGCCAGTACTCAGCAGGTGGCAGGCACTAGCTCTGGGAGGAAACTGGCTGGAGGACTGGAAGAGGAGGAGAGGTGTGAGTACAAACCTTTCTGCTTCACCCACAAATGTATTTAAAGACACAGCCAAGAATTCCCAGAACATTCTTTTTTAAAAAAGATATATTTTATTGATTTTTTACAGGGAGGAAGGGAGAGGGATAGAGAGTTAGAAACATCGATGAGAGAGAACCATCCATCAGTTGCCTCCTGCACACCCCCTACCGGGGATGTGCCCGCAGCCAAGGTACATGCCCTTGACCAGACTCAAACCTGGAACCCTTCAGTCCACAGGCCGATGCTCTATCCACTGAGCCAAACCAGTTAGGGCCAAAACATTCTTTACAATGTTGGAGGACCTCAAAGGACAGGCAGTGTTCCATACAGGAGGAGCTGCAATAAAAGTCAGAGTCGGGGTGCAGGATTGTCAGGGTGCATGGGTGTCTGCAGGCACCCAGCCAGCTCCTAAAGTCTGCTTCATAGCTGCAATTGTCACACCAAGTGGACAAGGGAAGAGAAAATGCCTTTCAGGGTAATGGTCTGACTGTGTGTGCGCACACTGCTCTGAAAGCAGTCCTGCCATCACCCAACTTCACACTCAGACACGTGATCAGGGCAGAGGCAATGCAGGGGAGCAGCTGGGGTTGTGGTTTCCCATCTCCTCTGACCTCTTTCTCACAGCACGAAGGGGATTTTTCATTGCAACTCAGTATACACACACAGATTCACACACACTGTGATTCAGTGAAGTCGTTGGACCTGGAGGGTTGACCAGCTCAAGGCTGTGACAGTCCCCAGAGGACAGAGCTTGCTGGTTTGGGACTGGGTGGCCGAGGAGATGAGAGGAAACTTCCCAAATATACTCTAGGGCTGTGGTTGACAAACTGTGGCTCACGAGCAACAAGTGGCTCTTTGGCTCCTTGAGTGTGGCTCTTCCACAAAATACCATGGCCTGGGCGAATCTATTTTGAAGAAGTAGTGTTAGAAGTTTAAGTTTAAAAAATTTGCCTCTCAAAAGAAATTTCAATCTTTGTATTGTTGATATTTGGCTCTGTTGACTAATGAGTTTGTCAACTACTGCTCTAGGGAAACTTTTTATTATGTACATGAGGGCCCTGAGTTACAGCCAGAGTACCTATTCAACCAAATGCTTTAGGTATTTGCCAAAGAAATAGAGCCACATTCTCTCACTCAGAGGTAGGTCTGCTTAAGTCCTACATTTGCTCACTCATCCGTGGGACTTAGTCAGACCTACCTTACCTGCCTGCCCCTTTATTCCTACAAAACATTTATACTTACACTAGAGGCCCGATGCACGAAGATTTGTGCAAGAATGGGCCTTCCTTCCCCTGGCTGCCAGCACCGCCTGCACTCCAGCCTGGAGCCACCTTTCTGCTTTCCCACACTGCTCAGAGGCCTCATCCTTGTTGGGTTAATTTGCATACTCACTCCTGATTGGTTGGTGGGTGTTGCGAAGGTATGGTCAATTTGCATCTTTCTCTTTTATTAGTGTAGACTAAAGGCCCAGTGCATGAAAATTCATGCACTGGAAGGGGGTCCCTCAGCCCAGCTTACCCCCTCTTACAGTTTGGGAGTCCTTAGGGGCGAGAGGCAACCCAGCGATCAGGGGAAGGTTATGCCCCATCAGACCTCTGCTGCTGCCACTGCCAGCAGTGCAAGCCTCAGCCAGCCCTGGTTACCTGCACCTTGGGTTAGCCCTGGGCAGCTGTGAGGCTGAGGGGACTGGGAGACTCTAGAGGCAGGTGTCCTGGTGGGGCTAAGGAGATTTGGTGTTGCCATGTTGTGGCTGTGGGTGCCTCCATCTTTGAGGGTGAGGCAGTCAATTAGCCTATTCTCTCCTCATTGGCTGTGGGTGTGGCCATCTTTAAGGGTGGGGTAGTCAATTAGCATAGTCCCTCCTTATTGGCTGTGGGCACTACCTTCTTTGAGGGTGTGGCATTCAACTAGCCTATTCTCTCCTCATTGGCTGTGGGCGCTGCCATCTTTGTGATGGTGTGAGGGTCAATTAGTATATTCCCTCTTTATTAGATGGGATTTTCCCATCCGAGGCTCACATGCCATCCTAGGCATGATAAAAGGTTTTGTTCCCTTACAGTAAAATCAGTTTAACATTTATTTCTCTGAATGTAATACCCAGGCCTCTGCATGTCTGGTTTTCTTTGACAAACTCCCTTTTCCTGTCCTGTTTGTGAACTTCCACAGCTGGTCGTTGAGGTCTGATAAATGAAAGAAGAGCAGCAGGAGATCCGGAGGTGATGCCTATTCCATCTGCCCTAAGGCTTAGCTTGCAGAGAGCCATGTGGAGGGATACAGGGTGCAATCAGCACACACACCAACTGCCCAGGTGGGCGCAACACAGGCGCTGAGGCCAGTACCTCTGGGACCAGACATTAATCCCCTTGCTTGTACCCTCACATTAGTGGATCCTGCAGTGTAATTCCCTAAATGCAGAGCTAGTGACCAGAAACATCTTTGCTCAGGGGGGAGGGCGGAGAGACCGCTGTCTGGAAAGAGAAGGTAGAGTCAGGAAGCAAAAGCGAACCGGCGGCCACTGCGCTTAGATCAGAGCGTGCCTGCCGCTCCCAGCGACCCCTGCTGGCGACTCCCGAGGCTGTGCAGAACTGGGCGCTGGGCTCCTCTGAGGTTAGACCCACCTCTTGCAACTCCAAAAGGAAACAAGAGAAACTCTCCAGGGACCAAGGGAGACCTGCGGGGCAGAGCTGCTCACACGAGTGACTTAGATTAAAGCGGTTTTCTGAGACCCAGCAGCGTTGGCATCCATCTGCAGCGGGAAAGGAAGGCCTTTCCTTTCGTTAATAAAGTTCCTGGAAAGGTGACTCCGTACAGGCAGTCAGAAGTTCAGCATCCTCCGTGGACACCAGAAACAAGCTCGAGAAGGAAGTTAGCAGCCAGTATAACGGTGTGGGCTGCGTGGGGGATGCAGGCCGCCCCTGTGAGAAGGGAGGTTCAGCCGGCACCCCTTCAGGAGAGGGTAACAGTGATTTGAGAACTACACAGATGCCACACAGGTAGGACTGAAAAAAACATCACCCTTATTCCTCTGAGAACGGGCATGCGTTCAGAAAAAACACAAGCTCTGCGCGGCTCAGAAGCACAAGTCCTCTCCTATGTGTGTTTGATGAACAAACACAAACCACAAAACACACCTGGAGTGACTGGTTCTGATGCAGGAATGGCTGGGTTCTGAGCCTGAGCCCAGGACCGTGCAGTGCGAGCGCCTGCAGGCAGCCCTCCTTCCTGGTCACTGGGCATCCCGTGACCTCCCTCTGCTGCCAGGCCTCTGGCTGGGCGTGCACGTTCTTCCCGGAATCTGCAGGGCAGAGACTCCGGGAGGATTAGTCACGCTTTCCTTCTTCAGGAAATCCCAGCTCCTCACTGGTCTGCGGAATGGGGTGGGTGGGGTACCTGGTACCTCGCTACATTCCTTTTTTTAAAAAAAAAATATATTTTATTGATTTTTTACAGAGAGGAAGGGAGAGGGATAGAGAGTTAGAAACATCGATGAGAGAGAAACATTGAGCCCTACTCGGCTTAGCTCAGTGGATAGACTGTCAGCCTGTGGACTGAAGGGCCCTGGTTTGATTCCAGTCAGGGCACACGCCTGGGTTGTGGGCTCCATCCCCAGTGGGGGGCGTGCAGAAGGCAACCAATCAATGATTCTCTCTCATCATTGATGTTTCTATCTCTCCTTCTCCCTTACTCTCTGAAATCAATAAAGAAAAAAATCAATCAGCTGCCTCCTGCACACTCCCCACTGGGTATGTGCCTGCAATCAATGCTCTTGACCAAAATCGAACCTGGGACCCTTGGGTCTGAAGGCCGACACACTAACCACTGAGTCAAACCGGTTAGGGCTACATTCCCTTTTTTGCTGGCAGTATTTCTTTCCCTAGGGACGCCATTTTCCTCTTTGATTCAAAACTTACTTCTCCTACTTGCCCAAATCTTTCCCAGCCTAACAGTTAGGGACTGTCACATCACCTGGGGAATGGTGGTGGTGATGATGATGGGTGGTTTTGTTTATCTGTGTCAGGGAGCAAACCCTGGAGATGGTGCTTAGTTACCTGCTCCAGCTGCCAGTGGATCCTGCCAGGCCCCAGCCAGTGGGGTCTCCCAGCAGATCCCCAACCCATCACTCAGCTTTGGACATTATTATGTGGCAGCACCTGATTGGTGGGTCATGGAGAGCATGTAAAAGAGGGCGCAGCCCATGGACAGACTTTCCAACTCTGCAGCATCCAAGAGGCAACCTGTTGCCTTAGAAACCACAAAAGCCCGGGGTCCCGATCTGCTCGGGTGCCTCTGAGGAGGCCTGTTGCCTTAGCAACTGGGAAGCCCTGGGCGGGGCTGGAAGTCTGATGGAGCCCCAGGTTGGTGCAGACAGGCTTGTCAAGATATGAACGCCATTCCTACAGGAAGCCTTCCTAGATGGATGGAGAGACGGCTTGGCCTCAACTGCTGCATTTCCTCAGGGATTACTTAAAGTGAAAATCCACTTGTCCTGACATGGGCATAAGAAATACTTTTATTTTGTGGCTCAGTGTAATTGTTTAAAATAAGTAAACTCTGAAAACATGCCAGTCTATGAGAAACACACACAAATTTCCTGCTTATTTTATACTACAGGCCCGATGCACAAAATTCGTGCAAGGGGCTTGGCCCTCGCAGCCCCAACTTCGTTTGGAAGGTCATCCTGATGGTCATCCTGCTGTTTGGTCTAATTAGCATATTAGCTTTTTATTATATAGGACTAGAGGCCAGGTGCATGAAATTTGTGCATGGGGGGATTGTCCCTCAGCCCAGCCTGCACCCTCTCCAATCTGGGACCCCTTGAGGGATGTCTGATGGCCCTCTCACAATCCAGGACTGCTGGCTCCCAACTACTTGCCTGCCTGCCTTCCTGATTGCCCCTAACCGCTTCTGCCTGCCTGCCTGATCAGACCCTCACCACTTCCCTGCCAGCCTGATTGATGTCTAACTGCTCCCCTGCCAGCCTGTTTGCCCCCAACTTCCCTCCTCTGCCAGCCTAGTCACCACTAATTGTCATCCCCTGCAGGCTTGATCATCCCCAACTGCCCTCCCTTGCAGGCCTGGTCCCTCCCAACTGCCATCCCCTGATGACCATCTTGTGGTGGCCATCTTGTGTCCACAAGGGAGCAGGATCTTTGACTACATGGGGGCAGCCCTCTTGTGTGTTGGAGTGATGGTCAATCTGTAAATCACTCTTTTATTAGATAGGATGGAGGCCTGGTGCATGGGTGGGGGTCAGCTGGTTTGCCCTGTAGGGTATCCTGAATCAGAGTGGGGGTTCCCTTGAGGCGTGGGGCAGCCTGGGCGAGGGGCCTTTGGTGGTTTGCAGGCTGGCCACAGCCCCTGGCAACCCAAGCAGAGGCCCTGGGATCTGGGATTTATTTATGTTCTACAATTGAAACTTGGTAGCCTGGAGCAGAGCCAAGCCTTTTGCTAACTCCATGGCAACAGCCATTTCTGTTGAGACATTTACCTTCTATAATTGAAACTTTGTAGCTTAGAGTGGAAGCCTAGACTGGCCAGGGCTGAAGAAGTGGGGCTTCCTCCATCACCCAGGCAACCCTAGCCTCTGCTTTCTCCAGCTCATAGCTGCTGCCATTTCTGTTGGGTTTTATGTATCTTCTATAATTGAAACTTTGTAGCATTGAGTGGAGGCCTAGGCCAGCAAGGGCAGGCAGAAAGCTTGGCTTCCTCCGTTTCTGGGGAAACCCAAGCCTCCCTCCAGCTCTCAGTGGCCGCAGCCATCTTGGTTGGGGTTTATTTGCATATTTGCTCCTGATTGGCTGGTGAGCATGGCTGGTGGGTGGGATTTGTGGGTGTAGCAGAAGTGCAGTCAATTTGCATATTACTATTTCATTAGATAGGATTATATAGGATGCTTGCTAAACAAATTTTGTTATTTGAGTTTCTGTGCATGTTTGTTATGAGATAGGTTACGTTAGGGATCTCTGCCATGTTCTGAAATTTCCAGATATTTTTTATGGAGATTCTTTTAAAAAAATATTTTATTGTTTTTTACAGAGAGGAAGGGAGAGAGATGGAGAGTTAGAAACATCGATGAGAGAAACATCCATCAGCTGCCTCCTGCACACCCCCTACTGGGGATGTGTCCGCAACCAAGGTACATGCCCTTGACCAGAATCCAACCTGGGATCCTTCATTCCACAGGCCGACGCTCTGTCCGAGCCAAACAGGTTAGGGCCAGATATGTTAACAGCTGCAAAAAGAGCAAAGGAATATTCCAAAGTCACTCACAGGGCGATTGGAGTTGTCCACTGTAAGGGACATTGCCCCAGGCCTCATTCCCATCACCTTGGTTTAAAGGTAGGCCTGGGGCCCGTTGATGTGGCTCAATGGCTCAGTGTTTGAGCATCATCGTGGTTTGGTTCCTGGTCGGGCATATGCCTGGACTTCGGGCTTGATCCCCAGTAGAGGATGTAACTCAGTGACAATTCTTTCTTATCATTGATGTTTCTCTCTTTGAAATCAATAAAAACATATTTACTTATTTTAAAAGTATATTTTTATTGATTTCAGAGAGGGAGGGAGAGAAACATCAATGATGAGAGAATCACTGATCAGATGCCTCCTGCACGTCCCACACTGGGGATCAAGCCCACGATTCATCCTGTGCCCTGACTGGGAATCGAACGGTGACTTCCTGGTTCATAGGTCGCAGCTCAACTACTGAGCCATGCTGGCTGGGCAATAAAAACATATTAAAAAATAAAATAAAGATAGGCCTGGACTTTCTCCTTAGAGGGTGGAGGGTACTGATGGAGAAGAGGGGGAAATAAAAGACGGAAAGAAATGGGGGCATGTACCAGACTTCCAGGTATCCTTGTTGTAGACATTTTCCTTCCCAGGGGCAATTTTAACTTTGTTTTTATATATGTATTTTTCCCTCTTGTTATTAAGCTTTTACTGCCTTCGAGTGGTTTTAGGTTCTCAACAAGTTTGAGGTGCAGAGACTTCCCACAGGCTTTCTGCCCCACATACACAGCTCCCCTATTACCAGTCCCCTCGCCCCGACTAATGAACCTGCACTGACTTCACACCACCCAGAGTCCACAGGCTACTAAGAGCTCTTCTTGGTGGTGTACCTTCTATGGGCTGGACAAATTATGTAGGAATTTAGCAAGCATTAGGGCTGAGCTAGTGAAATGAGCAGGTTAAGAGCTGGTTGATCTCAGTCTGGAATTTAAGAGGAAGAAGGAGAGATAGAAGTAATGTACTGGTTTTCCTATGTAGCTTTTGAGGTAGTTCGAAGAGGAATGCTATGAACATTGGGCAATGTGGCTGCATCACCTGGAGGTCAATATGTAGATTCCAGGGGGAACCTTGGAAAAGCAATCCTTATTTGGAAGTGTAACTCCTGAGAATCAAAACTATCCATCATTCATTTTTGTGCTCCCTCTCTCTTTTCTCTTTGTCACAAAGGATTTGAGGACATGGCTTAGTACATTCATTCCAACTCAAGCTCCTTTGAAATGTGAACATACAGAAATAGGAAGCTTATTACTATGACTTTAGGCATCGCCACATTTAATATCAAATCCTTAGTCATCACTGTACCACTCAGCTTCCAATAGGCAATGGTAGTTACTGAAAAATATAGGTCAAAATAGAAAACATTGAACAAAATATTTTCCTGTTGACTTTGAATTGTTATTTGGGAAGTATTTTAAAAATATGTTTTTCTGTCACTTTGAAATTAGTAGGAATTCCTAATTCTTTCTTTAAATTTTTTTCTAGCACTCATGTTGTTCATAAAATGTACATATTGATCCACATGTGATTGCCAGTATTGTGGTTTTATTTGGTCCAAACAGTCAACAACATTGGCAATTTCCTCTGAGTCAAACTAGTATCTAAATAGGAACAATTTTACTTATCATTTTGAAGTTGAGCCCTGGCTGGTATCTGAGTTGGTTGGAGTGTCATCCTGTACACCAAAAGGCTGTGGTTTTGATTCCCGGTCAGGGCACATACCTAGGTTGTGGGGTCGATTCCTGGTCAAGGTGCATTCAGTTGATGTTTTCTTCTCACATCCGTGTTTCTCTCTCTTTCTTTCTTTCTCCCTTCCTCTTTCCCCGAGATCGATAAAAATATCATCTGGTGAGGATTAAAAACAGATTTGAAGTTGAATCCTTTCGTTTGTATATAAACAATCAGTTCCTAATGTATCGATTTTACAAGTTAAAATTTTATCTATTGGGCTTACTTCTGGCAGGCAGGCCCACTCCCCACTCCCCAGACTCCTCTGGTGTGCACATGTGTGGTATGGTATTCTGACTGGAAAGTCAGGAATTCAAGGGCAACCAGACGCCTTTCGGCACATGTCCTTCGCAGCGCTGACCGCAACCCCCCTGACAAGTCGGAGGTTATTGACTGAAACACAGCCAGTCGCTGGGAACCGCGTGTCTTCTCTGCATGACCTTCACAAGCTGGCCTGTTTCCTGTTAATGGTTTTTTGCTTTTGTTGGAGGCCTGGGATGGTGCGGTTTCCTGGTGAGTTTCCAGATCTTCTGCCATTCTTCTTGCACAACTCATTTTCTTTGTGGTGGGTCTCCCCAAAAGATACCGTGAGCAGAGAGGGGCCTCTGGAAATGATCATGTTTCAGCAGCGGAATTGCTTAAACATCTGACTGTCATTTACAGCCAGCGTCTCTGGGCTCGCCCGTGGAAAACACCACGCCGAGCAGCACTGGGAATGCAGAAGGCCGGGGAGGTGCCCTGTGCTTTCCAGAGGGCCCCTGGGAGACCTCAGCCCAAGGCTATTTTTGTACTTGGATTTCACTAGAAATACAGTGCTGTCTAGGCATGCAGTTTAAGTATTCCAGTTGTCCCACCCAGAAGTAAAAAGAAACAGGTGCAATTAATGTTAACAATATACTTAATTTAACTCAATTGACCCCAAGTAGTATCATGTCACCA
Source organism: Antrozous pallidus (assembly GCA_027563665.1). Classification (NCBI taxonomy): domain Eukaryota; kingdom Metazoa; phylum Chordata; class Mammalia; order Chiroptera; family Vespertilionidae; genus Antrozous; species Antrozous pallidus. Next base: position 42,821,123 of record CM050527.1, read on the forward strand.
TTATAAAAGTCATTAGTGAGATACTTTGTGTTAATTTTTGTGAAGTCTTAGAAATCCCGTGTGTATTTTACATGTATGGTCCACATCCATTCAGATGGTCCACCTTGAGGGCTCAGTTGCCCCAGGCAGCTGGTGGCAGCTGAAGTGGCCAGCAGCATTAACCTGCAGCGGGCCGAGTGCGTCAGAGCAGAGGGAGGGGCAGGAAAGAGGAAGAAGAGCCCCTTCTGGGTGGAGCTCCGTGGTACTGTTCGAACTTTAATGGAAAGCACTGGCTTTATTTATTTAACACCCCGCAGGAGACTGATCAAAACAAGAACACAATACATAGACCCAACGTCTAAGCTAAAGCAGCTGAGCGGTGAGCACGGGCGCTTGGCGGCAGCAGTGGCGGCGGTGTGAGACGGGCTTTGGGAACAAGGCTGTGTCTGCGCTGTGAGCCTGGCAGGTCTGGACACAGGGTGACCCTTCCCCCTCGAATGCTGGGCACAGAGGGACCGCCTTGTGGGGGTTAGTGGGACTCATGCGGATTCCTCACGTGGCATAGCTCGCTCAGTCGGTGTGTGGCGCATGGCAGGGCCTCGGCGTGGGTACTGAAACCTCCCTCTGCCTCCACCTGTCTCATGAGGGCACTCGGCCCAAACTTTCTCCCCGCTCACTTGAAAAGATGTCCTACCCTACATCCCCGGATCTCAGTTTCTGCTGCAGCCCCGGCCCATCGGCCCGTTGTAATGCGGCTGTTACACAGATCAAAAACTTAAAGTTGCAGCACCCCTAATAAGGCTGATAAAACCTCTGATGGCCCATCCCAGATCCTTGAGAAATGTTCCCTGAAAGCCTGACTCCAGACCAGGTGAACAGACCACAGTACTTTCACTTTTGCCCGACAGGTGGCGGCATCGTCTAAGCCACCGATCTCAGCGCCCCTCTTAGGTCTGCTCCTTTCTGAGCTTTGCAACGATCTACCCCTCATTCTCCACGTGGAAGGAAGTTGTCAAAAAGTCTAGTGCTGCCCTCGCTGGTTTGGCTCAGCAGATGGAGGGTCGGCTTGTGGACTGAAGGGTCCCGGGTTTGATTTCGGTCGGGGGCACATGCCTGGGTTGTGGGCTCAATTCCGGGAGGGGTGTGCAGGAGGCAGCCAATTGATAATTCTCTCTCATCATTGATGTTTCTCTCTCTTCCTCTCTGAAATCAATAAAAATATATTGGTCAAAAATGAAAAAGTCTGGCACAGTCCACTGTCAGATCCCAATGAGCTGGGGAAGCTGGGACACAGAGCGGCTCATTTGGGGACATGTGGGGATCAGGCCTTCAGGTGCAAGTCAAAGTGCCTATGGGGGTGGCATGGGCAGGGCCCCGAGTGGGTGGGGGCAGGATAAACTGCTCTTCTACAGGTGATTGTCAAAGGTCAAGGCGTGGGGCCAGAAAGCGTCAAGGGGTCGACTCTCTGAGGCAATGGAAGAGCAAGAACCTCTGCTAACAGAGGCAGCCAACGTACCCCGGCCTGGGAGACTCAGCCCGGTCGCTGTGGCCACTGGGAAGGGTCTTTCTTACTCTCACCCCCTTAGCAGGCCCTGTGATCTTTGAATGAGAAGGACACAGTAAGTTTTCTGGGTTTTTATATCTTGTCTCCTGGAATGTAAGTCCCCAGCACCCAAAACGATGACAGTTTGGCATTGCTGATAAGCTTGAGGCACCATGTCACGTTCCTGTTTGAATGGCAGTGCATCGTGAAATCGTTCTTGTTTATTTTAACAGCTCCCTGCTATGTTGAGCCAGGCTTCCCTGCACGCAACCTTCCATCTTTCAGGGCCACCTGCTGTCCTTCCTCCAAAGTCGCCTGAAGCACTGTGCTAGCTGTGGCGCTTTGCTGGGCCCCTCACCCTGGAATGAACCCCAGCCTCTCTGAACTCACCAGAGTGTGTCGCCTCCCCGGCCCCTCTCAGGGCAATGAATGCCTTCTACCTTATGTTATCTGAGGGTTATGTTTTATTTTTGTATGTGTCTTGAGTTTCTTAAAAAAATATATACTAGAGGCCCAGTGCCCAAAACTCGTGCACGGGGGGAGGGAGCACCCCCTCAGTCTGGCCTGCACCCTCTCCAATCCCGGACCCCTCGGGGAATGTTAGACTGCAGGTTTGTGCCCGCACTTTTAACAGATGACAGCTCCATTGTTGTTACTTTCTTTTCATGCTTAAACTCATTGGAATTAGTAGATATTCAGAGTGTTTATACATTTTTTGGGGAAAGGAACCAGCAGCAGATTTGGAACCCCAGACAGGAACCTCGCTCACTCCCTGCATGTCTCCCCACTCCACTTTCCACCTTCGCGGGCAGCAGGAGAATCAGTGTTTTCTCTCATTAACTCAGAGGAGCATGTCCTGTCACCCGCTGCTTGGCAGGAGCGTGCTAGGTCCCGAGCGAGCAGCCTTCTCGCATGGGTGCCGGCACCCGAAGTGCACATTCCTCCTCTGCAGTCGACAGTTCACTGAGAGGATGGAACTCCTTGCCTCCTCTGGGTTCCCGATCTTGAACGCTGACCAAAGGCACCTCAGCGAGGGCTGCCCACGCCCACCAGGTGTGTCTGCCTGCACCTGCTCCCACCTCAGCACCGGCATTAGCCCATGGAGGTGATTTCGTCGCTGCACTGGCCTCTGCAGGAACAGGGCATCACCACTCCATCCTCTCACTGTCATCTCACAGGTGCCCACACTCAGCACCCAGAACACCCAGACACTTTCCAAAGGACGTGAGTGTGCTGGAGGGGGTGTGCACACATCCTGTGGGGACATAGGCATGCTGGGGTTGATGGAAGTGTAGTGGAGGGGCAGAAGCGGGGGTAGGGGGTAGGGAGGAAAGGAACTGTGTGCACCATGGTCCCGGACTGTTGCAGGCATGCATGGGTGACAGCGCACTGGGGGACGTTCGCACGTGTGGAGCAGAGAGGAGAGGATGCACGCACTGGAGGCCTGTGGCTGTGCAGATTTGCAAAACCCTGTGGCCCAGCAAGAGGACGTCAACCTGGTCTGCCACAGTGGCTGTCCCTGCAATTGCACACCTTCTGGGCCAGGAGGCGGGACTTGGGCAGTCACTCCTTGGTGCTGATGGCCTGCAGGTGCTACTTCAGCTCAGCCAGCAGGCTCCACATGGTGCACTCATAGTTGCCACCACTGCCATGTGGGGAGTACAGGCTGCCCTCCATGGCCTGCCTCCCCTGCCCAGAGGCTCTCTGTGCGTGCTGCCCACAGGCCCAGAGCAGCCTGGGTGGGGCGGGATGCCAGGGTGAGATGTCTGCATGTTCTGCCCACTGGCCTGAAGCGTGCTGCCTACCAGCCACTCTGCACTTGTGTGCGCTGCCCACCCACCCAGAGCACGCTGCCCAAGAGACAAAGTCAGGAGTCCTGCCCTGCCCTGCCCACTGGCCTCTCTGCACCTGCATGCACTGCCCACTGGCCTCTCTGCACCTGCATGCACTGCCCACTGGCCTCTCTGCACCGGCATGCACTGCCCACTGGCTTGGAGTGGGGCACCTGGCTTCGTTGCCTTGGGCAGCATGCTCCAGTCAGGTGGGCAGGCATCCCTCCCCATCCTGGCCACTCCCCTCCTTCATACCTGCATGCTGCCCACAGGCCCTCCACGGTCAGGGCGGGGCAGGACGCCTTCATTGTTGCTGTGATGACAACGCAAGTGTCCTGGCCTGGCCACGACCATCGTTTTTGCAGAGTGACATCAATTTGCATATCCCTTCCTTATTGGCTATGGGTGATGCCATCTTTGTCACAGAGTTATAGTCAATTTGCATGCTCATTCTTTATCAGATAGGATTCTTATTGATTTCAAAGAGGAAGGGAGAGGTAGAAAGAGATAGAAACATCAATGATGAGAGAGAATTGATTAGCTGCCACCTACATGCTCCTACTGGGGATCGAGTCTGCAATCTGGGCATGTACCCTGACCAGGAATCAAACCATGACCTCCTGGTTCAAAGGTCGACGCTCAACCACTGAGCTGTGCTGGCTGGGTCTATTTCTTAACTCTTTCTATTCCTCTCTTTGCTGTGACATGGGTGTTGTGTATGGAGGTGTTCTGCTTGTTGAATATTTGTTTACTGAATGGCTGAATGGCTGTCAGGACCCTGCTATGTCCGGATAGCTCCTTCCTCCTCATCTCATTAGACAGAGCCTTCTGGTGCCCTGGCCTCTCAGCTCAGGGCTGGAGAGCCGGGATGAGGTTGGCGAGCAGTTGGTTGTGAGTGGTCAGTGTCTGCACTCGAAGGCACAGGCAGGTGCGTGGTCCTTCCACGATGCTCTAAAGAACAAACTTCTCCTCTCTGGGGACAAGTCTGCAGTTCACGGCATCTCAGCATCCGGGGTGGTTGTTAGGCTGTTTGCCTCGGTTGCCCCGCAGAGGCAGCCCCGAGAATGAGCCCTGAGAAGTATGGGCGACGCTGAGGTAAAAAGAAAGTGCTTGTCTTGGGAAGGCACGCTGGGCCGCTGGGAAATTCTCACGCTGGGTGACTGTACCACTTGAGGCTGTTCGCTGTAGAATCTAATCGGATTCTACTCACAGGTAGAATCCAATTAGACCATCAGGAGCACAGCCAGGCCACTGGGCCCAGTTAGGAGCAGCGCCTGCCGCTGGCGAATGCGGCGGGGAGGGTGGGGCCGGGCCGGGCCTCCTGTCCCGCCCAGGCTTCCTGGCTTTCTCCGGCCGTCAGCAGCAAGCAGCCTGTACGCAGACAGAGCGCAGTCCAGCTCCCAGGATAGAGGGATGGAAACGCCGTGCGGTGTGATATTGATTTGGGTTTCATGTCAGGTTCCGACCACACCACTAGTTGCAGCTCTTAGTGACGTCCCAGCGTGGCCAGAGCTGCGCTCATCCTTGGCCGGGACCCAGGTGTCATTGCCTGCAGGTGTCTGACTTCAGGTACATTTAATTCTGTAGTTTAGTGAGCAAATGGCATCAAGAGGAAACAACGAACACATTCCCACCAGAGGCCCCCCTTCCCCCCGCTCCACCCCCACCCGCCGTCTAAAAGGGGAGAAGGCACCCTGCCAGTGGCTCGGTTGGCTGAGGTGTCATCCCATAACCCAGAGGTTGCACGTGTGATTCCGGTCAGGCTTCCGGTTCAATCCTGGTCGGGGCCCGTACAGGTGGCAACCTATCAATGTGTCTCCCTCACATTGATCTCTCTCTCTCTTTTTCTCCCATCAATAAACACTTCCTTGGGTGACCATAAAAATAAGTAAATAAATAAAGAAGCAAGCGGGTGTCCGGGATGGCAGCTGCTCCTGGACTGAGGCTCCAGGAGGAGAAGGGACTAATGCTGCCGGTTGAGCTGCGCCTGCGCCAGAGGGAGGGATTTCAGGAAGGGAAGCAGGAGGGTGAGACTGAGAGGCGGCGGGCACTTGGAGAGGGTGGGCTTGACCCTGGCGGTCCTGTGCCCTGAGACTCTGCGGGTCGGGGCTGGACAGGAAAACCCGAGGCCAGGGCGGGCTCTGGGAGTGAGGGTCTGGGGCACAGGCAGCATTGGCCGAGATGTGGGTTTCCCCCGCTCGTCTCCAGGCTGACAGTTCAGGGCAGGAAGCTTCCTTGCGGAGTCCAGATGGGCTCCCGGCAGCTGACGGAGGGTGTGACCTCGCAGCTAGAATGTTGGAGCAGAAGCAGATTCCTTTCTTTCTTGTCCCGTGAGATGCCTCCTTCCACACGTGAGGCAAGGCGCTGCCAAGGGAGCTGCAGGTCCATTCAGAGTGCTGCCCAGGGCCGATTCCCGCTTGAGGGGACGGGACGCACACACACCAGTCTCCCCTGGGCTGTGCCTTCGTCCCCGAGGACGACTCCGGGAAGGAAGGTCCCGCCCGGACGCACACTGTGGAGTGTGCGGAACGGATGGCCTCACCCCGCGGGCACTTTGTATCCGACAGGACTCTGGGCCGCAGGCGACAGTTAAAAAGCCCAGTTTACGGCCATCGCCATGGCACCTGTGTCACTGGGAAGACCCTGGCCATGTTGCTGAGGCCTGACTGTGTCTCAAGGCCCCCGCCTCCTGTTTGGCTGCTGCGTCTGTGTGGCGTCCGCAGGCCTAAAGGACTGAGCAGCCGGGCGGCCCAAGGCATTGGAGTCAGAATGAGCTACCTTTTCCGAGTCTGGCTTCCTCATCTGAGAGTCACAGCACCTCCGCAGAGTGCTGTGTGGCGGTCAGTGTGGCAGAGAGGAGTGCGCCCCGGCTGAGCGTGGGCTGGGGCGTCACGCCGACATCACGACGTGGCGACGTGACTGTGTGCAGTGAGGATCGTAGGGCGCCCGCGTTACGGGCTGTGGGATTTGAGAGGTTGCAGTGAGGCAGGCCGGCCCTCTGAGCGTCGCCTGGCACAGAGGACCACCCACTGGGACGGGAGCTGTTAGTTGAGCAGAATTTTGAACTTGATCTTTAATGGTTTGCATGGCAAGATGAACTCAGGCACAGGGCGTGGCCGGAAAGGGGCAGCTTGGGGTGGGGCAGCAAGCAGGCCAGGTTGGTGCCGTGGAAACCAGCTCTGCTCCTCTTGTGCACAGACGCTTGGGTCAGGGAAGCACCCTCGGCAGCCAGGTCAGTCTGCGGGAGGTTCTGGCGGGGGTGGGGTGGGGCTGGGAAATGTTCTCTTTGTAGAATGACTGCAATCACTCTCACTGCCTTGAGGCCCTTAGAATCAGTCTTACCCCTTCAGTGGAGGCGGAGCTTCCTTCTCTGAGGGTGAAGCCAAATCTAATGAGTAAGGACGGGGATCAAGTTGAGTAAGGGATTCAGAGTAAAAATACAAAACAAACAAACTAAACCGGTGTGGTTATTTCCCCCTGACTTTGGAAAACTATGCTATGAGCAAGTTTCACCTAAAAAATCAGTTTCATAATTTTATATTTTGTGTATGGAACATGTTAGGACATACCTGGGGCATATGAGGCATGCTATCAAGGGCTGGGCTTGCAAAAATTGGTATGTAAACCCAGTGTGGAGTGGCAAAGGGACCAGGGGATCCAAGGTCCTTATGCGGTGAGAAGGATTGGGGGTTCGTGCATGTGCGGGGAGTGACACGGCAGTGTGTGTGTGTGTGTGTGTGTGTGTGTGTGTGTCGGGGGTGGGGGGTGGGCAGCAATGCCAGGTCTGCAAGGTGGGAAGGTGGAGGTGTTGCTAGAGCAGGTGTTGGAGGGTGAGCATGAAAGTCCACGTGTGAAGAGGGGTTGTATGTGTGTCGAAGAGGGGATGGGTGTGCGATGGCTCAGAGGTGGGGGAGGGGGGTCAGGAGACTGTCCTCGGGGTCAGGAAGGCCACAGATGGAACGTGTGAAGGCAGTCTCCCCTTAAACGCCTCATGTAAGTGGTGGAGGCAGGCGTGACGCCAAAGCACAGGCTCTTAGCCGCAGAGGCACACCTCGTGACTGTGAGCACATTAACGTTCACACAGCACTTTGGGAGGGAGGTGCTGGCGGAGGCCAGGTAAGGCCTTCCCTTTAAGAAAACACACAGATTTTTATTGATTTCAGAGAGGAAGGGAGGGAGTGAGAAACATCAATGATGAGAGAGAATCATTGATTGGCTGCCTCCCGCGTGGCACCTCCCGGGGTCTGAGTCAGCAACCCAGGCCTGTGCCCTGACTGGGACTCGAACGGTGACTTCCTGGCTCAAAGGCTGACACTCAACTACTGAGCCACGTCTGCCGGGCGAGGCCTTCCACTTTGAAGAAATTCTCAGATGTCCAGTCTTAAAAGTTGGCAAATGAAAGGCAGCTGAGAAGAAGTGGGTCCTGCCAGATCCCCTTCCCAAAACCCTGTAAGTATTCTGTGGGAGGAGCCGGGCGCGCAGTGCGTCAGGTTTCCCTGAAGGCTCTCGGCCGGAGGAAGTGGAGTGGGCCTGCGGCCAGTACCCACACTGTGCCGTGAATATACTTTGATCTGTATCTGATGGCTCAATGCTGAGCCAGGCCTCAAGGTCAACGTTCTGAGCATGACATTGTCCCAAACAGTCTGGTAGCTGGAGGTGTAGCAGCCAGTGCCAGTGCTGAGTGCATGGACTGACCACAGGCAGACCCCAGACTTCTGAGTGGCCCAGGTCCTCGGGGATGGTGACAGCCTGATGCCCAGGGCCGACTTCAGAGAGTCTGTCTGATCGTGAAGCACCTGGTGCTCTCATGCGGACAGTGTGAGCCACACTGGATCAACGCCACCCTGAATGAATTCCCCGTGCCAGCTTGGTTCTCTCCCTCCCTTCGTTTCTCTCTCCTTTCCCCTTCCTCCCTCCCTGTCACTCTCCCTTGTTCGTTCTTTTTCCCTGAGCTTCTGTAAACTGGATCCAGGGATTCAGGGAGAACCCACAATGCTATCCACCTCCTCTCTTTGTCTCTCCAACAAGCCTGTTGGCTCCTTGCACGCTGGGCCTTTCACAGACTCTCACGTGGGTACGCTCCCTGCATGGAAACACACACCGAGCCCCTGGTACTTTCTGATGACTGAACAACGAGATTTTTAGACTGTAATCCAGCCGAGGTGTGGTCAGCTTTCACCCTCCGTGGTGTCTCTGTGACTCCCTGTGTCCTTTCCTCTCTGTCTCTGCTCTTCCCGCTGTCCGAGGGTCCTAGTGGGAGGAACACACACACACGGGCTCAGCAGGTCCCCTGCAGCCCCAGCTCTTGCATTTCTTATGATCACTGGTGAAATCTCGCCCCTTGGGGAGCCCTGACCTGGGTTCCCTGGCCATGCTCACCTGTTCAGATCCTCTTCTGTCTCATGTTTCTCACAAAGGACACTCCACTTCAGTCTGCTTTCGATTCAGCTGTCCTTGTTGAGCTGCCTGAGTGGGGTGGCAGGACAGAGCCACATGGATGATGGGACCTGTCCCCATTGGGCAGAGTCCTCTGGGCTCTGGCGACGAAGGCCCAACCTTCTTGACATGCTGAGTTCCTTTCTGTGTCTCTGCCTTGGCCCGGGTGCCAGGTTCCAGTTACACAGGCTAGAATCCTGCTTGCTGCCTGAGCTTGGGCACACTTTCACCTCTCTAAGCCCCCATTTCCTGGCTTGTAAAAGGAGGATCATAAGGTGGTTGGGAGATTTAAATAAAATGCTGCTTGAAATGAGAGTGCCTGTTCAGTGACTGGTGTTGCAATTATTGGTGTTGCAATGACTGGTGTTGGTGGTTATTTTTATTGTTCCTTCATTCTCCTGGTTCCAATTCTGTCCATCTAGCAAGGCCCACCCACAGCTCTGCCCACTCTGGAGAGCAGGGAGCTCTGTTCGCAAATATTCCGGTCATGCCTCTCTGAGATTAGCGCTTCGCCTTCAGTATGGAATGCTGTGGTTCTGTTGTGCTAGTTGCTAAGAGCTTCCATCCTCAGTCCCTGGGGTAGAGGGAGGCCTGAATACTGGGAAAGAGGATTGTCTTTTTGCCTCTCCCTGACCAGTGACACTACCAGCCTCCACTCTTCCTGTGGGTGTCATGATCTCGAAGGTACAGATCAACACACTCCATGTGAGCTCCTATGGGATAAACTGAGACAAGGGCAGCATTTACCCGGATGACAACATCTCGAGGTCCAGCCATCAGCTGGCTTCCCTGGTCACCACTCCTAGAAGGTGGGGGCAAAGGGGGAAATCCTTATTCTGAACAGTCATTTTAAGGTGACACATGGACTGAAGACTTTGTTTTGACAACATCTCCCTGGAAAGCTGGTGTTCTCATCCTTGTGTGTGCAGTGGGATCATCTGGAGGGTTTTTAAAAAAGCACTGGGAGATCCAAAACGGCGGCAGAATAAGTGGAAGTGTTAGAGGCAAAAATGGAATATTGGGTACTAGTTATGGTTGTGGGTAATATTAATCATGCTCTGTAACCATGATTTCCTTGTGTTGGTTAAAGAAAGGACATTCTAACTTGCCTGGGAGTTGTACGCCCCCAGGACCTGGGAGTCAATCTTGGAATGTGGTCCATTCTCATTCAAGAACTGCCTATTTCAATGGAAAGATTGACAACTTTGTTGCCCAAATGATGGAGTCCCACCCCAGCCTGCATAGCCTACTTCCCATGCCTGTAACCCCGCTTCCCTATGTAATCTTTGTCCTTGTACCCCATATAAGCAGCTGGCTTATGGAGGGTTGCAGAGCAAATTAATGTGGGTAACCTTCTGCTCTCGCATACTGTTGGCATTACTGAAATAAACACTCAGATATGATTCGACCCTGTCTCTGCTGAACTGGCTCAAGCAGTGACAGGCAGCCCAGACTCATTGGTTGCCTGATTTCAGAAGCTACATTGACACTCCCTCAGGACCAAATTGGAAATACAACTAAAATATAGAAGAACTGCCCTGAAAATCAACTGATAAGTAGCTGGAGAGAACCCTGATAACCAAAGATGGAAAGTGGAGACCACATAGAGACTGGTAGGAAGTGCAAAGGCATGAAAGGGATGGCTGGGCTCATACAGATAGCAGCTGAGGTTCCAGAGGGATATCTCAGCTGTGGAGGGAACCCACTGAGAACTCTGGGGTCTAAAACCCAAGCTGGGCCCCCATCCCAGAGCACCAGAACTGAGAAAGGTACCCACATAACATCTGGCTGTGAAAGCAGCAGAGTTGCTATCCACCAGCAAGGGATGGCTGGAAATGCAGGCACCTCTTAAAGGCCCAATGCACAAAATTTTGTGTGCAGCCACTCACCTTGGGTCCCACCAAAGGGAGGGCAGAGTGGACTTGAGCTTGGTGAGGAGAGTCCAGGGTGGGGGGGCTCTGGGGTTGGAGCTCGGAGGGAAGCCGGTACAGTTTCCTGTGCTGAGTCATTCTCTCACGCTGTGGAGATCATATTTCTCCTGCAGACTTTTGCTATCCAGGTGATGTTAGCTGGGAGAAAGACAGTTGCCATACCCTATTAGAAGACCTCTCACCTTACCCTGTGGTTGATAATCTGAAGTTAGTCAAGACTGATTACAGTCAGGCTGCAGGTAGAGGAGGATCTCTGGAGGCTTTGAGTCTTTGCCTGATCTCCTTCTGGGCCTGGGGCTAGGAAAAGCTGACCCTTGTGCACATCTTGGTTCTTTTCAAAGGTGCCCAGCCCCAGCAGAAGGAGCTACAGGCTGTCGATTGCTGATAGCTACAAGCAGGGGACTCAGGGTCAGTCACAAATAGTGTCTCACACTGTCCTGCGCTAGAGATTTGGAGTCATAGCAGATCTACATAATACATAGACATAAACCCAAACAGGCAGCCAAAATGGGGAGAAAAAAAGCTAAAAATGAAAGACGAGAGAATTTTCCAGAAGAAGAGCTAAATGAAATGGAGATAAGGAAGCTGAGGATTGGATCAGTGAATTAGAAGACAAGATAAGAAAAAAAACAACAACACTCAATCAAAGAAGCAAAAAGTAAAAAAAAAAAAAAATGAAAAAATAGGAGGACACCTTATAGGAACCATGGGACAACACGAAATGTAACAATATTCACATAATATGTGTGCCAGAAGGGGAAGAAAGTGAGGAAGGGATAGAAAAAGTGTTTGAAGAAATAATGGCAAAGAAAGAAAAAGCCATACAAGCTCAGGAGGCACAGAGAGTCCCAAGCAAGAAGAACCTAAACAGGCTCATGCCAAAACACATCATAATTAAAATGCCAAAAATTAAAGACAAAGAGAGAATCTTAAAGGCAATAAGAGAAAAACATACTGTTACCTACAAAGGCTGACAGATAATTTATCATCAGAAACTCTACAGGCCACCAAGGAATGGCATAAAGTGTTCAAGGTAATGAAAAGCAAGGATCTGAAACCAAGATTACTATACCCAGCAAAGCTTTCATTAAAAAATAGATGGTGAAATAAAGAGATTCCCAGACAAAAAAAGGCTAAAAGAGTTTATTACCACCAAAAAAGCACTATAAGAAATGCTAAAAGGACCTCTGTAATGAGAAGAAGAGAGAGAGAAAAAGAGAGAATTAAATGGCAATAAATAAGTACCTATCAATAAGAACCTTAAATGTAAATGAATAAAATGATCCCATCAAAAGATATAGGTAGCTGTATGAATAAAAAACATGATCCAATTATACATTGTTTACAAAAGACCCACCTCAGAGGAAGGGACTCACACAGGATGAGAGTGAAGGGATGTAATATATTTTTCCATGAAAATGAAAAAAAAAACAACACAACAAGCTGGGGAAGCAATACTCATATCCATCAAAATAGACTTCAAAATGAAGGCCAGAATAAGAGACAATAAAGGTCACTACATAAAATTAAGGGATTGGTCCAACAAGAGGCAATAACCCTGGTAAACAGATATGCACCAATATAGGAGTACCTAAATATGTAAAAAAAACTTCTAGAGGACTTTAAGGGAAAGATCCATAGCAGTACAGTCATAGTGGAGACTTTAACACCCCACTGAGACTACATGTTAGGACACAAAACAAGTCTCTACAAGTTCAAGAAGATTGAAATCATATCAAGCGTCTTCTCAGATCACAGTGGAATGAAATTAGAAATCAACTATAGTAAAAACACTCAAAAACATTGAATAGGCTAAATAACATGCTACTAAACAAATAATAGTTACTAATGAGATCAAGAAAGAAATAAAAATACTCCCTGGAAACAAATGAAAATGGACACACAACCAAAATCTATGGGGCATGCAAAAGCAGTCCTAAGAGGGAAGTTCATAGGACTACAGGCCTACCTCAAAAAACCAGAAAAATCAATAATAAACTATTTTACCCTACAACTTAAAGAACTAGAAAGCAAACAACAAGACAATCTCAGAGTAAGTAAAAGGGAGGAAACAATAAAAGTTACAGCAGAAACAAATGACATAGAGACTAAAAAAACAAAAAACAACAACAAAAACAAAAACAACAAAAAAAGTCAATGAAACCAAGAGCTGGTTCTTTGAAAAGATAAGATTGATGAACTGTTAGCCAGACTCATCAAGAAACAAAGAGAGAGGACCCAAATAAATAAAATCAGAAATAAAAGAGACAAAGTAACAATTGATCCCACCGAAATATAAAGAGTTGTAAGAAAATATAAAGGACAACTAAATGCCAACAAGGTGGATGAAATGGACAAAGTCCTAGGAAAATATAATCTCCCCAAACTGAATCAGAAAACCTAACAGGCCAATAAACCAATGAAGTAAAAGCAGTAATCAAAAAACTCTCAGCAAACAGAAGCCGGCTAGATGGCTTCACAAGGGAGTTTTACCAAATATTCAAAGAACTAACACCTATACTCAAATTAGTCTAAAAAATCCTGGAGGAAGGAACACTTCCAAACTCTTTTTATGAGGCCAGCATTATCCTAATTTCAAAACCAATAAAGAAACTGCAAAGAAAGAGAATTACAGACCAATATCCACGATGAACATAGATGCTAAAATCCTCAACAAAATATTAGCAAATTACATCCAACAATATATTAAAAAATTATATACCATGATCAAGTGGGATTTATTCTAAGGAAGCAAGGCTGGTACAGTATTTGCAAATCAATAAATGTGATACATCACATAAACAAATTGAAAGATAAAAACCACACAATTATATCAATAGTCACAGAAAAAGCATTTGACAAAATCCAACACCCATTTTTTGATAAAAACTCTCAGCTAAGTGCGAATAGAGGAACATGTCTCAACATGATAAAGGCCATATATGACAAATCTACAGCAAACATCATACTCAGTGGGCAAAAACTAAAACCATTTCACCTAAGAACAGGAACAAGATAGGGATATCTGCTCTCATCATTCTTATTCAACATAGTACTGAAAGTCCTAGCCACAGCGATCAGACAAAAGAAATAAAAGGCGTTCAGATTGGAAAGGATGAAGTAAAACTCTCATTATTTGTAGATGACATGATATAGTACATAGAAAATCCTAAAGACTCCACCAAAAAACTTCTAGATTTAATAAAGAAATTCGACAATGTAGCAGGATACAAAAATAACACTCAGAAATCGATGGCATTTTTATTGACCAACTAGAGGCCTAGTGCATGGACTTGTGCACTGGTGGAGATGTGGCCTGTGGGGATGAGCCCACTGCAGGAGTGCTGCTCACCCCAGTCAGCTGAGTGGCTGTGGACCCATCCTCTGAGTGGCTGCTCCCACTGTGGGAGCACACTGTCCACCAGGGGGCAGCTTCAGTGTTGAGCATCTGCCCCTGGTGGTCAGTGTGCGTCATAGTGACTGGTCAACCAGTTGTTCTGCCATTCGGTCGCTGGGCATATATATCGAATTATCAGAAAGAGAAACTAAATAAACAATCCTATTTACCATTGCAACAACAACAAATATTAAGAATACACTTAGGAATACACTTAATCAAGGAGTTAAAAGACTTACACTAGGAAAACTATAGGACATTGAAAAAAGAGAAAGAGGAAGATATAAATAAGTGGAAGAATATACTGTATTCATGGATTGGTAGAATTAACATCATTAAAATGACCATACTAACCAAAACATTCTGCAGATTCAATGCAATCCTTATAAAAATACCAAAGGCCCATTTCACAGATCTAGAACAAATACTCTAGAAATTTATACAGAACCAAAAATACTCCAAATGGCTACAGCAATCATGAAAAAGAAAAAAGTTGGAGGGATCACAATACCAGATACCAAGTTATCCTACAAAGCCACCATAATCAAAACAGCCTAGTACAGGCACAAGAACAGATATATAAATCATGGAACGAACATATAGATCAATGGAACAGAACAGATATCTCAGAAATCCATTGTGTTCAATTAATATTTGACAAAGAAGGCAAGAACATACAATAGAGTGAAGACAATCTTTAATAAATGGCTTTCATGTATTCAGATATGCAAAAAATGAAATCAGACCATCAACTTACACCATACACAGGAATAATCTTAAAATGGAAAAAAGACTTAAATGTAAGTTGTGAAACCATAAAAATCCTAGAATAAACCATAAGCAGCAAAAATCTCAGTTATTTCTCATAGCAATATGTTTACGGATACATCTCCTAGGGCCAGGGAAACTAAGGAAGAAATAAACAAAGGGGACTACATCAAAATAAAAAGCTCTGCTCAGCAAAAGAAAAAGGGGGCCCACTGCATGGGAGAGCATATTTGGCAATGATACATCTGATAAAATGTTAATATCTAAAATATAAAAGGCACTCATACAACTTAACAAAAGGAAGACAAACTATCCAAGTAACAAATGGGCAAAGGGCCTAAATAGATGCTTCTCTGAAGTGGCTAAGAGACCTACGAAAACATGCTCCAAGTCCCTGATCTTCAGAGAGATGCAAATTCAAATGGCAATGATGTATCCTTTCACTCCTGTCAGATGGCTACCATCCACAAATCAACAAATGACAAGTGCTGGTGAGGATGTGGAGAAAAGGGACCCCTAGTACACTGCTAGTGGGAATGCAGACTGGTGCAGCCATTATGGAAAACAGCATGGAGTTTCCTCAAAACATTAAATATGGAGCTGCCATTTGACCCAGTGATTCCATTTCTAGGGCTATATCCTAAGAAACCTGAAACACCCACCAGAAAGAATGGATGCACCCCTATGCTCATAGCAGCACAATGTACAATAGCTGAGATCTGGAAAGCTGTGGTACATTTACACCAGGGGATACTATACAGCAGTAAAAAGAAGCATCTCTTACCCTTTGAGACAGCATGGAGGGCCCTGGAGAGTACTATGCTAAGTGAAATAAGCCAGAGAAAGACAAGGATCACATGCTCTCACTCACATGTGGAATCTACTGAACAAAGTGAACTGACGAACAAAATAGATCCAGAGACGTGGACGTATGGAACCGGCTGACAGATCTCAGAGGGAAAGCAGGGAGGCGGGAGAGTGGGAAGAGATTAACCAAGGAACTTGTATGCATGTGTGCAGAATGCATAGACACAGAAGACGGGGGCGGTAAGGCCTGGTGCAGGCGGCAGGGATGGGCTAGAAGAGGTCAGTGGGTGGAAAGCAGGGGACAGCTGTCATTCAACAATAAAGGTTCAAAAAGGATACGATGCCTGGGCCAGTTCTGGGCCAGTTCCCTCCGGCCTGTGGGTGGTGCCTGGCGGAGCATGTTTCCAGCCTCCAGGCTTCCCTTGGGCAGCCCAGGTCCAGATCGCTGCTCTCCTCTGAAGCCAGGTTCCCAGCCCCTCCCCTGGGGAGCTGGCTGTGGTTTGAATTACTGTGTATTTGGCCTGTTTTTCAGGGGTGTTGATGACAGTAATGTGTAGGAATCGGCTTTTAAGGGGGTGTGGATGTCTGTAAGGGCCCAGCCCTGCTCCAAAGAGAGAGTTTACTGTCTGAGACTATCCTACAGCCGGCCAGGCTGTTCGGGACACAAGGTGTGCCCAGGAATAGAATTTTCCCTGTCCCAGGTCACTGGTGCCGTCTGGGGACTGACATGGCTCCCCGAGGACCTAAAGTATTTATAGCTCTTACAGTATTTCTGAAAGGTGAGCTTTGCTGCAGGGACCTGACGTGGGGCCACTGAGAGTCACCGAGGTGAGGAGCTGGGCCTGGGCTGCTGGGCAAATGGCTCCAGCCGGGAGAGGGCAGGCGCCCTCCCGGAGAAGGGAGGGAGGGAGGCTGGGACACCTGCCAGGCCTCCTCCTTCACCTTGTCTGCCAGGAGTCAGCTAAGACCCTTAAAAAACATATTTATTGAGATACAAGTTACATTCTGTGGGCTTCATCTGTCTTAAGCATACTAGTCAATGAGACTTAGTGAAGCCACAGGACTGCAGCCTTTACCACAATCCAGTTTTCGAGTCTTCCCACCCCCCAGAGAGGTCCTTCCTGCCTGTTTGCAGGGATGGCTGCTCCCGGGCCCGGCGCAGGCAGCCACGAGCTGTCTGGATTGCTGACGTTTTATGACAGGTTTTGTAATCAATGAGTCTCCGTCCTCCAACTTGGTTTTTATCTTTCTTTTTTGTTTTGTTAATCCTCACTTAAGAATATTTTTCCATTGATTTTTAGAGAGAGTGGAAAGGAGGAAGGGGGAGAGAGAGAAACATCAATGTGAGAGAGGAACTTTGATTGGTTGCCTCCTGCACACACCCAGACCCCAGATCATGCGGGAGCGAACCTGCAACCCAGTGACGTTCCCTTTGCCGCCAGAGCTGACCACCGGCAGGCGCCTCCCGTCTGGCTGCTGCGGAGAGCCGAGAGCCCTTTTATGGTCTAACGGTCGTAGATGGTTCCTTTGGTCTTATTTTCTAACATGAGCGCTGATAACAGCCTCGGTCAAGGCCACAGGCTTTGAATTTGAACCCCGAGAATGAACGCCTGTTCGCAACAGAAACAGGCCATTGGCAGAATTGTGCAAAATCAACCGTGGAAAAATTAATTCTGTTAATTTCCTTAACACGCAGTCCTTTTCTCTGGACAGAGAGGGAGACCAGGTTGGGAGGAAAACACGAACTAGACGTCAGGAAGACCTGGTTGCTGAGCCTCTTAGTCCTGCCAGGTCCGAGCCAGGGGCCCGGGCAATGGTAGCCCTGGCAACCTTGGTTTTCTTCCCCACACGACGGGACAGCAATTCCTTCCGAGCTGTGGCAAGGCTTAGTGAGCGGGCAGCAGCTCAGTGACCCTCGGTTGTGTTCTGTGGGGCCCTGTCCTCCCCTGCAGGCGGCCTGTGTTGGAGGAAGCATGTGCACTCTCTCCGCCAGGTGTCCTGGGTGACCTTGACGTCTTGGAGTCAGCAGCTGTGCAGGCAGAGCTGAGCAGAGGGTGCTTGCCACAGGCTATTCAGACACGCTGCCCGCAGCCCCTTGAACACAGACTCAGCAGTTGCAGTTCTCATTGACCCATGATGGTACCTTAGCATCACTTCCCCTCGAAGCTCTTCTCTGATGGAGCCTAATCTCCTCCTCCCCCAGTCCCACTCACCCTTCGTTTATTGGACCTAATCTCCTCTACCTCATTCCCACTCACCCTTCGTTAAATGGGCTTTGAACATATTTTAAACGTACGTAAGCAGTGTGGTATGGCAAGGACTCGCTTTGTCAGTATCGGTGTGTGAGGCACTGCCTTTGCCGCAGGCTTTGTCCTGGCTGCGAAGGTGCCCTCTCGAGCTGACTGGCATTCTGGAGGGAAGGTGGAGATGGCACTTCTTACCTTTCAGACCGCTGTTCAGTCTACTTATCTGTTACATTTGGTTCTTGTCTGAGCTCACAATAGAGCAGGGTGAGGAGGACCATGCATGCGTGTGCACATGTGCGTGTGTGTGTGTGCATGCATGTGGGCAACGGATTTTGAGGGCCTGTAATTCCAGGCAGAGGCTCTGCTAACAATAGGGAGGCCAGGATGCTGGGGCCAGTGAGCGGTGGGGACCTGGCAGAAGATGATATCTGCGAGGGAAAGGGAGTGCAGGGGGAGGGGAGGCAGAGCTCTAGGGCCTGGTGGGACGTTGTCCGGATTTGGCTTTTCCTGAGCGGTGTCCTGGCTTTGAGTGTCATAGCTGGTTCTCATGACTCTCCCTCCCCCCTCAGCATTGTGTTTTGTGACCCATCCATGTTGCTAAGCATCCGTCTAGTCAGTTGCTTGTAACAGTTCTCTAGCACTCTATAAATTGCACCCCTCTTCCCAACCCCTGTCTCTACATGGAATTCTGCGGTCGGCCACCACGTGTGCGTGTGATCATGTCTGTGGGCTCACTGGGTGGCAGGGCCGGCACTCGCTGGGTGTGACCTACATCCTGCTAGGCCGCTCTCAGGCGAGCTGTGCACGTCCCTTCCGCAGTGCCCTTCCCGGGACCCCACATCCCTGCCAACATGGACACTGTCCAGCTGTCACTCTTTGCCAATCTCAAAAGTATACGGTGACATCTACTGCTTTGCTTTGTGTTTCTCTGATCACTAAGGGGTGTGGGCACTGGTCTCTATGCTTGTTGGTTCCAGAGGTTTCTTCTTTGACAAACTGCCCACTCATGTCTGTGGTCACGCTTTCTATCGGGACTCTCGTAGTTTTATTTTTGATTCTGGAAAATTTCCACAGTTGATTTCAGAAGGTTAAGTGTGAGGTGGCCTTCAAGGTAATCAAGTAAACCACCCCATTTTATGGTTGGGGAAACTGAGGCCCACACAATAGAGTGATTTCGTAAGGTCTCATGCACAGTGGGAAGCTGAGGCTGGACGCTGGTCCTTCCCACCATCTTGTGTGAAAGAAGTGGGGTCCTTGTGAGGCGGGACTGAGCGCAGGTGAGGAGAGCAGCTGCGTGGCTGCACCCTTCGTCTGCCTGCCGTGCGGGCACGGGGCCACCTGCCCTGAGATCGTCTGGACTCCGGAGGTCCCTGCAGCCCCTGGGGCTCGGGGTGAGCGTTCTTCCCGCTCACACGCTGCCACTTTGCTTCAGGCCTGTCCCTCCTCACGTGTGGCTGGAGTTCCTGACATGTCAGTGCGATTCACTCAGAGGACACACTCAATGCAGAGGACGGCCCGCCCCTCCTGGGGACCGTGCGCAGGGTCCCAAATTTCATGAAACACCCCAGGCCGTTTCCCTGGCCACCTGGCTGACCTCTCCCATCCTGGGTCGGTCTAGCCTGTTTCCGCCTGGAGCATCCCCTGCACAGACCTCACTGTCACCAGAAGTGCTCCGTCTGCGGTGCCATCCCTGGCTCTTCGATGTCGGGGCGGACGTGGTCTCTGCCAGTGGCCTCGGGCTCCCTGGGACTCAGCCCGGGCACAGTGGAACGCAGAAGCGGCAGTGAGTCGGGCAGCCCTCGCTGGCACTGCCCTCTGGTGTGGGTGGACCTTCTGTGGAAGGCAGCTGAGACCCTCTGGAAGGTGGCCACACAGAGGCCAGCCACCTTTCCTGCAAAAGCCGCTCCTTCTTATCAGCTCCGCACACAGTTGGTTAGAGGGTTGCAGTCCCACAAAGCGGGGTGAGAAACGCCTGTCTCCCCTCCCCTCCCAGGGCAGCCACTGACACCGGCTGGCTTGGTGGCATCACTGAAGGGCACGCTGCCCGTTCCCAGGTGATCTTTTTGCCTCAGGCACCATCTGTGGGCATCCTGGGTGACGAAGAGGAGGTGCCCTTCACCCTCTGCCTTCTGCACGCACCCCTTCCCATGCCCCCTGTGGGCAACAGCTTGAGGGTTCCCTGCCGCAGTGACTGGGCTTCCCCATCTGAAGTCTGAGTCAGCACGTAGGCGCTGCCTTGGCTCCTGCCCGCTGCTCCCACCCCCCCTTCTCGTTCACTCATGGAATTGTGTCCACTGTCCGTCTGACAAAGCACTGACATCCATGCCCTTCTTCCTGCCCCCACTGCTTGCACAGAGGCTGGTCCCCTTGCTTCCTGTCCCCGCCCCCCCCCCCCCCCCCCACCACAGCAGGCCTTCTAAAGCTCACATAGGGCCTGTGAGAATCTCCCCGGAGCTCTCGGGTGTGGGGTCCGCAGGGGAAAGTGCAGGCTCCCGCCATGGTGGGCAGGACTTGTCTTCCTGGCACCCAGACTGTGCTTGGCAGCTGTGAGGTGGGGCCGTGAGACAGGTGATGCAGTGGCGCGCCATTTCCGGGCGCCGGCAGCTGAGCTGTGTGCCGACACCTCCCTCTCAGCAGGGAGCCCCAGGACTGTGGTCAGGCCTGGAGCTATAGGAGGGAGGAGGGCTGCCCTCCCCACACCGGACCCCGCACCCATGAGAGGAAATCTCGTCGTGCCGAGCCAATGACACTGCCTTTACCTGTTACTGCAGCACAGCCTGTCCGAGCCCTGAGTGACAGGTGCATCTGAGGCCCTGCAGGGTCCCGCCTCCCTTCCCTCTAATACAGTCTCCCTTCCTTCCCTTCGCCTGGAACTCACTCTCATGGCGCCAGCCCTAGGCTGCCCACAGCGCACTGGGCCACTCCGCCAGCCCCTCAGGAACCACAGCCACTTGTGGCGCACAGAGCGCGGGCGTGGGGGGCAGGCAGCCTGGGTTCCGCCCTGTTCTGCCTCCCTTCAGCTATGCGATCCAGAGCTGGTCTCTTAGCCTCTGTGAGCTTCAGGCAGCGACCACCTGACCTGGCTGCTGAGGGCTGGCCTGGGAACCTGTGCCTGGGCCGCCTCCTCTGCTCTGAGCAGGGCTCACACGACCAGCTGCTGGCGATGTCATTGGACATCTCTGGGGTGGGGGGTCAGCCTCCTGTGGGCCTTGGGTGGCTTTGCAGCAGCCTGGCTGAACCTGCCCAGGCCTCACTGTCCCTGGGAACCCCTGTGAATGCCAGGGGCCACTGTGGTCACCACGAGAGGGAGCATAGAGATGCTCACAGGCAAATCTCTTAGTGTCAGTGCTGTCACTGCGTCTGGTATTTTTCCCCCCTTGATTCACTTTATGCTGGACCCCCCTCCCCAACCGCTTGCACTTGGAGGGCTCATCTTCATCCTGTATACCCTGCCCCTGCCTCCACGGAGGGAGGACTAGGTGCTCATTCAACACCAGGCTGCCTGCTTTGATGTGACTCCCTCAGCCCTGGGATGCTGCCCTGGTGTTTCACGACTTTTCTGCCATCAAAACTTTATTTTACTAATAGGCTCCAGCCTCTATGACAGCTCAACAGGAGTCGGGGTGGGCGGGAGAGAAGGGGGGCCTGGAGGGCAGGCCTGAGAGTGGCCCCTGGCGCTAGATCAGCTGAGGGTAGCCGTCATGGCTGGACTCTGACTTCCTCTGGAAGATGCGCCTGCTGACCTCCAATGGCTGCCCGAGCTCGTCCTCGTCCTCGGCGTCGCTCGACTTGCGCCGGGCGTTCTGGTAGACCACGGCGCACATGCCCGTGAGCCAGGCGGCCACGGTGCCCGCCGAGAAGATGCAGAAGCCGATGAGTAGCAGGAAGATGTAGTCCCGCTGGTCCAGGTGGGTGATGCACATGTACCGCAGCGGGTTCCCCACCTGCGTGATGGGCCAGCCGGCCAGCTCCATGGGCTCCACGCACGTGGCGTTCTGATCATCTATGGGGAAAGCGCAGCGGGAGACGGTGAATGGCGGAACCCCAGTGTGCTGAGATCATAGGGCGCCTGGAGAGGCTGCCTGGACCCTGGCTACTCGGGGTGTGGGTTGGGGCGTCACCCGGACCTCATCTCAGGCCCCACCCAGCCCATCCGGATCAGTGTCTGCAGCCTCAGGAGACCCCAGGTGCTCTGTGGCACATGAAGGTTGAGAAGCGTGGAGCCTGGGACCACCTCCTGCCCCAGCTCAGCTTCCTTCCGGTCACCTCCTGAAAATGGGCTTTGCTTCCAAAAGTCCTCAAAGATCCAAACACCACCACATGGCAGGAGGGTTTGGGAACTTAGCCAGATGGCCACGGGGTGCGGACACTCCACAGCCCACCTTAATATTTGCCATCGCCCTCTCTCCTTCCCTCCCAGGGACCTAAGCTGTTTCTTTGTCTACACTTGTGCCTGAGCCCAGCCAGGACCTCAAAGGCCACCCAAGGCATCACACGCCACTTGGGACCAGATTCCTGGAAAGCCTACTGTGGCTTCCCCGTGCGCTGCCTCCCCAGCCGGGAGGAACCAGGTTGGTGGGGAGAGAGCCATTCGGGGAAGCATCACTGGCTGGTCACATGGCCCACACGCATCTTCAGTCCTTTTTAGCAGCTGACTTTGCGACCTGGCTCCTTCTCTGAGCATTCCCCATATCAAGCCCCGTGGACTTGAGAATAAAACAGAAAGAAAAGCTAGCCCAGGGTTCAAGTCCAGACTGTCGTGTGCTCATTTTGTACACTTTAGCGGGGTGCCCAGTTCTCTTCCCAAATCCCAGCCTCATCTCAGATGAGCAGGGAATGACACCTCTTTCCAGAGGCCTGGCGAGGTTGAGCGGCCAGGGTGGGGGTCTGGGGGACCAGCTGCTGAATGCCGGCATCACGCCACGGGGCTTACACTCAGGGTGGGACCACGGCTTGAGTTAGCAAAGCTCAAAACCAGGCAGCTGGGATTTACCACGTTCTGAGGACACGCTAAGGGATGCACACATGCTCTCTCATGGAATTCTTAGAACAACACGCACACGGATCGTTTTCGTCCTCATTTATCCAGAAGAGACAGACTCAGCGCTGGTCTGCATCTTGAAGGTTCTAGATAGCCCAGGATCCTGGCAGCACGGGGAAGATGAGACCGCCTGAGTGAGTGGTCCCGGCATGTTCTGCAGAAGGAGAGGCCTCAGGGCTGGTGCGGAGAGCAGCTCCCCTGAGCTCAGGGGGGAACTCCAGGCCCTGGGGAGGAAGTTGCGCTCCTCGCTCAGGAAGTGAGGGGAATGTGGTTTGTGTTAGAGTGAGGAGCAGGGGAGGCGAGAAAGGAACTGTGACTGGAGCTGACGGGGACCCAGCAGCTGGCGGGGTGGCAGGGAGAGCGGCCAGGCCAGGCTAAGTCTTGTCTGAGCTGGACGTTGCCCCTACCTGTGTCCACGGGGCCCCTGTACCTCCAGAAGGGCCCCCGCAGGTGTGCTGGGGAGGGGATTCAGCAGGTGTCTGGACAGAGGGAAGGAGAGGAAGGAAAGGAGCCTCTTTCTAGATGAGTGTGGACACCTGGGATGCGCCTCCCTAACGTGAGCTCCTAGGAGAGGAGAGGAACCGGGGCAGGGGCCGGGGCCAGGGCCTCCCTCCAGGTTGCCCTCAGGGGCAGAGACTCGTGCGCCAGTCTCGCAGTCAGCCCGGGTGTGGTGGGCCAGGCGGGGCAGGCTCTGCGGGAATTCTGGCAGAGGGGCTGCACCCGCCTGGGACACAACATGACACATCCAGAGCTGTGCCGGGGAAGGGCACGTGGATTCGAGGCTCTTGGTTGTCTGGGGCTTATAGAATTCCACTTTAAGAAGGATTTGGCTTTCACGTTGGGGCTTGGGCTGCAGAGAGGAAAGCAAATGTTGAACACCCGTCTCCCACCTGGAGCGCTAACTAAAAGGAGCAATCAGGCGTCTCAGGCGTGTCAGGTTGCTCTGCTCTGAGTAAGGGTGTGGGTGGCCCTTGGGCGGGGGGGTGGAGGGGGCGCCTGAGTTTTTCTACAGACTTTCTCTCCCCGCCTTCCCTGTCCCTGGGAGGTGCTAGCAGCACCCCCCCCCACCCCCGCAGCAGGCCCCCATGCCCACCTTTCCCAGGTTCCCAGCAATGGTCCACCTCCCACACGCCTGGGATTTCCCCGCCATGAGCACTTCTGGCTCCTGCCCCCCACATCCCCCGTGCCTCCTGCCCCCCAGTGCCTCCTGCTTCCTGCCTTCTCAATGCCTCCTGCCCCCAGTACCTTCTGCCCCCCAGTGCCTCCTGCCCCCCAGTGCCTCCTGCCCCCTCAGTGCCTCCTGCCCCCTCAGTGCCTCCTGCCCCCAGTACCTCCTGCCCCTTCAGTGCCTCCTGCCCCCTCAGTGCCTCCTGCCCCCCAGTACCTCCTGCCCCTTCAGTGCCTCCTGCCCCCCAGTGCCTCCTGCCCCCCAGTGCCTCCTGCCCCCCAGTGCCTCCTGCTTCCTGCCTTCTCAATGCCTCCTGCCCCCAGTACCTCCTGCCCCCCAGTGCCTCCTGCCCCCCAGTGCCTCCTGCCCCCCAGTGCCTCCTGACCCCCAGTGCCTCCTGTCCTCCAGTGCCTCCTGCCCCCCAGTGCATCCTGCCCCCCAGTACCTCCTGCCCCTTCAGTGCCTCCTGCCCGCTATTGCTCTCGCCAGCCCTGAGCTGCCTTACACCTTTCCTGACACATCCAGCACCTGCCCCCAAGTTTATGATTAGTTCCTTTCTGCCCTTTAAGGTCAAGTGTAAATGCACCTGCTCTCAGGAGCCTTTCCTGTGGCTCAGAGGACACACTGTCCCCCCGCTGCCCCACTGTAGCATTTCTTCCTCTCATACTGATCACCCGCACGTGGTGGCCGTTCACCAGGGAAGGTGCATTTTCTACTCCACGAAGCCGGCTTTAGCTCCTGGAACCGTGTCTGACAGTCTTTCCTGTTAACAGGAGCTATCATTCAGTGAGGGAGTTAGTTAATTTTTAAACACTTCAGGTATTAGATAGAAATGTTTTCATTATTGAATTCTAGGTGAATTCTCCTCTGGTTTCAAGCATTTAGAATTGACTGAAAATGAGCGTTATGGCTGAGGACAGTCGGTTTTAGTAAATTTGGCATGTGTCCTAACAACATGTGTTCTGTCTTTAGTAGGTACTTTGCTGCATGGATGTCAATTTGGTTGTGGTTTTATAAAGCTCTTCTATGTCCTCATTGACTTTTGATCTTTTCTGACTTTTTATGGACTTTATTGGCATTTCAGAACTGTCATTTCTGAGCTGCTATCAGGCTATTAGTTGTGCATTCGTTATTGAGAGAAGTACGGTCATTGAACCTGTGAAACCGGAGGTTGCGGTTCAACTCCGGTGAGGGCATATGCCCGATTGTGGGCTCGATCTCCGCTGTGGGCTAGGAGGCAGCCAATCAGTGATTCTCTCTCACCCTCTCCCTTCCTCTCTAAAATAAAAAAGTAATAAAGTCACCAGTTCAGTGTGTATTTGTCGACTTCTCCACGTGGTTCTGTCTAGTTTAGCTTTACATGTTTTCTTTTTTTTTAAAAAAATATATTTTATTAATTTTTTACAGAGAGGGAGAGAGAGGGATAGAAAGTCAGAAACATCGATGAGAGAGAAACATCGACCAGCTGCCTCCTGCACCCCCCCCACTGGGGATGTGCCCGAAACCAAGGTACATGCCCTATGACTGGAATCGAACCTGGGACCTTTCAGTCTGCAGGCCGACGCTCTATCCACTGAGCCAAACCAGTTTTGGCGCTTTACATGTTTTACAAGCTAAGTTATCAGATGCTTAGGAAGTTATAACTGTCACCTCTTCCGGGACAGTTACCCTTTTCTCCCTGAACCTTCCATCCTCATGGCCAGTTCTTGCCTTCCAGTCTTCTTTGTTTGATGACATTGGAGGGCGCTGTGGGATTTCCTCGGGCCAGAGTCCCCTTGTGTGTCCTTCCCACGTTACTATGTTTAAGGCATAGTTTTGTGAGCAGCGTGGAGCAGGATTTTGCTTTTTATCCAGTCTAGCAATCCATGTGTTTGAATCAGTCCATTAGCATTGCTGTTTGTTTCTGTTCACCCTACTTATTTATGTCCCTTTCCCCCTAGTTTGTTGCTTTCTGTTGTCTTATGTCATTTCCTTTTTTTAAATTGTCCATCCTTCCCCTAGTCTGGTATGATGACTTAAAGTTATAGAGCCATCTGCTGGCCTGGGGTGCCTGACGTGTAGTTGGTTTTACAAACTAACCCTTTCACACACCAGTAGTTTTAATTGTTCCCAGGCTACAGGGTGAATACATTGTCTGTCAAGTATCCTCTCCTGGCTCGCCTGACCTCCTTGCCTCTGACCAAGAGCTACGGGCACCGTGTGTAACGTGCCCTGCACGACTCAGGGCCTTGTTCACACGGGCCAGGGCATTTGCCCCAGTTAAACTCCCAGGTATAATTACAGGCGTCATTAATGTTTAAATTCTTCCTGCAAATAGTTCCTAAGGAGACATAATCTACCCCTTGTTTATCTCCACATGTAGCACTCGGCTCACAGGTGGAAAACCATGTGCCGGAATCCGATGCCGGGAAGCAAGAGTTTCTGGGCGCAGAGCCACACATGTTCGTGCAGGCGCTCAGGGAGCCCCGTTCAGAAATCCAGCCTGAACCACGTAGTTCCGAGAGGAACTGCTTCTTCCCCCGATCTGTTGAAGGGACTGTGGCTCAGCCACATTGCAGTTCCTCAGAAAGTCACCACAGCCCTTCGTGACTGGTCCCTGGCTCTTTCCAGCTGCACCCACATGCTGCTGGGTCACCTCACCAAGGGGAGCTCCCCTCCGCCCCCCAAGAGAGACAAGGAAGGCCTGGCTGGCTGCTTTGGCCCACCGTCCACTGCTGCCCCGCAGGCCTGAGCACATGGGAACCGAGGGGCCGTACCGGAAGGCCTGGCATTCCTGAGCTCCCGGGGAACCTAAGTCACCTGCTCAGGTATTCTACCTGGACTGGGTCCGGAAGAATCACCAGAACCCTTCCAGAACTGCAGCTGCCTCCCCATCATTTCTCAGATTTTCTGGGTGGTTTAGGGTCATTGACTCAGCTGCGCATCGGCCCCAGGCCAGGTGCTGGTGAGAAGGTGGGGGCATGCGGTGGAGCACTGGCAGCCAGGAGTGCCTGCTCCCAGTGGCTCCCGCCTGTCCCGCCGACTGCAATCCCTGATGGAGGAGATGTCAGTGGAGAGTGCGGGAATCTGAATTCATTCTGGAAATCTACGTCTTGGCAAATCATGGGGGACTTTCTACTTTCTGGGTTGAAATGGGGCCGTTGTGCAATGACAGCAACCTTGAATGCAGGACTAAGATGTTCTCTGCTCAGACGCCCTCAAATGACTTGGACCCAAAGCAGCCGGGCCCGAGCCATGTACCTGCTGCAGACATCTCAGGGGGCTTTGCCTGGCCTCTTGGCACTGCTGTCCAGACCATAACTAAGAGCTGACACAGGGCCCCTGTCCTGAAACGGTCTCCTCCCGCCCCTGGTACCTGCCCCTTCTGAGTTCCCACTGCCCAGACTGTCCCGTCACATCGCAAATGCCCCATGAGGCAGGGCTTTTGAACATCATCACCCACTAACATCCCATTGCGGGTCACGCTGGAACAGCTGCTGTAGGTCTGGAACACAGGCCGTGGTCACAGGGTCCTCAGAACATGGCTGAGGTGCAACTGTGGCCTCCCCGCCACAGCCCCCAGCTCTCTGGTCAGAATCTCTGGACTTGGGGTTCCTGGCTGGTTAGAGCTCGAGAAGCACTGGTTAAGCAGGCCAGGCCTGGGAGGAAAGTCCAGGGCCTGTGGGCGGGGGTTGGAGGTGTCGTTCTGGTCAAGTAGAGGCAGGGATACAGGAGGCCCCTCTGGGAGTGCAGACTTAGAGGCTGCCTGCTTCGTGATCACACCCCTTAACTGTGTGACCAAGGCCTCATCTCTACGGACAACCCCCTTGGCACCCACCACCGAGGCACCACCCGTCTGCTGACCACTAGCTCCCTCTCACTTCATCCCAGGGCACATTCTCTCTGTTTCGGTTCTTGGGCAGCCAGCCAGAAGTGGCCTCAGAGAGGGTCTCACCCGGCTCCCGTACCCCGAGCACAGAGGGACTTGGAGACTCAGAAAGGGCCTCGCCCCGAGCCACCTGGGCAGCGTGGGCACCAGCACCATGCTCTCTGCTGTTTCTTCTCACTGTGTCCCTAGATCTCATTAAAGATGGGAATTTCGACTTTGTCCTCTGTGACAAAGGACCCCAGCAGCTTGTCCACGTAGTGAGCATACATCCAGCATGTGAGCTTTGTGGACTGCGGGCTGCTCCGTGGCAGTGGGGGCGTGTTGAGCTTGGATGTGGGGAGACTGCCTTGCTGTGAGAGCTGGATTCTTAAGCAGCCTGAATTCAGAGGGGGCCTGACCGGTGCGGTCATTTCTGTGGCCTTCAGATGAAATGAAATGAAGCACATGGGAGGTTCAGTTTCTCAGTTGCACTGGCCAAATGTCAAGAGCGCCGAGGCCCCACGTGGGCCCTGGACAGGACAGCTTGGATCTAGATGGGCTTCACTGGGCAGTGCTAGACTGGACCTTGGGGGTGGCCAGGGGTGCGGAGGCCGGGTCCTTCTGCTCAGGAGCATAGCCTCACGTGCGTTTCTGAGAGCACCCCAGAGGCTCCGACCCGTCCTCGAGAGAGCACCTCCTGGGAGAGCTAACTGGCACTGTCACCTCCCAGCAGCAGCGACACTGGAAAATGAGAGCCCGGCCAGGGGCTGTCCTTTGTGGGTCTGTTGTAACTGCGAGAGTGCCCACAGCCGGCACATGACCGTGCCCCGCCACTGCCGGGCGTTCGGGCTCCGGAGTGAGGCCTGAGCTCTAAGAACTGGATGGTTTCCAGTGCGTCTGGGGACCGACTCACCAGAGAGTTTCTTTAGTAAGACCTTTAGGAATAGCATCAACCTTTCGCTGCTCCTACTCAGTGTAGTTATCGTGAAGTCTGAAGAACGAAGCGCCCTCTACAGCTGCCCTGGGGTGGGGTGGGGGCAAGCTTGGCTGACAGGTGACCTGGGAAAGACACATTGTTGCCCTGCCTGGCGCCTTTTGTTGGAGCACCTCTCCATTCTCCCCTGGACCTGACTTCCTCCAAGGTGCCAGGGTAAGCTCAGCTAACTGGATTTCCCAGGAATCCCCTCCTCGCTCTCAGAGAGCTGGGAAAGGTTTAGGGGTACTTGTATCATTTGGGCCAAAAGTTCATATCGTTTTGTAGGGTCCTCTTCAAGATCAGGACACTTTGAGGGACCCCGAAGGGTGAATCTGAAATGGCTGATTTCAGCCCCGTGGGAGCAGGGGACGGGGAGATCCTGGGGCAAAGGTGTTGCTCGGTTCTCTTCACATCCCCAGGTCACACTAAATTGGTGATTCTTCCCCCCAGGCCATGTCTGCCCCACTGCGGGGCTGACCTCCTAGCCCTCGTCCCTCGAGAGCCACCTGCGTGTCCACACCTGTTTCTGGAGATGGGGCTTGTCTTTAGGTGAAGATTCACTTTCAGACTCAGCAACAGCCACCTGCCTCTGCTGGCCACACCCAGTCCTATGGCCCAGGCTGAGGCGAAGCCTTGATCTGGGTTTAGGTTTTGTTCAGGGTCTGAATTCCCGTGTCCATAACTTGCCCAACACCCCAACTCAATCTTAGGCAGGTTGGTCTGAAAGAGGAGGGGGAGGCACTCAGGTGCCAGGGGCCATGGCAGGAGGGCGGGGACAGTGGATAGAAATCGACCAGATGAGACTTTGCCTGTGACGTGACATTTCCTGTGGGATGGTGGGCACGCGAGGCCCAGTCTCCCAATCCAGGCTGTCTCGTCTGCCTTCCCAGGGGAGCACCTTGAAGACAAAGGAGCTGTTTTATCAAAGCTTGTCCCCTGCTTACCCTCGCCTTCTCTCACTACCCAGGTGCTCATGTGCCCGCTCCTTGCCTGTCAAACTTCTCCCTCTCCACATCACACTATTGGGTTTCTACTGCCTCTGAGAGACCGAGGGCACTTAGACCCGGAACACTGGGTCACTGAGCCTAAACAGTCCCCGTGGAATAGCGTCCCTTATCCCTTTGCCCCACCGGTCCTTCATCATTTCCACACACATTGTTTCATGGTGTCACGACACCTCTGTGTTTGGTAACACTGTCCCCACTTTATGGGTCAGCAAACTGAGGTTCAGAGTTTCCCAAGGGCAGCTAATGGGCAAGTGCTGAGTTTCGGACTAGAACTCAGCTCTTTGAGTTCCTCGTTACCTCTCCAGTCAACTCAAGGATGGCCCTGCAGAGCAATAAGAATGGTTTCAATCAGCTTCACCCTGATGTCCCTCCATCCTGACCAGCTCTTTTTCTATTTCATCATTTAAAAATATTTTTAAATTGATTTCAGAGAGAGGGAGTGAGAGAGATATAGACATCGATGAGAGAGAAACATCCATTAGCTGCCTCCTGCATGCCCCCTACTGGGGATCCATCCTTCAACTCTGGCATCTTCCCTGACCGGGGATCGAACCCGTGACCTCCTGGTGCATACGATGACACTCAACCACCGAGCCCCACCTCCCAGGCTGACTATCTTTTCACTTCCCCTTTTCTGGAACCCATGGGTCCGACTCCAGCACATCCTCCCCCATACCCATCGCGCCCTCACCTGGGTGGTTCAGATGGGACACGATTAAATAGATGGTGAAGTCCAGGAAGGAGCAGTTGCACTTCCAGGGGTTCCCACTCAGGTACAGGGTCTGCAGTGTGAGGAGGTTTTGGAAGGCACTGTGGTCCAAGATCTGCAGGCCGGTGTTCCTGAGGTCCAGGTGCCTCAGTGAGCTGGTGTTGGCAAAGGTGTACTTATTCAGAGCCAACAGGTGTGGGTTGTTGGAGATGTTCAGCTGCACCAGGTTGCTGAGCATGGAGAAGCTGTGCGGGGAGATGGAGCTCAGGTTGTTGGAGCTGAGATCCAGATAGATGAGCCTGAAGACCCCAATGAAGGTGTAATCCATCACCTCGCTGATCAGGTTGTCCCGACAGTCCAAGTAGACAAGGTCGCTGAGGAGTCCTAGATTCATGGCTGGCAAATAGGTGATGCTGTTGTTGTTCAGGAAGAGCCGCCGGGTGTTCAGGGGGATGTCAGGGGGGTACTCCGTTAAGTGGGCCCCTGTGCAGATCACTTCCTGGGCTTGACACTGGCAATTAGGTGGACACTTGGACCCTGACACCAGTCCCATTCCAAAGGAAAAGAGTAACCACCTGGGCCCAGGACCTGAAACAAGGGACATAGTAGGCAGCCACGTGTGACCGCTCTCTCCTTCCACCTTCTGGGACAGGCGGGACAGGCCGGCTGTCCCTCCGGAGGCTGCGGGGGTGGGGTGGGTGGGGGAGGGGCGCCGGAAAGAACCTGCAGTCTAGCTTTGTGCGAAGCGATTTTCCATTACAGGAGAAGCGAACAGAAGCTGAAACGCGAGGCCACCCAGCCAGGTGGCTGGCTCCCAGGCTGCTGCTGGAAGCCTGCCCGCCTGAAGGTCTTCCCCCTGCCCCTCGCCTGCAAGTGAAGGGGAGCCGGGGGTAGCCATGTGACAATGGGGTGGCCAGTTGACCCCTTTGTGATGTCAGCAGCTCAGGGGACTGCCTGGCTGAGGAGCAGGCTCTGCCTCTCCTGGGTGTGTGTGTGTGTATGAGGCTGGGTTGAGTTTGGGTAAGGGGCTGTCCTTGGGGGCGTGGGGGCTGGAGAGAGAGAGAGAGAGAGAGAGAGCCCACGCCAGCGCCCCACAAGAGAGGGTCAGGTTACACTGGGCCCCTGATCCACCGGCAGTGGAGGGAGCAGGGAAGTCTCCAGTTCAACCCCTGCCTTCCTGAGGCACCTGCAGCGACTTCGGTTCCTCCTCAGAGGCGCGCTCCCTTGGATCCTGAGTGTAGAGTGGTGCCATTTTTTGGGTGTTGTCAGAGAGGATGGCGGGGGAGCCTCCTTTCAAATGAGCCGGGGCGCCCTCTGCTGCTCTCCTAGTTTGCACAGCGCCGTCTGCATTTGCAATATATATGGGTGCACTGGTGTATTAAAACCATTTGAACAAGTATGAGCCCCTCCCCTGAACGCAAAACCCAACTGTATTTTAAAAATCTGAGTGCGATGATAGGAACCATCTCTTAGCTTTTGTATTCTCCTAAGACTTTTAAAATCGTGAGTGCATCTAGCGTGAGTGTACACTATCTATCTGCCAGGTGTGGGAGGGGGTCTTGGGATGGATGGAGGGGAGAACCCCTTCAGGTCTGAATGTGTCACCCTCTTAGGAAAACAGGTTTGCGTTCTTTAAAACATTCATATCGAACTTAGCTGTGATTGTTAATAAAATAATGAAGGCTATATTTAGCTTAGCACGGCGCCCGGCCCCTGGTGGCTAATAAATATTTACTGAGGGGCGGATGCGGGAGTGTCTCTGGTGGTTGGTTCTGTCTCCTGCTTCGGTGCCGAGAGAGCCATGAATAAGCCGGTGGACAGCGGGGACAGCGCCGTGGCCGACGCCCGATTGTTCACTTACTCAGCATTCCTTGGTGACGGCCGGGAATTAAGATGATGACTTGGGAGTGTTTACCAAATTGAATGTGACCTTATTTAAGTAGAAAATGCAAACACTTAAAATAATGGCCCAAATGATCATTGTGCTAATTGAAGCAGGCCCGACTCACTGGGGACTCACCCTTTCGCTCTAATTAACAAAGGTTCTTGCTGGCCCTCACATGGCTGCACAGGAGAGAAGGCTGTGCAGGGCGGCCATGGCGCAGAGTTGTGCGCAGGCCTCGGGTCCCCTCTGGGTTGGGGCTCGGGGAGGTGGTGGGCGGTAGGGATGCTTTCTTCAGCGTAGGCTGTCTCCTTTTTTAAAAAAAAATTGAATTTAGCCCTAGCCGGTTTAGCTGAGGGGATAGAGCGTCGGCCTGCAGACTGAAGGGTCTCAGGTTTGATTCCAGCCAAGGGCACATGCCTGAGTTGCGGGCTCAATGCCCAGTAGAGGGTGTGCAGGAGGCAGTTGATCAATAATTCTTTCTCATCAATGATGTTTCTAGCTCTTCCGCCCCCTTCCTCTCTGAAATCAATAAAAATATATTAAAAAAATAAAAACATCAATCAGAACGTCAAACCTCAGGGAAGGTAGAGAGGTAAGGGGGAGAGATCAACCAAAGGGCTTATATGCATGCATATAAGCCTAATCAATGGACACAGACAAGGGGTGTGGGTTCATGAATGGGAGGTGAGGGTTTATTATGTTTTACCATAATAAAGAAAAAAAATAAAATTCTTAGAAATTAAAGATAAAAAAATTGAATTTGTTGCGGTGACATTGGTTAATGATATTATATAGGTTTCAGGTGTGTAATTCTATAACACATCATCTGCATATTGTGCTGTGTTCACCACCCCAAGTCCAGTCTCCTCCCATCGCCATTTATCCCTCCTTCGTCCTCTCCCACGGCACCCCCTCCCCTCTGGCTGAGGGTTTACTGACTATTTTGCTTACTCCCTGGCTTGTGTCTCCTTCTGATGGGAATTGAGTGCGGCCGGATCTGCCAAGGTTCTGAGTGACGTCACTGACCGCCCACCTCTTCTCTCATGCCCTCTTCCTCTTTCCGCCTCTTTCTTTCCTTGGGGGCCTGTGTTTCCAGCTCACCCATTTAATTTCCAGCTCCGCAGGCTCACCTGCCTGGCCACATGGTTACAAGAGCTTCCGCTTCATGAGGCCGCGAGTAAGGAGAGCTCACCCTCAGTTGCTGAGCCAGGCGGCGTGGGGCCAGCCCAGGTACCGCTGAGCCAGTGGCTGCCCTCGGGGCTGTCCTTTGCTGGGGCGGGCTGTGCGTGTGGTTCTGTCCTTCGCTGGGGCGGGCTGTGCGTGTGGTTCTGTCCTTTGTTGGGGCGGGCTGTGCGTGTGGTTCTGTCCTTCGCTGGGGCGGGCTGTGCGTGTGGTTCTGTCCTTCGCTGGGGCGGGCTGTGTGTTTGGTTCTGTCCTTTGCTGGGGCGGGCTGTGCGTTTGGTTCTGAAGTCTGAACACCTGGGGTAGTTTCAGCTTTGCCCTTAGACCAGATCTCACCAATGTTTCTCATTTTGAAATTTGCCTTTCTTTCTTTTTTTTAAATCCTCACCGAAGGTATTTTTCCAGTGATTTTCAGAGAGAGTGGAAGAGAGAGGGAAAGACAGAGAGAAACATTGATGTGAGAGAAACACATCGAGTGGTTGCCTCCTGCATGCGGCCAACCAGGGCCTGGGCTGGGGAAAAGCCTGCAACCAAGGTATGTGCCCTTAACCGGAATCGAACCCGGGACCCTTCAGTCCGAAGGCCAAGCTCTATCCACTGAGCCAAACTGGCTAGGACTCATTTTGATTCTGAGTAAATATTTGTACCTGGAGGATGGGTGGGCCAGTCAGGGGAGAGCAGAGAACATGGCAGTCTCAGACTCCCGAAGATCTTTCTCCAAGGAACATCTTAGACGGCTTATTTCAGGAATCCTGTTCTGGGAAGCTCCGGACTGGGCTCCTTGCCCTTGTTCACTTGCTGAACGGCTCTGGGCTTTGTTTTTCTCATCTCTGTGTTGAGGGAGGCAGACTGGATAACCTCCGACAGTCCTCTCGCTTCCAAATCCCTGCTTGTTGCGAAGGTTTCAGGCCCCACCCAGCAGGGAGGTGTTTCGGGCCCAGAGGAGGGCCCACCCATCCTTCTAGGCACAGCATCGTGGGCCCACCTGTCAGGTGGCTGCAGACAGAACTTGCTCCCCAGCCAGTGGCTCCTGCAGCATCAGCCACAGCTGGACTGCCCTTGGTGCGGGCAGCTGTTTAGCCGCCTGCCTCAGCCCTAGGTGGCCATGTGACCGTCCTGCCACCAGCACAGTAGGTGTCACATGAGCGTGCGGAACCCCCTGGATCAGGGCAGTCTCGACCTGAGTCCGTCACATCTGGGGGGACACTGTCTTCCCAGCTCAGGGATTCTCACAGATGCCAGCTCTATCAAGACCGAGAGACAGGTGGGCTAGCCCCATGTTGTAAGGGGGAAGGGCAGGTGACACAGAGCAAAGGGACCCCCTTTGGAGCAGTGGGTGACTATGCACAGTGGGACTGAGAGCCCCCCTGAGGCCTGAGTTTCCTTTCTGTGAACACAGTTCCCCAGGGCCCCTTCCCAAGTGTCAAGTTCCATCCAGACCAGTCTGTGCAAGGAGGGGACGGAGGCTTGAAGCGTTAAGGCCCAGGCCCTGGGGACGGAGACTCAGGCGACAACATGGTGCCTGGCTCAGGCGAGCTGCCTGTCAGCGTTGGCCGTAGAACACCCCACAGGTGCAGGGGTCATGTTCTAGGGCCGTGGTCAGCAAAACTGTGGCTCGAGAGCCACATGCGGCTCTTTGGCCCCTTGAGTGTAGCTCTCCCACAAAACACCACGAACCTGGGTGAGTCTATTTTGAAGAGGTGGCATTAGAAGAAGTTCGTTTAAAAAATGTGGCTCTTGCCGAACTGGTTTGGCTCAGTGGATAGAGCGTCGGCCTGCGGACTGGAGGGTCCCAGGTTCGATTCCGGTCAAGGGCACGTACCTTGGCTGCGGGCACATCCTCAGTTGGAGGTGTGCAAGAGGCAGCTGATCGATATTTCTCTCCCATCGATGTTTCTGACTTTCTATCCCTCTCCCTTCCTCTCTGTGAAAAATCAATAAAATATATTTAAAAATAAAAAAAATAAAAAATGTGGCTCTCAAACGAAATTTCAATCGTTGTACTGTTGATAGTTGGCTCTGTTGACTAATGAGTTTGCCAGCCACTGGGAAATGGATTTGGGCAGACTTACTCCTCATGAGGAAACAAACGCACGTGCCCCTTTGTTAAGTTCAAGTTGCTGATGTGCTTAATCTAGGCCCAGGCCCCCAAGTCCGGGCTGTGCTCTGCTTCCCACAGGGTGGGTGGGCTCAGGTCTAAAGATAATTTTCGGGGACTTGGCCGCAGGGGGCGCTGTGCTATCCAGTCCCTCAGACTGAACACCACGGGAGTCCTTTCCGGGGGCTGGGCTGGGAAGCCGAGGACCAAGGTTAACCGGGAAGAGATAAAGGTTCCCGAACACGTGGGTGGCCGGGGCTCCAGGCCGGATGTATGGACCTCGGTCTGGTGTATCTCCACACAGCTGGGTCTGTTTCTAGTGCCAGCTGCTGGGACTATTTTTGTCTTTTCCCTTCAAGCTGCCCGCGTCACTGCCACCTGCCCGAAGGCAGGCCAGAGGCCTGTCCCCCACGTGCTCCCCGGGAGGCCTGTCCCCCACGTGCTCCCAGGAGGCCTGTCCCCCATGTGCTCCCAGGAGGCCTGTCCCCCATGTGCTCCCGGAAGGCCTGCCCCCCACGTGCTCCTGGGAGGCTCCCCCATGTGCTCCCGGAAGGCCTGCCCCCCACGTGCTCCCAGGAGGCCTGTCCCCAGGCACCTCCACATGAAACTGCTCAGCAGCTCTGCCACCTGGAGCCACCCCAGAGGATGCCTTGCCATTGAGCCTCATTTTGAGGGGGTTGGGTCACTACTTCAGCTCATAACAAATCTACGTACTGGATCTGTAAGAGGTCATTGTGCCTGAAACTCATGGTGGGACCCAGTTTGCGGTTTGGGAGGACGCTCCTGGCAGCTGAGGGAGGTCCCTCGGGGCAGAAGCTGCGAGGAGTCTGAGCTCTGAAGTGAGCGGCTGTGGGCAGGCGCCGGAGCTCCGCTGGGCAGCGGTTTCCTCCGAGATAAGACAGGGACAACGACATTGCTTTTCCAGGGTTACTGTCAAGGTCCCGTGTGTTTGGATGTAAGGTAGTCCCGGTCTCAAATCTCCCTGGGTCAGGCATATGAGCCAGCAAGCCGGTGCGTCATGTGGCGGGACCCCAACTTACCAACGAGCTGCCCGAGGCGCCCCTTGCTGAAGTCAGGAGCAGGTGGTCCGTGGAAGCAGGAGGTGGCCCAGGCAGTTTGTAAGCCCCGAATTGTACCTACAGGCCTCAGGCAGGACTCTCCCGCCCAGCTCCCCAGGGCACCTGACCCCAGGCCGGAGCAAACCACTGTGCAGTGATCGTTCAGCCTTGGGGTCCCTGTCCTTCAGAAGGCTCCCGACACTTTCCGCTTTATAGTCCTCTCACCTTTGAGATTGTCTTGTGGCGTTTTCTTCGCTTTGCAGTTAGGGATCTACAAGCACAAGCACCTTGCTAACTGCACTAAAAAGCGAGTGGTGCGGCCAGGAGCAGGCGACTGGCTGCTGCCTGAGGTGACGAGTCCCTGTGCAGCGGCTCCTGGAGGGAGGGTTCCTGCCTAGGGTCTGCAGCATGTGTGTCCATGGCAACCCTGGGCCCGCACAGCTGTCGGAGCTCGGGGAGTGCTCCAGAGACCTCTCCGGACTCTCCAGAGCAGGGGTGTCCCCCTCCCCCTCCGCCCACTCCTCAGAGCAATGCTGATGCTAAAGTCCCATCACAGAGGCCTTGGGGGGCCTCTCAGGGGACCTACCCTCCTCCAGGCTCCTGGGAGGAGGAGGAGCACAAAGGAAACCCAGTCCTGTCTCCTCGGCGCCCCTTGTGGACAGGTTTGAAAGCAGATACATAACGGGAGGTAAAAACCTGGAGCGCAGCTGCCACAGGCAGGGTCAGAGGTCTCTCTCAGCCACGCTGTGCCAGCTTGGCAGGGGAGCAGAAATGGAAAGGACGGCATTGACCCTGAGCCAGGCTGTGCAGCTGCGAGTGTGGCTGTTTTCCTTAAAGGTTAAGTTTGGGCCCAGCCTGCATGGCTCCGTGGTGAGCGTGGACCTATGAGCCAGGAGATGAGGGCTAGATTCTCGATCGGGGCACACGCCCGGGTTGTTGGCTCAAATCCCAGTAGGGGGCGTGCAGGAGGCAGCCAATCAATGATTCTCTCTCATCCTTGATGTTTCTATCTCTCCTCCATTCTGTTCTGAAATTAATAAAAATAATAGTAATAAAAAAGAATATATAGTCCCATTCTTTTATTTGTAACTACAAAAGTTTATTTAGCTTAATAAGTTGCCGAGCAAATACATGTGTAATATATGCATCATGTGTACATACACACATGCATCTATTGTATTCCTCATTGTACGCGTGGAGCTTTGAGAACGTTATCTGTCTCCCATTCCTAAGGACAGAGGACCAGTATCATTTGGGGGAAAAAAAGACCATTAATGTTTGGGAAAGGCTGGCTTCCAGCAATAAATGGCCATTTTATCATGACTTCCCCCAAAGGACGAATGGGAAAACGGGGCGAACCAGGGACTCTGAGGGGGAGGCTCGGGCTCCTGTGGTCCTGGCAGGAGCATAGGTACTTTCAGGGCCAGGCACTCCTGCCCATTCACATGCTGCCCGCTGCCCGCTGCCTCCTGTGGGCTCCTGTGGCGGTCACTTCCTGCGCTCTGAAAAGTTACAGGTCAGAGGGGAGCAGGGAGCCCAGCTTGCTGACTTTGTGATGAGCGTCGTGGCTCCCACGGGGCCTGCTGCCCGCTCCAGTTCTTGCCCACGTGGGCGCCGTGAGGGCACTGTGGTCCTGGCACCCCGCCATCGATGTCCTTAGGCTGTTCATCTCAGTCTCAGAGGCGGATGGCTAGTCTGTGTGGGCTTTAGCCTCTGCTTCATGGATCTTGTACCTTCTCGGGGCGCTTGCTTCAGTGTCCCTCCTCCCCAGACTGCAGGGGTGGAAGGTCAGGGAAGTGCCACGTTTGAACCTGTGCCACACATCTTGCTGTGTCTCTTGACCACTCGCCATCACCCCATTTTTCTAGCTTA
This sequence comes from Antrozous pallidus, assembly GCA_027563665.1. Classification (NCBI taxonomy): domain Eukaryota; kingdom Metazoa; phylum Chordata; class Mammalia; order Chiroptera; family Vespertilionidae; genus Antrozous; species Antrozous pallidus. The sequence goes on from CM050527.1 coordinate 42,859,905, forward strand.
CAGCTGCCGTACTTCTATGCAGACATGCCACGGAGGGTTCTCTCCGAGACAGATTCTTCTGCTGTTGCCCTGGTAACAGAATTATTAAGCCAGTTCCCCGGGAGTGTTTGTGTCTGGTGAGGTAACGTCTGTCGCATCCCGCTCCTACCCCTTTCCCTCCCCTGGCTCCAGCCTCCGTGCCTCACACCTAGACGGACCGGCTCCTTCCTGGCCTCTGAGCTCCTGCCCTCCCTCCAGCTCCGCAAGGCCTGTCATAGGCTCAGAGGCTCCGCACTGGCCAAGTCCCCATCTGCCTGAGCCCCCGTGGGGGTTGACCATGCCAGCGGCCCCCAGTGCGGTGTGCTCCAGCAGAGGGTGCCCTGGCCATGGCAGGGATGGAATAGAGCCAGCAGGAGCTTTCAGAAAGGGACTCTAGAGGGCGGAGTGAGGGGCTGAATGGTGGAGGCCACACGGGGCCATATTTAAGCCTCAGGAGTTTGGAAGTCAGATTGCCAGTGAAATACCCTCTCCTGGCGTTGGGCAGGTTTCTGCACCTTTCTATTTCCCCATTTCCTTAAACACAAAGCGAGATAATGATAGCACAACCTTATTTCTCTGCCTAGGTGCAGGCCAGCTTCTAAAGCGCACAGCTTAGCATCTTTGAACATAAATGTGAGCTGGGAACACAGTGGCAGAGGAGAGGGAGGTGGTGCATGAGATCTGGAGCTGAGGGCGGCTCCTGAGTGGGTGAGAGGGTGCCAATCATGCAGGCAGCGTTGCCAGGTGCAGAGGGATGGGTTTGTGGGGACAGAAGACACTGTCATCATGGGGTTCGGTTTTGGCACATCGTGGTTTATGCTAGCTGATTCTCACTGAGCGCCAGACACTGTGCTACGAGTGTGACCTCTGTTCCCTCTTGCAGTCCGGTGTTAAAACGTGGCAAAGCTGACACACTGCCCACAGTTACCAAGTAGCAGGACTGGGATTGCTGCTGAGCCGGTCCTTGGGAGCAGGCTGGCTGCATGGTTTCCTCCGGAGACCCTGTGTGCATATTTGGTCCCTAAATGTAGAGACTTCCTTTATGATACATGTTCTCCCAGCTTGTGCGCAGGACACTGGCTGAATTCTCCCCTGCGCCCTTGGCCTTGTTGCCACTCCAAATCGCCCACCACCCCTGGGAGCCTTGCCTGGAGGTGGCTTAGATCGCTGAGCCTCAGCTTCCTCCTCTGAACAGCTTAGCAGGGAGAGAACTGCAGCAGCCTCGGAAGAGAGTGGAAGGCAGGGGCTGGGCACCCAACCCTGAGCCGGAGGGGCAGAGTTGGGTGCTCTCTGATTCCCAAGTGGCCCGATGCCAACCGAGGGCACGTGCCGCGTGATGCAGGGCCCCCCACTTAGCCCTGCGAGGCCACGTCCTCATCTGCCATCCTGCCATGCTGGCTAGGCTGCTCATCTACTTTGTGGTGCTTTAGGGAGGACTTTCTGTAACTTTGGAGTTTGCGAAGCCACAGGGGAGACCTGGGCCCTAATGTGGGTGCTGGGGGCACAGCCATGCTGCATGGGGCTGAGGCAGCAGTGGTAGCATGTGTGGAGGCCGGGGTGGCTGGACCATATTTCCTCCAGACTTCCTTTGTAGCAGGGAAAGATGCTCTGGGGACCTGAGGGACACAGGTTTACCATAGCGAACGAGGCTCAGACGCTGTGGCTAAATCCTAGAGGCCAATGTGATGGTGTTGGGAGGTGGGGCCTCTGTAGGGGTGACAGGTCATGAGGATGGAGCCCCCATCAATGGGGTTCTGGCCTCTCTGCCTTGTGAGAATTCAGGAAGTCTGAGGCTGGGCCCTCAGCCAACTACACGGGGGCCCTGCCTGCAGACTCCCAGCCCCCGGGGCAGGAGAAGGACACTTGCTCATAGGCTGTTGGTGTTTTGTTATAGAGGCGGGAGCAGACGGAGATATGGGTATGATGCGCTGGTTTTTAAGAGGATTTTTCTGTCTTTTAATGACCCATGTTTCAATGTGGCCACTTTGAAGCACTTTCCCTCTACTATGTTGGGTATTACACTTTCAATAACCTGCTGGTGGATTTCAGTTCTCTTTACTAGTAATTAAGCCTAAACTTATCAAGATGCTTGTTTAATATCCAGAGTAAACCCTGGACACGTTCCCCACGGAGACAAACAGGCGCCCATCTTCCTGGGCTCCGAGCTGCGAGGTGATTGTGATTAGTTGCCATGGAAAGAGAGACAGAGTGCATTAGACGTGTCCTGCTCTTCATGCTGTGGAGTGTCTCTGACAGAATAAGCAGGGCGCCGAGGCCACCCAGACCCAGATACCTATTCATGTGCTGCACGCAGGCCTGCTCTAGGACCTGCCTCTGCGGGGAAGCTTCCAACCGCTCCCCGCCCCTGCCCCCACGGCCTACCACACCTTCCTCTCCCCCCGCTTTCTGATTCCCACCCCCACTTCTCGTCCCCCACCCTCCCCATGCCTCACCCCACACTCCTTCTCCAGGCGCCCACTCCCCGCCTGACCTGTGGGAATGGCAGCAAAGCTCCCCAGCTGTTATTTCCTTTGGGTTTGGAATGGTTCTGAGTTATTAGTAAAACTAGAGGCCCGGTGCATGAAATTCATGTGCAGAGGTGGGGGGCAGTTATCCCTCAGCCCAGCCTGCACCCTCTTCAGTCTGGGACCCCTCAGGGGACATCTGACTGCAGGGGATGTCAGACATCCCTCTCACAATCGGGGACTGCTGGTTCCCAATTGTTCACCTGCCTGCAGGCCTGATTGCCCCCGAACCACTCCCCCATCAGCCTGATCAATGCCTAACTGCTCCCCTGTAGGCCCGATTGCCCCCAACTGTCCTCCCCTGCAGGCCTGGTCACTCCCAATTGCCCTCCCCTGCAGGTATGGTCACCCCCAACTGCCCTCCTCTGCAGGTCTGATTCCCCCCAACTGCCCTCCCTCCCCTGCAGGCCTGGTCACCCCTAACTGCCCTCTCCTGCTGGCCATCTTTAATTACATGGGGGTGGCCATCTTGTGGGAGGGCATGAACGTCAATTTGCACATTACCTCTTTATTATATAGGATGTACACTAGCCATACAGAACAATGCAATAATGTAAGTTCTCCTAGAGAAATAGGTGCTGCAGTAAACACACCTTGTGGGCTGGGGCCTTAGATATGACTTGTTTGAGCTGACAGTTCCAGAAGGATTCTGAGGGCTGCTCTCGAGGTGACTGGGAGGAAGCTGCTCTGGTACCTGCAGGTCTGGCCCCAGCAGATGAGGTTCCAGGACTGACTAGTCCATGCATGTGTCTGATGAGATGCACATAGCATGTGGACGCAGACCTTCGGCTCAGCCATGCAAGTGTGAGCTCATCGCCCCTGGCTGAGCTGCGAACTCTTGGCAATGAACTTCCCGGGTCATTACGTGAAGGCTGCACCTGAAGCCGCTCTTGATTCTCTCCTGATCCGACCCGTAACTCCCAAAGCCTATCCTTTCCGGTGAGTGTTCGGTAAGTGGAGGAATCTTGGCGAGTGAAGCCATCATGCGCCCCTGGCATTCCCCTGCTGGGACTGTGCACTGCCAGAGACAGGCATGCTTCGTCCAAGGCCCTCTGCTTCACAACACGCGTTTCTCTCTTTTTAAAGAGAACAGGCATCTAAAGTCAAGGCCCCGACTCAGAGCATGGAGGGAAATGATGTGCGAGGTCTGTGAAGCGGGCTGAGATCTGAGGAAGGACTAGGGTGTCCCTGTGGGTCTCAGGGTGCTTAGGTGCCAGCCCCCCTAAAATCCTCCCAAAGGCCATCGATACCCCAGAGCTGCTGTCGGTGATGCCCTTCTCTGCCTCCTCTCACTTTGCTGCCCCAACACCGAGGGCAGGCTCCTTGGGGTGGCCTTGGAGGGAGGCCTAGCTGGGAAGACCCTGTAACTGGGAATTCGGGGACCTGAGTTGCTGGTCTGCTGTTTCCATGAGCTCACAGTGTAACTATGATACACACTTTGGAGCCAGGCTTCTTATCTGCTCTGACTGATTTGTGGTTCTGGGCCGTCAAGCACAGGGACTGGTGAGGGGATCTGCTTTTCCTGGAAGCAGAGGAGTGGCCCCATCCACACTTGGGAATGAGCGTTGGGGGAGCCAGGGCCATGCACAGGAGAGCCCTTTGCAGAGCTCTAGTCCAGGCTCTTCTGAGCAAAAGGACCAACTTGTCCGAAGTCATCGGCACCTTGGACACACCAGTGAGAATAGTCCCTGTGCCCTCCGCCCACTCATGGTACTGGGAAGAATCCGCACTATGTGCCAAGGCATAGCCCATGATCACCAGCCTCCCAGGTCTGCAAGCTGTAGGTCTGGCTGTACTGCCTTGGAGGCAGTGGGTGTGGATAGACGAGCCAAGCTTTGGAGCTAAGAGATCTGGAGCGAGTCCTGTCTCTAGCTCTGCCTCTATGTATGACAATGCACTTGACTCTGAACCTGTTCAATTGGGTGGCAGTGACAGAGCCTACCACAGGTGAGGTGATTGCTACAGAACCCACCCAGCCCTGCGAGCTGCAGACAGCAGATGGGAGCGCCCCCGTTCTTTCTCTCCCCACTCAATGCAGTTGTGAGAGAGAAATGGGAGACCTCCATTAACCTTGAAGTAAGCAAAGCCTCAGAAAGTGAACCAACTACAGTGGTCTGTGTGCACGTGAGCAACTGAAAGCTTCATCTTATTCTGAAGGTCACGTCCTCACACAGTGCCCTGGAGAACCTGCCATGCCTTGGCACTGTCACCCCATGAGAGCAAGATGAAGGAACCCAGAAATCCCTCCAGAATCCTCATTTTTATTTTTATTTAATAAATCTTTATTGTTCAGATTATTACAATGTTCCTCTTTTTCTCCCCATAGCTCCCCTGCAGCCGGTATCCATCCCACGCTCTGCCCTTACCTCCCCACCACTGTCCTCATCCATAGGTGTACGATTTTTGTTCAGTCTCTTCCTGCACCTCCCTAACCCCATTCCCTTCAAGAATTGTCAGTTCACTCCCTTTCTATGCCCCTGATTCTATTATATTCATCAGTTTATTCTGTTCATCAGATTTTTAATTCACTTGATTTTTAGATTCACTTGTTGATAGATATGTTTTTTATGTTCATAATTTTTACTTTTACCTTTTTCTTCTTCCTCCTTTTCTTAAAGAATACCTTTCAGTATTTCATATAATACTGGTTTGGCAGTGATGAACTCCTTTAGCTTTTTCTTATCTGTGAAGCACTTTATCTGACCTTCAATTCTGAATGATAGCTTTCCTGGGTAGAGTAATCTTGGTTGTACGTTCTTGTTATTCATCACTTTGAATATTTCTTGCCATTCCTGTCTGGTCTGCATAGTTTCTGTTGAGAAATCAGCTGACAATTGTATGGACGCTCCCTTGTAGGTAATTAAGTGTTTTTCTCTTGCTGCTTTTAATATTCTCTCTTTGCCTTTTGCTCTTGGCATTTTAATTATGATGTGTCTTGGTGTGATCCTCTTTGGATTCCTTTTGTTTGGGGTTCTATGTGCTTCCTGGACTTTTAAGTCTATTTCTTTCACCAGGTGGGGAAAGTTTTCGTTCACTATTTCTTCAAATAGGTTTTCACTATCTTGCTCTCTTTCTTTTTCTGGCACCCCCATAATTCTGATGTTGGTATGCTTGAGGTTGTCCTAGAGGCTCCTTACACTATCTTCATATTTTTGGATTCTTTTTGCTTTTCTGGCTGAGTGGTTTTTGATTCTTTGTATTTCAAGTCTTTGACTTGATTCTTGCAGTTCGTTTAGTCTGCTTTTAGGTCTCTGTATAATATTTCTTTATTTTAGTCAGTGTATGCTTAATTTCTAGTTAGACCTTTTTTCATATCCTCGAGGGTCTCATTAAATTTATCAGCCTTTTCTAGGAACCTCTTGAAAAACCTTATAACCATGGTTTTGAACTCTATGTCCAGTCGTTTTTTTCTTTTTCCCCCCTTCATTTCTTTCAAATGTGATCTGTTTCCTCATCTCCACATTTTGGCTGCTTCCCTGAGTTGGTCAAGTAGCTTTGTGTGGAAGGTGTCCTCTAAGGGACAGTGGCTCAGCCTCCACAGTTACCTGAGCTGGATACTCTTGGTGCACCCCTTTATGGGCTGTACAGTCTTGTTGTAGTTAAGTCTTGATTGTTGTTGGTATCACTGGAAGAGGTTGACCTCCAGGCCAATTAGCTGTGAGGATCAGCTGTGTCTGTGCTGGGAGAGCCTCTGTGCTCAGCTTGGATGGGGCAGAGTCTCAGGGCTGAGCAATCAGCCTTGGTTTCCTGTCAGCCCTGCTCTAAGCAGTGCCTAGGTCTCCATGTCCCGTGGCAATGGCTGCATGCACCTCTGAGAGAAAGCTGCCCTTGAGTTTTGCCTGCTGCCAGATAGTTCAGTTTCTTCCCAAATGAGTCTGGATTCCCATAGTCTTACCCAGAAATGGAAAACAATGCAGTCCGGAGGTCTTTTTTTCCCCTCCCAAATGAGAGAGCCAGCCACGCACCCTCTCCACGAGCTCATGAACCTCTGCAGCTCCCGAGTCCTAGCACGCTTTCTCCCTACAGTCCAGTTTCACCCCCTGTGAGTCTGGGTTCCCCGAGACTCGACCAGAACTGGGGATCAGTGCAGTGGGAGCCTTTGTATCCCTCCCTGTTAGAGAAAACCAGCCAGGTATTCAGCCGCCCACCCTTTCTGCTCGTGTGTGTTTCTGCAACTCTGCCCTCCACAGCTCCTCTGAGTCTCAGTGTCCTTTTACGTTTCCTTCTGTTTGTAGAATTTCTACTCAGCCAGCTTTCTGGTGGTTCTGGATGATGTCCGTTTTGTCTTTTAGTTGTAGTTTTGAAATTGTTGTGCAGGGCAGCAGTATAGGTGTTTATCTATGCCACCATCTTGGTTCCTCTCCAGAATCCTCATTTTTAGACGATGTTTTTTTTTTGTTTTTTTCTGAGCAGGAAACCTTTTCTATTAGTATGCTTTTTGCAAACACTGGGAAAGACAGCATGAAGAAGAAAATGAAAATATCTACTTCCACAAGATGCTCACTATTCCTTCAGCCTGAGCAGCCTCCTCTGTGCCTCTGGCCACCTCTCCCTCCATCAGCTCCCACCCTCTCTTGACCCACAAGCTTCTTGTGGGACATGGCCTTGAAAACCCTGCCAACTATTCCCCCTTTTCAGTAATTTCTCCCTCTGTGATTTCCTCGGCATGCCTACACGTGAATATCAAGTTCATCCGGTGTCTTATAGGTGTATATTTAAACACCCAGGTAGGTAATGTGTTTGTCATTGTCTGAGACCCAATTTCATTTATTTACTTACATTTTTTACTGTCGTTCTTTATTTAAATTTTCTCAAGTACAGTTGACATTCAACATTATTTTCTATTAGTTTGGGACTTAGTTTTGTATTTCCGAAGGACTTAGTACAAATCCAGCCCCATACCAAGTGCCCAAACATGATCTGATAATTGGACGGTTCTGGAGGATGCCATGCAGCTTGTCTCCTGGCCAGTCATACATCTTACTCTCCTTGTGAGGCTAACAAGACAGCCGCCACGGCGATGCTTGATGTGGCTTAGCAGGAGCAATACAGTTGCCTCGAGCATGAATGAGCCATGGCCTGACCCGTTCTCTGCACAGGCTCAGTGTGGGAGATGATAAGGACACTGGCGATGGCAAGACAGCGTGGGAGACATGATGAGAGAGGTAGGGGTGTCTGCGGGAGCCCAGCGATAGGGCACCACAATGAGGCCGGGGCAGGTGTGCTGGGAGGGCTTCCGGAGATGGCAGTGCTGGACCTGAGTTTAGACACAGAAGACAGGGAGGAGAAGGTTTCGTTGATCATCACAGTTCGCCAGAAAGGGTACTGGGGAAATTCAGGAGGGAACTTTTCTGAGGTAACAATATTTGACGGAGAAGATGTGTTGGGAAGTGGAGGGGGTTCATTACAAGCACCTCACAAGCAGGGTTTGAAAAGGAGTGGGAGGCTCATGGAAACCTTAATTGCTGAGAAAAGCGAAGAGAAAAATATGACAGCCGTAATGGTTCTGTATGGATGTCACGTCTGAGTTGTCACTTTTCTCGACAAGCACCTCTTCCTGCCCTTTCCAGGTCAGAGAAAACACGACCCTCCCACGGCCAAGGCACAGGCTCCACGCAACACAGAGAAGGGGGCGGGCGCCCGCCGGAGGGCGGGAGAAGGCCAGCTCTTTGCAGCCCGTGCTAAGAAGCAGAAGCATTGTTCAGCAATCATAATGTGTGAGGGGCCTGATGGAGTTTAAGTCAAGCTAAATAATTTCTTCCTTTGGAAAATAAAAACCAGCTTGCTTGGGGTCCCTTCCAATTTATCCCCGTGGCTTTCCATTCCTTCAGAAATGAGCTTTTGCAGACCAGTCTTGTGTGTCCAGAAGGGTGTCCTTGTGTGTGCTAAGTTACTCTTTAAGATGAATGCCATATGCAGGAAATGTGGGAAAGCATACAGTGTTAGCAGCTTTGAGTTTGCAAAGCGGCAGCCTGCTGAAGGTGCCTGGAGAGATGATAGGTCACATGGTGACCTTGTGACCAGAGCATCACTAACAGGTGCCACGACAGAGAAGTGGCCTGTTGAGAAGGATGGGACTGGACCCAGCATCCTGGGGTGTCACATGGGGACAGCCAGAGAGAAGGCAGGGGCTGAGGATGGAGTCTTATACCCGGTAGAGCACAGAGGTACGCTAGATGGAATAAGCCTGTTAACACCCAGGAGAGAGTCAGTGTGGCTGAGGAAAATAAAGCCTCAAATACAGGTAGACGGTGAATCACACCCAATCCAAGGTCCCATCCACCTCAGGCTTAGATCCCAGGACTCTCTGAATAAGGACTTAATGAGATGTTTTCCTGGGCTCCACTATTTCCTAGACCAGTGGTCGGCAAACTCATTAGTCAACAGAGCTAAATATCAACAGTACAACTATTGAAATTTCTTTTGAGAGCCAAACTTTTTAAACTTAAACATCTTCTAATGCGAATTTTTCAAAATAGACTCACCTAGGCCATGGTATTTTGTGGAAGAGCCACACTCAAGGGGCCAAAGAGCCGCATGTGGCTAGATAGCCGCAGTTTGCCGGCCAGGAGCCTAGACCATATCACTGTGTCACTCTGTTGAGCTGCTCCATCCAGGTGATCTGTGGAACTGTTCTGTGGAGCTGTTCCGTGGAGCTGTTTTGTGGTGCTGGTCTGTGGAGCTGTTCCGTGGATCTGTTCCCTTGGGCTGTTCTGTGGAGATGTTTTCTTGGGCTGTTCTGTGGGACCGTTCCGTGGAGCTGTTTCATGGTGCTGTTCCGTGGAGATGTTCTGTGGATCCGTTCCCTTGGGCTGTTCTGTGGGGTTGTTTTGTGGTGCTATTCTGTGGAGATGTTCCGTGGAGCTGTTTTGTGGAGCTGTTTCATGGACCTGTTTTCTGGAGATGTTCTGTCGAGCTGCTCTGTGGAGCTGTTCCCTCGGGCTGTTCTGGGGAGCTGTTTCGTGGAGCTCTTCTGTGGAGCTGTTCCATGGAGATTTTCTGTGGATCTGTTCCTAGAGTTGTTTTGTGGAGATGTCCCCTTGGGCTGTTCTGTGGAACTGTTTTGTGGTGCTGTTTCATAGAGCTGTTCTGTGGAGCTGCTCTGTGGAGATGTTCCCTCGGGCTGTTCTGTGGAGCTGCTCTGCCATCAGCCCACATATGCTCTCATGGTGATGAGAGAGGAGAGGCTTGGACGAGCAAGTGGGAGTGCCTCTGGCTTCCTCCACTCAGTAAAGCTGAGGTCTTAACCAGTACGTTAGACCCTTAGACATGGGATTGCATATCTTAGACAGAAAGGACTGACACAAACTCAAACTCCCTGAGCCTCAGGAGGTGGAGGAGCAGACGGCAGAAGTCCTCACTGAGCCCCCAAAACAAGACCTGGCCATGCTCTGGCCTGTGCTGGCACCATGCACTTTCCTGCAGAAAGGACAGCTCAGATGTAAGGCTGCCCATCCAGGCGTTACAGATAATCATGAATGTGGTCTGACTATGAGAAGTTGAAATAAAGTATCTAAGTTGTAAGAAAAGACTTATTAAGTGCCTTCTATGAGAAAAGTGGATGTTTGGATGCTCTACTAGCATTGGTATGCATCACCCCAAGACTGAATCACCCCTAGACTGCCGTCAAACAGACCTCAGGGAGGTTTTGCTTTGGGGTCTGCGCAGGGCCCATGTCCTGTGCGTCTTGGAGGCAACTGCAGGTGACAGTAATGTGCCTGGTCAGGGACAAGCTGGCAGGGAGAGCTGCAGGGGACACTTCTCCCTGTCACTGCATGAGAGCCACCTTGGGCCCTTATTAAAATCCAGGGTCATTTCTTGAGCAGGGCCGGGCAGGGCCGGGAGTCTGCACTTCCCACCCCCCCAGGTGGGACTGATGTGCTTTTCTGGGGACCACCTCTTGAGTGGCAAGGCTGTAGGGGATACTGGGCTAAGGTTACAAAGCCCCGAGTCCCACCTAAGGAGCTTATTGTCAGTACCAAGCGACAGCACGTCCCGTCATGGACCGTCCAGTGACAAACTAGCAGCATCACCGATGGAGATGCCCTACCGTGTGCTCCATTGCACGTTCGTAGTGAGACATCAGAAAACGCAGTGCGTGCAGGTTTGGTAAACTGTTTCACATGCTAGGTGTATGGTGTCTTTGATACATATTTCTGTCCCCTGTGGTTGATATCTTTAGAAGAAATATTGGCGCTAAAGAGGTGAGGCCTAATTTTCCAGAAGGTTCACTGCTGTGGAAGCGCCACCTCCTGGTGATGTTCGTGAGTCGGGCACTCCACATGCTGTTGGTGCTCATGAATCGCTGTCTTATTAGCCTTATTAACTGGGATAGCTTGGCTTTGTCACGACAGGGCCGCCTTCTGGAGCCTGGAGAAGCCAAGTCTGAGGCTCCCTGGAAAGAGGAAAGCTTCCGGCCGGGTCCCTGTCGGTGACCTGCCCACTGACTAGCCCGCTGGCATCCCAGTGCGTGGCTGCGGGGCACCCGAGAACCACAGGCAGGTGTGACGTAGCTCTGGCTCTAGAGGAAGCAGAACCCAGCAGAGAGAAGGAACCGCAGAGAGTGCAGGGGACGCTGGCTTTGACTTCACTGTTTCGTTTCTGTCTTGTCTCAGACATTCACACAGGGCTCTCCACGCATGTTCCCGCATGGCCCTGGTGACCCCTCACTTTGCTGTTGGCACCGTGACGAGCTGTCTCTGCTCTCCCAGCTCTTGGGGTGAATTGGGTTTGAGTACCTGAGTGTCTGGTTAGGATTTCCTTGTTTGGAGAAGTGGCCAGGTCGCCAAATGCCTAGTAACCGTGGCAACCCCACACGCCTGCCTGGGGGTCTTGGAGGCGCCTCTCCAGACCTCTCTAGACCCACCTGTCACAGCTCTCCCAAACTTGGAAAGCAGCTCTCAGAGGTGACACGTGGTGATGTTTCAGGGTGCTGACCTGACTGCCTTCCTTGGTCCTGGAGCAGCACCCATGGGGTGGGCGGAGGAGTTGGAAAGGGGAGATGTGCCCATGAGCATGCCCTCTGTGCTCCCTGCCAGGTGCAGAGTGCTCCTTCATGCAAGTGGAAAACAGCATGGCTGCAGACGACCACATCTGTGCATCACATGACTTCTTCCAGAGACACCCGTGCTCCCAAGGGGGTGAGGCTGGGTGGTGAAGGCTGTGAGGGGCCACCAGCACCAATCCCCTTATTCCCGACCAGAACTCCTGGATTACAGCTGTCAACAACAACCATTTAATCGGAACCACAACACACACAGACAAGCTGCATTTCCAGCTTCCCTGCATGGCATAGCCTTGTCTCCATGGCCGTGGAAGGCCAAGTGGCACCTTCGTGCGGATCCCCAGGAATGCCCTTTAAGGGCGGTGGATTCAGCTGGAAGAGGCCCCCTTCACACTCCCTCCTGTTCCCCTTCCCACTAGAATTTGAAAGTGGGGTCTGGGGGGTCAGGGCTCACCCTGGACCACAGGTATAGATGCCGTGCACCGGGGATGGTGCAGCAGAAGGCTAGAAGGATTGGAGTCCCTGTTGGTTTTACATCCATCCTAGGTGGCCTCCCCTCGACCTCCTCCATGTGGGAGAACCACTTTTTGGGTGTAAGACTCAGTTACCCTGGGCTTTGTCTGATGCACTGCTGCATCAGACCCAGCCTGCACTGGTCCTTGCGCTCAGGAAGCCTCTGGCCTCTGGGCCTACGTAGCCTGGCATTCAGGTACCCGCCTGTGGTCCCCACCACAGGGCTTATCACTCACAGCCAGAGTCACAGGGGCCCAGTGGCAACACTGGAACCAACAGTGCTCAGAGCATTTTGATGGTTAGGATGTGAGGCGTCTCCGGCAGGCACGGGAGGCCATAGTTGTTAGCAATGATCTGCCCTCTTACATTTGGAGCCCAAGTATAGTATCTGGATGGGAAATGGAAAATTCAGAGAAATCTCAGGGGCTTCTGGGACCTGGAAGGAAACCAGGACTCCCAAACTCGCTCTGTTGTAAGCTTGAAGTGTAGACAGGACCCGTGGCTTTGTCTGGGTTTCAGCTGCTGAACACAGCGTAAGGAGCCAGGCCGGGGCTTGGCACGGGGTCTGAGTGTCTCCCTGTGCACACAGGAGTTTTTCATTACCCACACTGGCCTTGGAGTGAGTGGACTACGGGCTTCAGGTCACAATTCCGGCTGCGCACATGTTGGTTTTTAAGAAATTTGCATGCACTTGTCCTGGCCAGTATGGCTAAGTGGGTGGAGGGTCAGCCTGTGCACTAGCAGGTTGTGGGTACGATTCCTGGTCAGGGCACATACCTAGGCTCGATCCCCTGTGTGTGTGGAAGGCAACCAATTAATGTATTTCTCTCATGTTGATATATATTTCTCTCTTTCTTTCTCTCTCCATTCTTCCCTCTATAAATCAATAAAAAATTTTATACTTATTAAAAACCATTTTTTTGGAGCATTAAATTCTATAGATTTTAATATGTAACTCATAGAGTCTTATAACTATCGCACAAACAGATACAGGACAACTCTGGTGTCTTAACAAATCCCCTAGGCTAGATGGCAGTTTAACTAAAAAATACCTACCAGCTTATTAACATTCCATTCATTTAAACTATGCCGTTTAATGGTTTTTAGTACACTCGCTGATATGTGCAACCATTACCTGTCAATCTGAGAACATTTCACCCCCACAGAGAACCCCCTGCCCTTCAGCTACCACCACCCCCTTTCATCTCTCAAGCCCTAGGTGACCACTCATCTACTTTCTGTCTAGATTCATCTGTTCTGGACATTTCATGCAAATGGAATAATATAATACACTAGTGGCCCGGGGCACGAAATTCGTACACGGAGGAGGGGGGTGGGGGATTCGCTCAGCCCAGCCTGCACCCTCTCCAATCTGGGACCCCTCAGGCCTCTGGCTCCCAACTGCTCACCTGCCTGTCAGTCAACCTGATCCCCCTGACTGCTCTCTCCTGACAGCCTGTTTGCCCTAACTGCTCTTCTCTGCTGGCCTGGTCCCCCTGACTGCTCTCCCCTGCTTGCCTGATTGCCTCTAACCTCCTCTGCCTTGGCCACGCCAACATGGCTTTGTCGGGAAGGATGTCTGGAAGGACATCTGGAAGGTCGCCAGGAAGATGTTCAGTCTAATTAGCATATTACCCATTTATTAGCATAGATGCTACCTTGTCCTAAAAATGCAGATTGTTCCCAGGTTTTCCTATCATGGAAGGGGAGCCCGCAGTAGCATCCTGGGTTCTGACCAGGGCTTAAGTGCTTGTGCTTTATCTCACAGATGTGATTCCTAGAAGACTCTTGGATATACCTTGAACATTTCTATCAAATTTGCCAAATCCTCCTCCAAAAATGCTGAACCACTTTAAACTCCCACCATCAACCATGTGTGTGCCCTCCATCCCACTTTGATGCCAATATCATTGATTTCTCCCTAGAAGCTTCCCTCCCGTCAGCTGGGAACGCTTGATACTTGAGCCAACCTCATTGTTCAGCTGGGGACTTGATTTCCCGAGATAGAATTAAGGAGGAAGAAAAATAGTTTTCCTCAACCTTTCTGAGTTCTTAGTGGAGGCCCTTGTAATGAAAGACAGAGCATCAAGAGAAAAACAAAAGTTCATTAACATGTGTACCTCATGTATCTGTGGGAGATCTCAGGGAAAAATGAATAACTCCCCAAGCTGGCTTAGAATGAAGATTTAAATACCTTCTTCCTAGGGAAAGGGAACAGGAGATGTCGGCTTCCTAGAGGAGAGTAAATGATTTTTAGGAAAGATGAATGGGGGTGGAGAGAAATAGTTTGTAACAAAGTTTGGGTGTTATGTCCTGTGACAGGAGTCAGTCTTCTCTGCCTGATGACACTTCTCCCATCAAGGGGACCTATGACATTTAAGTTCTTTTAGGGGGGTCCAATTTTAGACAGATCAGGAGACTTCAGTGAAATCCTCTGCATGCACTTGTAGTTTTTCAAGAATCTGCAGCTCAAGATCATCACTATAACAATAAAGCATATGTTGGGGGGTGGCATGTTCTCTGACCTTCAGAATACACCCAACAAAAGCTTGTTTCCTCTCTCAGATGATTTGCCACAGTAGGTTATTCCCTGGAAACGGCATTCTGGGAGTGGTCATAACATACCCTGTGTATGTAGAAAGGTGTGGGCCACATCACTAAATAATCCAGGGACAGTTTTCTCATCTTGAGGAAAGGGAGAAAAAGTTATAATAGTTTATCTCCCTTTCCACAGGTTTCTTGTGGGTTTGTGTCTCAGCTGCCCTCGCCCACAGCGCCCTCCCCTCCCCACCCCCACTCCCACGCCACCCCCACCCCCACCACACCCCCAGCAGCCCCAGCGCATCGGGCCTTGGGGCTGCTGGCTGCCAGGCCTGTGGCTTTGTATCTCCAGTCCACCCCCCTCTCACCCCCAAGCCCCAGGTCTGAGGTGGTGGGGCTTGGGGCTGCTGAGTGCTGGCCTCCCTGCTGGTTTGTGTCTCAGATCCAGCCCCTCACAGCCCCAGCGCCCCCATGGCAGGGATTGCAGCTGCTGGGTGCCAGCCTCCCTGCTGGTTTGTATCTCCAATCTGGGGGCCGCTGGGTCCTAGCCTCCATGCGGGTTTATGTCTCCGATTCGGCCTTTGCAGCTCCAGCCCCTGGATGGCAGAGCTTGTGGGTGCTGTGTACCGGTCCCCTGTGGGTTTGTGTCTCTGATCCAGGGGCTATTGGATGCCAGCCTCCCAGCAGGTTTGCACCCCGCACGCGCCCCGCCCGCCAAGCTCCCCACCAGCCCAAGGCCTAAAGCCCCGCCCGGCCCGGCCCGCCCCACCCTGCCGCTTCCACGCCCTCCCCAACCCCCAGTACTTCAAACTCACTCCTACAGTGGGTCTATCAAGATAACTACACTTCCCAGAATTCCTGGCGCCCACGATACCCTGCAGGAACCAAGAGCACCGTGAATTTTCTCCACCCCGTGGTGGCCACTGGGGTCTCCGCACACCCCAGAGACTGGCAGCAGTCCCCCACTCCCATCGTGGGTGCTGGGCTGGGGGGCATGCAGGGACCCTGGGCACTCATTTGCATGTGATTCAGGCACCATGAGCTTAAGGAGGGCCAGCCCTTAAGTACCTTGTGGGCCACCCGTATAGGGTGGTTGTTGCTTTCACTGCACTGCGGCCATACCCCTGCCCTGCCCCACCCCCTGCTCCGCTCCACCCCCTGCTCCGCTCTGTCCCCTGCTCTGCCCTCTGTTCCAATTGGCTGGTAGCATAGCCAATCAGGAGCCAACGTACGGTCACATTTGTATGTTACTCTTTTATTAGATAGGAGGATTAGAGCAGTGGTTGACTCATTAGTCAACAGAGCCAGATATCAACAGTACAACTATTGCAATTTATTTTGAGAGCCAAATTTTTAAAAATCAAACTTCTTTTAATGCCACTTCTTCAAAATAGACTTGCCTAGGCCGTGGAATTTTGTGGAAGAGCCACACTCAAGGGGCCAAAGAGCTGCATGTGGCTCGTGAGCCACGGTTTGCCAACCACTGCACTAGAGGCCTGGTGCATGAATACATGCACGGGTGGGGTCCCTCAGCCTGGCCTGCAATTGGGGGTCATTGGGGCCCATAGGGGCCATCTAGTCCAGTCTGCTAGGGGCTGATTGGGGCTGGACAGTGGTGGGGAGAGACCACAGGAGGTTGGCTGGCTAAGGGAGGTTGGCTGTGGGAGTCCACTGACCACTAGAGGGCAGCTCCTGATTTCAGTATCTGCCCCCTGGTGGTCAGTATGCATCATAGTGATGGGTCGTTTGGTAGTTTGATCACTTAGGCTTTTATATATGTACTAGAGGCCCAGTGCACAAAATTCATGCACAGTGGAGGGTGTCCTTTAGTCCAGCCTGCACCCTCTCCAATCTGGGACTCCTCAAGGGATGTCCAACTGCCAGTTTAGGCCTGATCCTACTGGGATTGGGCCTAAATGGGCAGTCAGACATCCCTCTCACAATCCAGGACTGTTGGCTCCCAACTGCTCACCTGCTAGCCTGATTGATGCCTAACTGCTCCCCTGCCAGCCTGTTTGCCCCTAACTGCCCTCTCCTCCAGGCCTGATCACTCACAACTGCCCTCCCTTGCAGATCTGATCCCTCCCAATTGTTCTCCCTTGCTGGCCATCTAGTGTCCACATGGGGTTAGTTATCTTTGATCACATGAAGGCAGCCATCTTGCGTTGTAGTGATGGTCAATTTGCATATTATTCTTTTATTAGATGGGAGAATTAGATAGGAGAGAGGCCTGGTGCATGGGAGGGGGCCAGCTGGTTTGCCCTGAAGGGTGTTCAGATCAGGTTGGGGGTTCCCTTGGGGTGTGGGGTGTTCTGGGCGAGGGGCCTGTGGTGGTTTGCAGGCTGGCCACGCCCCCTGGAGACCTAAGTGGAGACCCCGGTATTTGGAATTTATTTATCTTCTATAATTGAAACTTTGTATCCTTGATCACAGCTAAGCCTCTTGCTTGCTCCATGGCCACAGCCATTTTTATTGCGATTTATTTATCTCCTATGATTGAAACTTTGTAGCCTTAAGTGGAGGCCAAGGCAGGCCAAAGCAGGCAGAAAGTGTGGCTTCCTCCATTGCCAAGGAAACCCAAGCCTCTTACTCTCTCCATGCCTTCAGCCATCTTGGATGAGCTAATTTACATACTTGCTCCTGATTGGCCGGTGGGTGTGGCTTGTGGGTATGGTGGAGGCATGGTCAATTTGCATATTAATATTTTATTAAATAGGATATAGATTGTTTTCTGTGACTGGCTCCATCCTTTAGCCTGATTTGTCAATGCTGTAGCACATATTACTATTTTGTTCCTTTTGTTGGCCAGATAGTACTCCATGCAGAGGTCCCACCTTGATGTGTCACCATCCCTCAGTTGGACACCTGGACTGTCTCTGCCTTTTGGCTGTTGTGAAGTGCACTGCTGAGAACACTTGTGGACAAGTTTTTGTTTGAGCGCCTGTTTTCAATGCTTTGGGTATGTAGTAAGTAGGAATGGAATTGCTGCATTGTATGGTATTTTTTATGTTTAATTTTTTGAGGAATCACCAAATTGTTTTCCATAGTGGCTGAGCCATTTTATGTCCCCACCAGCAATATATGAGGGTTCTAATTTCTCCACTTCCTTGCCAACACTTATTTTCCCTCCCTCTCTTCCTTTCTTTCCCCCGTTTCCTTCCTTCCTTCCTTCCTTCCTTCCTTCCTTCTTTCCTTCCTTCCTTCTTTCTTTTGCTTTTTGCTTTATAGACATCCTAGTGATACATGGTAAATTTTTGGGTTGTAATATTCTCATAGTCTGGGTCAAAGTACGGAGATTTCTGTCCTATTTTTTGCCTTAAGCTGCTCCAAACGTAGTAAAACATAGGCTTTCAGAATGAGAGCCATAAATGGGGATCGGCAGAGGGAAGAAATCGGAAGGAATGGTCTGACACACACAACATGAGAAAGGGTGAAATGTCACATGACTTAGTGGGTCCCTTGCACACTTCATTCGGACATATTTGTTCTCACACCCTGGGCTGGACACTTGCCGAAAGCTTGTTCATGGGAATGCATACCCGAGGAGCCTTCCCGCAGCCCGGGGCAGGGAGGCTGCTGGAGAAGGAGGGGGAGAAGTACAGACATGTGAGATGGATTTTGAGGTTGAAACCTGTGCTGTAGGACTTGGAAAGTACCCGGTGGATGGCCTGTGTTTTAAAGGCCTGCGGTGCCATGTTGCGAGTCTGATTGCCTCCACTCCCTCTGCAGTCCGCGGGCATACTTTTCTCGAGGAAAACAAATCACAGAGAAGACTTTTATAAATATTGCTAGCCCTGATTAGCTGTACTAATTAAAGGGGAACATATAATTCAGGAGGCAACACTGTAAACAGGGTTTATGCTGACTTGGGAATATGTTTTTCCTGTGGGTTCCCAGATGTGGCCACGAGAAATGTTCCCAGAACACACAGACCTGATGAAGTCACGGAGGCTGAGCAAATGCAGCCTGCGGCCTTCCAGGCTCCTGCGTGGCCGAGCAGAACAATGTTCTTCTAATGATGCCTCCGCTTCTCACCTCTCCTGTGGCGAGAGAGCTGTTTGCGTCTCAGGGTTTTTGGTTCCTGAGTTTTGCTAAACAGGCAGAATCATTCTGAACCCAGATTTGAAATACAAAGAAGCAAAATCCACTCAGCTGGAAAAGCAAGAAGCAAAAAGAATCCCAAAAATTGAAGACAGTGTAAGGAGTCTCTGGGACAACCTCAAGCATACCAACATCTGAATTGTGGGGGTGCCAGAAAAAAGAGAGAGAGCAAGATACTGAAAACCTATTGAACCCTTTCCATCTATTTTAGAGGTGGCTACAATTCTCACGTCACCTCTACCCACTCTCTCCTGGTACCATAAGATCTTGCCAAATCCGTAGGAGGAAAATACATCCTTTTGATAAGATAATTTTTTGTTTGTCTTATCAAGATAAACCATTCTGTGGCTTTTTAAATCAGCACAAATGATTTATTAAGTCATGTCCCCAATTATAGCCTAGACCTCATTGTAAAATGTACCAAAACATACAATGGCCACATTTGGGATGATTTGTTTCGAGGGGCCACCCGCCTGGCTGTGCCCTCTTCACCGCCTCACCCTGTGAGCCCAGAGTCCTGGCCCGCGAGAGGGGCACCACGCACCTCCTGGTGACCGGCTGTTTGACTGTGACGTGGTAAGTCATGACCACACGCCTTTTATGATATAGATATACTAGTAGATGTTTCTTTTTGTTGTTAATCATCATCTGAGGATAGTTTTTCCACTGATATTTAGATAGAATGGAATGGAGGGAGGGAAAGAAGAGAGAAACATCGATGTGAAAAACATAAGTTAGTTGCCTTCCACACGTGCTCCATCTGGGGCCGGAGAACCGCAACCCAGATATGTGCCCTTGACCATGAATCGAACCCGCAACCCTTCAATGTGTGAGCAGCACCAGCCAGGGGTTAATATATTGCTTATTTTGAGCAATTGGTAACATTATTTACTAGGTGTTTTGGTTATTAATGCAGATTTTTGTAATAAAAGAAAACACAATAATTTCA
This sequence comes from Antrozous pallidus, assembly GCA_027563665.1. NCBI lineage: Eukaryota > Metazoa > Chordata > Mammalia > Chiroptera > Vespertilionidae > Antrozous > Antrozous pallidus. The sequence continues at coordinate 42,879,556 of CM050527.1, forward strand.
AGAGTAGGGGGTGTGCAGGAGTCAGCTGATGGATGGTTCTCTCTCATCGATGTTTCTAACTTTCTATCCCTCTCCCTTCCTCTCTGTAAAAAATCAATAAAAAATAAAAATAAAAAGCTGTAACCTTTCTCAATCCATCCTGACGCGCGGGAGGCTCTCCTGCGCGAGGAACCGAAGTGCCAATCACAAGTCCAATGTAACTCCCTCCAAAAAGCGGGCCTTGTCCCTTTACCCAGGGCTTCTTTTAGCTTGTATCTGAAAGTGACGGACGGCTTTCCTTTGAGGCTATCTCCAGCGTGCAGTTAGCAGAGCCCGGGGCCCGCCCTCGCCAGCACGGATAGGAGGTGTGCGCCTGAAGGCAGGGGCTCCAGGGTTCGTGTCCTTGCTCGCTCCACCCGAGGCCTCTGTTCTGTGCTGCACCCCTGCTGGGTGTACAATTTGAGGTTTGAGAATTGCTCAATGAAAAATCAAGCCAATCCACAAAATAAGGCTCCGAAAGTTTCCACTGCAGGAACGGGGTCCACGTCTCATGCGGCATCGTTCCGGGTAACTGCCGTGGGGGCATGAGCTGCAATTTCGGAGGGCCCCCGGGTTTCAGCACGCCACCACCTGTCCCCACACTCGTTGTGCGAAGTAAGTGGACTCTGCCCATTTCACAGAGGAAGGAAGTGAGGGCCGGGAAGTTGCATAACCTGCTCAAGGTCTCACTGTGAGAGGCCAGTCTTCCATGAGAACCCACACGTGGCACCAGCGAGCTGCACCGTGACAGTGCCCGGACTATCGTGTCTGAAGCCACCAGCCCTCTAATCCCGATTGTAAAATCACAGCCCGCACTCCCTAAGCGGGACCCAGCGCCCTCCTGGCCTCGCATCTCTAGGGCCAGGACACCCTGTGCTATGGGGGTGTTGCGTGGAGTTGGACACCCCTTTGGGCATTTTCCCCGGGCAGGGGAAGGGTAGGGCTGGGGCCGGGAGACAGTGGGTGACAGTGGCACGGGGACAGGGACGCTGGCTGGCCCGCTGCTAGGGGCGTGTTTAAACCTGTCCCCAACCTCTCCCCAGGCGCCTGTCTCCGTCTTATCTTGTTTCTACTCCTCGGCGTGTCACCTCTGGCAAATTAAAAAAACGTGAGGGCCAAGAAGTGGTTTTAAGAGGACATTTCAAGCACCATTTAATGCTGAATAATGAGAGGATTTTTTTTTTTAACGGGGAGGGTGGGGCAAGCAGCAGCTCCCGGCGAATCCTAAATAAAGACCTGGGTGGGCCTCCGGGTTCCCTCGCACACTCAGAACCTCTGTGGAAACTGTAGTTTCTCAAAGTTGGAGCGAGTTGAAAATGGTTCTCTAGGCCACAAACGTACCCACACCGCCAGCCTGCCCCTGAGCCAACCTCCAACTCGCTGCCAGCATGGCTGCTGCCCCGGGCCTGTCGCTCAGCCTGGGTGGGGGAGGAGCGGGGGGGGGGGGGGGGAGTGTGTGTTTGCACATTTTCATACAGAGAAGCTGTGTCTCTGGAATCAGAAGTGCAGGTCGAAGCAATTAATCGGATAATTCAATGACAAACCTGGGCTTCGCTGGCCAGAGAATCCGCAGTTTGTCAGTGGTTTGAATTTGCAGTTTGTCAGTGTCCAGAGTTTGGTTTGCCCAGAACTTCTATCTAAAGACCTGCTTGTTGAATCTGGCGTGAATTCACGCTTCCTTGGATTTTTCTCTCCCTTCGGTTTGTTCTCCACGGTGGGAACCAGGGGCCGGATGGCGTGTGGCTGAGAGCGCTGACCCTGCTGGGCTGCGGGGGGCAGATCCTGACATAGCCTCGCCGGGACCCCCCACTCAGGGGCTTTCCGGCGGCGGTGCAGCCGCCCGGGAGACGCTGGGCTCGGGCTCGGGCCCCGGCCGCCGATGGAGGCGGAAATAGGAAACAGCTCTGGAAGGCCAAGCGGGCAGGCGCGTGGCCCACAGCCCAGACGCCTGGGGAAGTGGGGAAGGCGGGCGTGGAGCCAAGAGGCCTTGAGGATGAAAACCGCCTCTCCGCCTGGCAGACGGCCCCGCTGCGGCGGGGCTGCGGAGGCACGGCCCTCAGGCCCGGGAAGGAAAGCGCGGAGGAGCCTATGCGCAGAGCCGTTTTGGATGTTTCAGCTCAACTGGCGGGTACATTCATTTAAAAAGAGAAAGGGCGGCCTTGCTCCGAGGCTGAGTTTGCATGTGCCTTTGGATGTTGATTTCCTCCCACAAATGCGTTGCCTCCCGATAGCCGACCCGCCCGGCCGGGCCGAGGTCCGAGAGGCTGGAGCGGAGGGAGCGAGGCTGGAGCGGAGGGAGCGGCACCCGCGCAGCTGCTCTTGACCTGGTCCCACGTTCAACCACTCGGGGACATTGGAGAGAGACGGATGCCTGGCCCCATTCCAGACCAATTACACCAGACCGCGGCGGGGGGGGGGGGGGGGGGGGGCGGGGGGGCGGCTCGCGCAGCGGATCACTCTCACCGCTCCAGGCCTCCTGCTGCGCAGCCAAGGTGGCGAAGCGCCGGACAGGGGCAGAAGCGGAGCCCAGCACCAGCTTCTCGCCTCTGTTGTGTAGCTCGTCAGGTGGGTCAGCACAGTTCTCATCTGACCCTGTCTTGTCTTCATGTCACACTGAGCTGCTTTTCTTCATTGTGGTTTTGCTAAAGGCAAAATTCAAAACGTAAATTTCCAAAGTCCCTTTAAGAAGAGGGTTTCCTGGGAAGATGGGCGCCGATGGTCTGTGCCCGCTCCTCTGGGCGTGGGACTGCGTGGGGGGCCAGCTGGGCGAACGGGGCTCCTCGTCCATGTGCCCGGCGGCCCGCATGCTGGGTCTGCTGCCCCGCTGCCCCCCGCACACCCTTAGGCTTGTTTGTTCGTGGGGACTCGCCGCTAACCCTGGCTGGTGACAGGTGTCTACCAGAGAAACATTTTCCACAGCACTCACCCGCCTGGCACCGAGTGTCCAGCACCACAATCCTTTTTGCCCGAGGCACATTCAGACACCGTGCCGGCATCACCCTAAAAGACCTCTCGTCACCGGCTAAGCGCTGTGTTGTACGTCCGTGGCTAGTCATGGAAACATCCAGTTTTTTGTCCAGCCCACCAGATTTCCTACAGAGGAAATGTCAGGGACTGTGCTCTTGTGTTTGATGGACAGCTGGGGTTCGTTCTGAGCGGAGCAGGAGTTGCAGGCTGGGGTCAGGCTGGGCACTGGCACTGGTGTGAGGAGGAGCAACCCTGTAGGAGGCAGGTGGGTCAGCAGAGGTCGTCTGACGGTGTGCAGCCTCCAGGGTGAACGGGACACTGAGCTGGGTCCCAAAGGAGGAGCAGGGGAGGGGGCAGGGTGGCTGACATTTATGTCAGACACTGCAGAGCTGCCTGTTGAGTGGATAGCTGAAGATATTGCATCTCGCTACTCTTTCTGAATGTACCCGGGAACAGGCGGGGTGTGAATGTGGCCTCGGGGACGAGAGGAGGTGAAGAATGACCATCCTTTCAAAGTCTGCTGGCCACTCGGACCCATGTCTCCAGCCTCTGTCCTCATTCAGGTTCACATCATCACTTCAGGTGGCCTATCGTTAGATTCTGTAAAAGGACAGGGAGCAAACGGCCCTTTGCCTCAGGCCAGAGTTTGCCTGCCTGGTAATGCCGCCTTGACCTCCAGGACCTGCCCATCCCGATCCAGGGCGTCTCAGTCGACTTTGGCCTGCACTTGGCCTTCGGCTTGCCGGGGCCTGGGTTCACTGCCAAGACCACTCCCTCTCATGTCACCTCTGGCAAAAACAAAGAAAGAAAGAAAAAGACTCAGACGTTCCCCATGTTGCTCTGGCCCCTTACAAAGGCATTTCATATGGAGGCTTTTTAAATTAAAAAAACGTGAGGGCCAAGAAGTGGTTTTAAGAGGAAATTTCAAGCAAATTATAGGATCAGCGATGCTGAAGGATGGGGAACAGCAGTTGGCCAGTCTCTCCGAAGGCTCTGGAATCCTAGCTGAATCCTAATGGGGAGAGCGAGGGAGTGTCCGCAGCCTCCTGGTTGGGCAGGCGACCCTGCAGGGATTCCAGGGGTGCCTGTCTCCTGTCCTCCCGAGGACTCGGCGAGCCTCGGTGGAGTCACTCGCTTTGATGTGTTATCACCCTGGCGACTAGAAAGTGCTTTCTCGTGTCCAGCTGGAATCTTTGCTACTTAATTGAAAAATCTATTTTGCACCCCTTGTCAATGCTGGTTATTTCTGTGTGGATCCTCTCCAGATGTGCACATGGTTTCCACAATGCGGTTAAGCAACTTGGACACGGTGCCCTCGTAGGGCCTGCCTGCTGCTGGGATGTTGGAGCCACGGGCGAGGCGTCAGCGAGACCCTGGTCCCTGCCTGCCAAGAGCCAGTGTCTGGCCTTGGACGAGCTGCTGGCCTGTCTGGGCCCCAGCTCCTCATCTTTAATGTGAGGAATTGGACCACACCGTCGCTGAGATCTTTCCAGCTCCGACAATTGTGTTCAATAATTTTGCTAAGAACAGTGTCTCCAGCCACAAATCTGCGCCTGCCGTGTGTTAGATGTGCAACAATACTTGTCCAACAGAATTAAATCAGAGGTTTCCAGGGAAGGTTTCTCTCAGCCGCATGAAACCTCTTAAGCCCCAATGCCCTTGGTCCCTCCCAGAAGTGACAGGTCCCCTCGGGGGACCAGGAACAGACCCCGTGGCGGAGAGGCTTCTCCTGAAAGTGCAGTGGCCACCCAGTGGTCAGGATGGTTGGGGCCCTGCGGGCAACCAGGCCACCCTGTGTCCGGTCACTTTGCTGCAATAGCCGGTCGATCAAAACGCCCGTGAACCAGTGCTCAGGAGGAAGAGGTTATAAACACGTCCCATTAAAAATAGAGATAGAGCCCTGGCCGGTGTGGCTCAGTGGATGGAGCATCAGCCTGCGGACTTAAGAGTCCTGGGTTCGATTCTGGTCAAGGGCATGTACCTAGATTGTGGGCACATCCCCAGTAGGGGGTGTGCAGGAGGCAGCTGATGGTTGTTTCTCTCTCATCAATGTTTCTGACTTTCTATTCCTCTCCCTTCCTCTCTCCAAACAATCAATAAAATATATTTAAAAAAACTAGTGGGTGTGGATAGAGTGTTGGCCAGCGGACTGAGGGTCCCGGTTTTGGTTCCCATCAAGGGCATGCACCTCAGTTGCAGGCTCAATCCCCGGTCCTAGTCAGGGCGCATGTGGGAGGCAACCAATTGATGTCTCTCTCACATCGATGTTTCTGTCTCTGTCTCTCCCCTCCCTTCCACTCTCTCTAAGACTCAATAGAAAATACCCTCAGCTGAGGGTCAACAACAATGGAGATTGACAGGAGCTCCAGGCAGCCTTGCGTTCAGCAATCCCTTCTTCAGACGCCTAGTACCTCAGCAGTGTTGGTGCTCTGACTGTCAACAGTGTCCGTGTCAGAGAACATGTTTCAGAAAGCCCACTAGGGATAGGATTAGGCTTAGCAACCCTTCCTTTTCTCTACAGCACAGGGCTTACCTCCATCACACTGAAGGGTTAGGGGTGACAGTGCTCCTGGGAGGACCAGGCTAACCTTGGAGAGAGAGTGTAGTAGGGCAGTCCTAACCCCCCTGGCCTTTCAAAGTTGCGTGGAGCCTGGGGTGTGACAGGGGGAACCGAGGGCCTGGGCTTCCACTGGCCCAGCGCGTCTTCACTGGGAACCTTGGGAAACTGAGGAACGCCCCCTGGGGGCCCTCACCCCACCTGAAGCCCTCATGAGCAGTGAAGTGGGGTGCTATCTGAGCAAGCAGCCTCTCGAAGGAGCAGGCGCTGGCGGGCAGTCTTGGGGCTCTTCTGCCTGGAGGCAGCGGCTGCCCTTCGGCTGCAGCCTCACGTTTTCTCCCTCTGTGCTCTCGACTGTGTCCTCTGCCCCACCTCCTCTCTTACAAGGACGCTGGTCGGTATGACCGGGTCCACATGAAGTCTCCTTCTAACGTGGTCTCTGTAAAGGCTTTGTCTCCAGTTACTCTCTGAGGTCCAGGGAGTGGGACTTCAACACAGGACCTTGGGGTGGGGCAGACAGTCAGGTGCACAGCACCAGGAGCTCACGGAGCCTGTGCGAGGGCCGGACAATCAGGCTGCTGGAAGGTGGTGGCTGAGAGACCCTCGGGTTCAGCATACCGACAGGGTGTGCCCAGGTTCCTGTAACTTGGCAAAATGGCTACTCCCACCCCATGGGTGCCCAGCAGTTGTATGAGCCATTCGTGGGCGTCTCTGGTGACGCAGTAGACCAGGGGATGGAGGGTTTCAGATGTCAGAGCCCAGCCTCCCAGGGCTGGATGTGGGTGGGGAGTGCCCAGGGGCAGGAGCTGGGCTCCTGGGCCCTCACCCCCCACCTTAAGCCCTGGGGTCCCCTCCCCCGTCTTAAGCCCTGGATTTTCCATCTGCTCAGAGGGAACAGTATAGCCAGCCTGTCTCCCTGTCGCCACCCGAGGATCAAGTACATGGTGCATATGAAAATGTTCCAAAAAGCATCAGGAGCTTGTCTAGCATCAGAACTGGTGTTTATTCCAAACAACAAGTCAGGGTGAGGTTTCTAAGCCATTGCTTGTTGGGCTTGTAAATCCTGTTTGTTTAAAAAATAAACAAAAAGCAAACTGGGGCCTGCTCTCTCCGGAAAAAGTACCGTGTGCTGTCCCGGGGCACAGGCCCCGGCGTCTGGGGCCCAGCACTTCTCCTGGCGGCAGCCTGTTCCCAGGGGCCCTGCTGCTTGGCTGAGTGCCCCGCCCCTGCTGCTGGGGCGCCCCTCTCCTGGCTGGGATGGGGCCTCAGCATGGCCGCGTCCGCACAGTGTGGCTGTGAGGTTGAAACCTTCCAGCTTCCTGAGCACCAGGGAGAGACCAGAGGGTGGGGAGGGGGCAGTGGCTTGGCCTGTTCCGAAACCGCTGGTTCAGGAGAAACGAGGAAGGGAAGTCCTATTTGTGGGACATCTCAGTGGGGCCAGGAGCCTCACAACATACTGCCTCTCTCTGAAGTATCCTTATTTTAAAAAGGAGAAACTGAGACTCAGAGAGGGTAATGACCTTGACCCAGGCCACACAGCTTAAGAGTCACTGGCTGAAGGGGCATTGGAACCCGGATGTGTCTGGTTTCAAAAGCCACGCCCTTTCCACGGAGCAGCCGGGGGAGCTCTGGTTCGGGTCGCTCCCCCAGATGTATGACCTTGGACGAGTCCTTTCAATGCCTCTCATCGTCCTCTCCGCTACGAAGAGCAGTGGTCACTTTGTTCCTCACGGGTGGTTGTGAGAGTCCCGTGAAGTCATATCTGTGGAGTGACCTGAATATTGGAAAATGCTACATGCAGGTGAGGAACTGCATGCTAAGTCTGAAAGTGTTCAAGAGCCTTCAGTGAGCCACTCTTCCCGGACCCGGAGGTGTTCTGACCCACAGGCTCCATCCCGGAGCCTCGTGGCCTCTCCCCAGCTGTCCTTGGGGCGCTGTTCATGGCCTGTCTGAAACGTCCTCCCTGCAGCACTGCCAATCTGGCTCCCTTCCTACCTCCTCCAGGGAGCCCTCCCTTGCAGGGCAGCCACTTGGCCATGCATCTTCCTTACAGCCTGCGGCTGGGTGCTGTTTTCAGTTGTCTCACAAGCCCTGGGGGGCCTTCAAGGAGTTATTGGCAGCAGAGATGGTGGCGCCCACACACCTGAGTGTCGTCACAGGACTCAGAGCAGTACTGAGGCCCACGAGAAACACTCAGCAGCCGTCAGCCCCTGGACGGGTGCAGGGCGTCAGGCCCAGGCGTCTGCCTGCTGGTGTGGCAGGTCCTGCAGGGTCTGGCGCCTCTGCAGCTCCAGCATCTCTGAGGGAGGCAGCCTCCTCCTGAGCTCCCCTGGGTGTGACCTTCGCTGCTCCTCGGCCTGGCCGTGTGGCTTTTCCTTGGGGGCCCGGCTCAAGGCCGGGCTCCTGTCCAAGGACACAGCCTCATCATCCTTCTGACTGCACTGGGCGCTGGGCCTGCTGTGGCTTGTCTTCCAAGAACCTTAAGAAGAGTCTAGATCTTCCTTGGTCACATAGTAGGTGCTCAACTCTTGTGCTTTTCGGGGCCTGGACAGGGATCTCAAAGAAGGTCAGCCGAAATGGGTGAGCCCAGGTTCCAAGCTCCCCACTCCTTTTTATTCAGAAAGAAGGGACAGGTCCCTCAGGGGAGGAAGGTGTCCGTCACGTGGGTCTGAAGCTGCCACTGGGCACATCCCCTCACTCCCAGAGCCTCGGTTTTCTGTTGTGCAAATCACTGTGACAATAACCCAAAGTGTGGGGTCATCGTTGTGATATGGCCAGAGGGTCTGTCCCCAGTTCTGTCCTCTTCGATGACCCGCCTCAGTGGGACCTTCCTGCCCACACCCGAGGACGCCCTGCTCATCCCGTCTGATGGGGAAAGGGCAGGCAGTAAGAACAGGACGCTGCTGTAAGGAGCACTCGCCTCACTCGCTACAGGTCAGAGGCTGTCCTGCAGACCCTGGGGAACTGGAGGACGCTGCCTGGAGACACAGGGCTGGACAAAGACAGACGCCTCGGCCCAGATGGGTCCATGGCTCAGGAAAGAAAATACATTTTGAGAACACATTGGGGACAGGACACGCTTTGATTTGGTTGCTGTGCCTGGACCCTGACCCCCATCCAGGAGTTTGCCTCAGGAACGCTAACCATTCTCCAGCCCCAGGAATGGTCAGAGCTGAGTTTCAGCATCATAGAAAATTAACTAGCTTGTTATTGGACTTCAAGATCCTGGAAGGACCCTGCAGTCTTTATCCTGCCCCTCCTGCTTGCACGCAGCCCTTGTTCCTCATCCACGTGCAATCTTGGCCAGTAGGGGAGGGAGCTCAGGACCTACAGTGCGGCCAGGTGCTCTCCACGCTGCTGGCAGGATTGGAATGAACAATTGTATGTGATTCAACCCGGTCTCTGCTCAACTGGCTCAAGTAGTGTCAGGCGGCCTGGACCTGTTTTGAACTGTTGCACTTCCTATCACTTCGACAACCTGTAATGATTTCATTTGCACACGCGCCTGGCCTGGCCCCTGCTAGAATGTGAGCCCCTGAGGGGAGTTTGCCGGTGAGTCCTGCTCACACCGGGTCCCCAACTCCTGGAACAGTGCCTGGCGCATAGCGGTGTCCGGAGCTTGTGGTCCTTCCTCCCTGCCTCAGTGGGGAGCATGCCCCAGGCTGGGCGGCTGGAGCAGGGAGGCCCGTGTGACTCCAAGAAGCTGCTCCTGTTTCTCGTGCGGAAAGGAGTGTTCCATGCAGGAGCAGCTGGGCCCACGGAGACTCTTCCTTCAGGAAGAGAGTGGGGCCGGGAGGACAGGTGCTGGTGGCCTTGCTCTGAAGCAGCTACATGACGCCCACTTCTACCTGGTTTTGGGGTGTCCCTGCTTCAGCAGCTGGACACCTGAAACCGTCTGGCTGAGACACGCTGGGGCCATTGCCACTGGGCAGCCCAGAGATCGGCCTTTCTGGGGACAGCAGCCTGGCCTTGCCCCTTCCTGTGCCCACCCACGTGAGTGTGGGGGATAGGGAGCGGATGCTCATGACACATTCCTTTCGGAGAGAAGCAGGGTGGGGGAGAAGAGAAGAGAAGAGAGAGCCAAGGTGCAGGGGTAGGGAAGTGGAGGGGGCAGAGAGGTGATGGAGCGGAAGATTTTAAAATCCGAGACAGGTGTGTAGCGGGAGACAGGAGCTGGTGCCGGTGCGGGGAAGTCTGAGAACAGCAACGCAGGGAGAGGATGGCTAACACCGAGCGAGCGCTCGGCCCCGACCAGGACTACGGCTGTGGGAAGAGGTGCGAGGACTTCATGATTCTTCATGATGCGCAGGGAGGAGTGACAACACTGGGGGTGCGGGAGAGGGGTGGGAGGGGAGAGGCTGGGGCAGGGGTCCGATTTCTGTTATTTCTTTCTGTGAACCAGTTTGGACTGAGTGAGCACCTGGGGCTCTTTAGTTCTGCAGGAGGAAGGCAGAGAGAGAGAGAGAGAGAGAGAGAGAGAGAGAGAGAGAGAGAGAGAGAGAGGCTGCAGGCATTGTGCAGACCGCAGCCTGGGCAGGCAGGTGAAGGGATTAGTGCGCCTGTAACAAGCAGACGGAGGTTTGTTTATTTTCGAGCTGCTGGAGCAGGCTGGCCAGTGACATTTGTTTTTAAGAAGCAGCACAACAACAACAGGGGAATATGTGTGGGTCTGTGGCATGTTCGTGTCGCAGGTCACGCGGAGGAGACTGGAATCCTGAATCAATAACGTAATTGAGTTATTTCCGTGAGTGGTTAAGGCCATTACTTTGAGTGAGTGCTGGGCATTTGGCTGTAGGCTGTGATCACTCGAGCTCATTGGGTATCGATCCTGCCCTTCCTTTCTGCTGGTTTTCTGGGAACATCAGAGGAAGTACCCTTCCCCCTTCTCCACTCCTCTCCCTCTCCTCCCCCTTTACCCTCCCTCCTTCCTTCCCAGGCTTCTTTCTGAGAAGCAGAACGGCCTCTCCCTGCTGGATGGGCTGCGAGTTTTCCACCCCACATCATCGCCATGTGTCCTAAAAGCAAAACGCAATTTTCTAAGTGTCTTTACACACGCACACACACACACACACACACACACACGCACACACTCAAGCCTCTGTGCTCAACAATGTGCTTTTTACAAGAAAAGGAGTGAAGACAACAGGTCCACTATAGTCCTGCGATGTCCTAGGGCAGGGAGGCCGCAGTCCCACCAGAGACATTGTCCCCATTGATGCCTCCTCCCAGCTCCGGGCAGCTCACAATCCCACCCTTTGTGGCCACCATAGAATCACGGCCTGTGCCCGTCCCCTCGAACCCACCCTGCCAGCCCCAAAGGTCACCAGCCATGATGTCACGGAGAAGCATGTGGTCAGAGAGCTCATACTCCGCAGAAGCTGGAGATTTGATGGACACCCCTCCCCACCCTGCCCTGCTGTCCACCAGCCCCAGCCTCATCCCTGGAGTCTCTCCCACTGGAGGTGAGGCACGGGGTGGCCCACTGCGAGGCTGTGGCCTTCTGTCACCCACTCTGTTGGGTACCTCCTCCGATCCTCTGAGCCCCACCTTGGGACACTTTTACCAGCTCACCCCGCTGTCTCCCCTCGCACTCTGCAGACTGCACCTCGCCTTCCAAGCATGGCAGGGCTGTCTTAGAAAGATCTCTGTCTTGGAGGCTTGGAGGCCAGCTGGGCGAGAGACTAGAAGCTAGGAGAACATTCTGAATCTGTTACAACTGGTCGGTTGGGAGAGAAGCTGCAGATGGGTCTGGCTGGGGTGGAGGGCTCGGGAGGCGGAGTCAGGCACGGGCCTGCCCGTGACTCCAGGCTCAGACCAGGGGAGGCCAGCGCCGCCTGAGTAGGTTCAGGGTCTGCCTGTGCTGGGGACTCTCCTCCAAGACCTTCCTCAGACCCTTTCACCCCCTCCCCCACGCCCTTCCAGCCGCAGCTTTCTTCGTTCGGGTTGCTCAGAAGGCAGAAGCTCTAAAAATAGAAAGCCTTATTATTACCTATTAAATTTCTTTCCACCTCCAGAGTTTTCTGAAAGTAATAAAAGAAGGAGGCAGAGTCTGTGCTTAAGGGTTCAGGAGCAGGGTGTGTTGAGAGGTGAGGAGTGAAGCGGGTGGAGAGAACTCAGGCCAGGCGGGTGAGGAGGGGCCAGGGTGAGAACACGCGCACTGAGCCACCGGGCGGGCGACCTTCCAGGACGCACGCTGCCCCAAGGGAAGTGCATGTGGGACATGAAGACAATAGTGTTCCTATGAGGCCATCCCCCGGTTGTGGGAGGACAGGCCAGGAGGCAGGGACTCTGCACCTGTCCCTGCCTTGGGACAATGCCTGGGGGCTCCCGCAGCCGACAGGTGTGCATCCTCTCATCCTGATGCATTTCATCTCCTCAAGGTCCACCTGCAAGGCTGAGAAGAGCCTGCATAAGATAACCAAAACCTTAGCCAGAGTCAATGAGGACAACCAATCACAAGCAGTCAACTGGGCAACCAATCAGACCACTTCCTTGGTTTGCCTCCTCTCTGCTCTGTAAAAACCTCTCCCCTAGTTCCTGACTGGCACTGCCTGATTGGAACCCATGTTTGCTCAGATAAACTCTAACCATTCCATGTGCCTTAGTTTATCTTTTAACACCATGTTGTTAAAACCCCTCCATTTAAAGGAGAATGCATCCAGGTCAACCTCAGATGGATTCTGTTTCCTATGCTCAGAATCATGATACATTTATATACTTAGATGAGGACTTTCCTTTAAAAATTTTTTTTGGCAGCTATTATTGAGTGTATTTTAAGTTTTTAAAGACTCTTTTACTTTTCAATTACAGTTTACATTCAATATTCATTTGTATTAGTTTCAGCTGTACAACATAACGTTCAGACAATCATATTCTTACAGAGTGGTCCCCAGATATTTCCAGTCCCCGCCTGGCACCACACACGATACTACAATACTTTTGACCATGTTCCCTGTGCTGGGCTTGACAGCCCGTGACTGTAACTACTCATCTGTACTACTTGCTCCCTTCACCTTTTCCACCCGACCTCCAACCTCCCTCCCTGTTGGCAGTCATCCCGGACGGGGCCTTTCTTATACAGCTCTTTGCTCACTATTTCCCCCTCGTATTTCTAGCTGTTCTTTTATCTTATCAATAAGCTCACCCAGCATCTTGTCCTTGCCGGACATTTTCTGGACTCTTTTTTTTTTTAATTTTAGGTATTTAAAAAATATTTAAATTTATTTTTAATTTTATTGATTTCAGAGAGGAAGAGAGAGGGAGAGAGAGAGAGAGAGAGAGAGAGAGAGAGAGAGAGAGAGAGAGAGAAACATCAATGATGAGAGAGAATGATTGATCAACTGCCTCCTGCATATCCCACACTGGTATCGAGCCTGTGACCCAGGTATATGCCCTGACCAGGAATTGAACTGTAACCTCCTGGTTCATAGGTTGAAACTCAAGCACTGAGCCCCCACCGGCTGGGCCATTTCTGGACTCATGAGGGTATCCTTCCCAGAGGCCTCCAGTTCTCTCTCGAATGTGCTGGGTTACTCTTGGGCCCCTGGAAAAGGGCTGCTCTAGCATTTCAGTTCATTTCACTTCTGGGAACTGCCACTCACCCAGCCCGTTCTCTTCACTCTGTGGGTTCTGTCTCGCATGGCTGCAGGATGCTTTCAAATGATGGTCACAGAAGCATGCACCAAAGGTGGGATTCTGGGCCTTTGCGTGTCTCAACATCTCCCTTCCACCTAGCATTCCAGGTTTAGGGAGACTTCCTCTCTGCTTTGACCTCTAGCATATAGTTTCAGTGATAGCAATCTGGTATGTGTTGCTTTATAGGTAACCAATTCTGTTTTTTCCTAAACTTTTAGGGATTTTGGTTTTGGTCCTTGGCATTTCTAATTTTAACTGGGCTGTATTTGGGTGGTGGACCTAGTTTGCATTTGGGTGGTGGACCTAGTTCAGGCATTTGTCATCCATCCATCCATCCATCCATCCATCCATCCATCCATTCTTTTCTCCCACTTTCTCTGTACTTATTTTCTGGAACTTTCATGATATTGTTGGGCCACTTCCTGGCTTGATCCTCTGAGTCTCTTGATTCATGGGATTTTTATGTCCGTATTTTATCTGTGGTCTGGAGGGTTTCTTTGACTTTGTCTTCCAGTCACTCAATTGACCTTTTTCTCTTTAGCAGTTGTGTTTTTAATTTTCAATAATTCTTTCTTGCTCCCTGAATGTTTTATTTTTCTAGCAACCGTTTCTGTTTTGTGAACACCATATCTCCCTGAATCTCTCTGAGCACTTGAATTAGAATGGCTCAAAACGTTCTCTTCTATTTTGTTTTCTCTGGGGTCAGGGCTGTATTTATTCATCTGGATTCTTCTGTGAGGTTGGTTTTTCTTAAATACCCAGTGATCATTGCAAGCCCACTCATGTTCTTTGAAGGAAAGAAAAAGCATTAATTTCTGAAGCCAGCACGAATGTCCTCTGTGGGTGTGGAGTCCTGTTTGCTCTCCAGGTCCCTTTCCTAAATGGGAGACAATTGAGGTCACGACAGTGGCTGTTCTCATGCTGTAGTCTTAGGGGTGCAGACATCATGGAATAAGTAAACAAAATTCAGATAGTGGATGAGAAGTAATTGAGCGTCAGGAGGGAGGATGGCTGGGAGCCACGCTTCTTGACTCTGTTGGTCTCTGCACGGCCTCAGCAAGGAGCGGGCTTCCTGTCCGCGGCAGGTTCAGCTCCGCCACTCCGCCTCCAGCTGCTGCTGAGGATGGTCACAGGTCCAGAGAGTGGCAGAGTGACAGTCCTGACGTGTGTATGTAGTTCTTGTCAGCCTGGCCTCCAGGGGGTTAACCTGATGAACATTCTATGTGGAGAAGAATAAAAGGGTCCATGGCCCTGCTGGTCACCCCCAAGTCCTGGCTTCCGAGTCGAATGTCCTCTCAGGATAAGAACATCTGTGGGTCTTTCTTCTTTTTGCCGAGTGCCCAGGGTGCACTGATGCTCCTGCCATGGGTGTCCGAGTCTTTTCACAACCTGTCATTGTCACAGATCATCATGCCACAGATCTCCATGTCACCACTGCCACGCACGTTTCCCAGGTGAGAGCCTGAAGGTCAGAGAGGGATGTGTTTCCGGAGTCCCGTGTGGTGTGAGGAGCAGAGTTAGGACTTGAACCTGGGCTTCTGATTTCACACATTTCATACCGGTACTCGGTGGGTGGAGGAGTGGCCTTCATGGTCCAAGATTTTTGATGTGTGTCTTTCAGGGATTTTGGAGGGATATGGAAAGCAAGTGGCTAATGAAGGGGTGGGAGTGGGGGGAGGAGAGGGGGGAGGGGGAGGGGACTTGCAGAGATTCATTCCTTAATGGGATGAGAATCTAATTCACAGAGGGGCCCCCAGGGGCAGCCCAAGGGGATGCTCATAAAACCTAGGGTTTCGGCTCCAACCGCATGGCTTTCTTGGGGTGGAGAAAAGTTTAGGCTTGTCTGTCTGCTTTGTGGTTCCTGAGCTACTTGCCCAATGAAATGAAATATATGGAGAAATGGCCATATGGTTTGTGATTTGCCAGTGGCAAAAACAATGCAGAAGACAAAAGAATGTCTTTGTTTGAAATTGTAAATCATTTTCTCACTGTAAATGTAATAAGTAACAGGAAAAGGTAATAGAGAACTTGTAAACAAACCAGGAGTTTGCAGAAGAAAAGGGAAGTCACCTTAAAATTCCATAATGAGATCCTCATTGTTCCCGTGTAAAGAATATTTGCCAAAAAATCCAAACCCATTTAAATCCATATTGAAAGGGTTTGTAGGTCGTTCCCTCCTAACTAATGGAAGAAGAGAAATCTAGTCTTAAAAACCATAGAAAAGGCAAAAAACAAAACAAACAAACAAACAAACAAAAAAACACAGCCACCCGCCACCCCAGCGCCCCAAATCCTGGCAGCCACGGAGCTGCTCAGTGTCCTGATCTCGCTCTTCCTCTTGTTCATACCCACGTCCTCCAGCCTGGCCACTGCGGGGCATCTGTGTGGTCAACAAACACGAAACCGCCACACTGAACCTGCCCCCGAGGCACCTCTGCTTTACGGAAGGTCCTGAACCAGAGCATCGGGGGACCGGAGGCGGGCTCTCCACCAGGGACCCTCCGGCCCTCCGCGGCCGGCACAGGCGGGGAGGCAAAAGGAGGCGAGCTTCTGCGGGAGACAGAACCTTGGACTGCCGGGAGAGGACGCTCTTTTCACAACAGATCCTGAAATGTGTCTGGGAGCAGATGTTCTCACGGAGAAACCCAGAGAGCTCAGGGCTGGCCCGTGGCCCAGGACCCTGACATGAACTACTGGCAGAAGCTGAGGTGGCCCCAGTCCCGGGCAGGGCGCACAGGACTCCCTGGGCAGCAATCCCTCCCCCACAACTTGCCCTCTGACATGCCTTCTGTGTCCTTAGACAGGCAGGGGTGTTTTCTGGGGGTGGGGGCCTTCGATGGTGTGGAAATCAGCGTTTGTTTTGACCTTTATGCACAGCGCACAGACTTGCTGGCTCTCCACGTTGGTGGGACTCATGGGTAAAACCATCACGACCTGGTTTTATCCAAATTTTCTTAAGTCCTCACCAGAGGATATGTTTTTATTGAGCTTGAGAGAGAGAGAGAGAGAGAGAGAGAGAGAGAGAGAGAGAGAGAGGGAGAGGGAGAGGGAGAGGGAGAGAGGGATCATTGCCTCCTATACACATCCTGACTGAGGATTGAACCCACAACCTTTTTGGCATAGCGGCCAATGCTCCAACCCCCTGAGCCACCTGGCCAGGGCTTATCCACATTTGTGGGAGGCTCCCAGGGCAAGGACAGAAGTCCTAAACTGCATTAGTGGCGGCAATCTGGCTGCGCTTAAGCTTTCTCCAGGCAGCAGGGCTCAGCAGAAGAGCCGCCGAGAGGGAGGCTTTGTGCATCCCCTTCAGGGCTGACTGTCCGTCCTGCACATTTTCCTGTGCCCCATCTGTGTGTGTCCCCACCCCTCCACCTTATCAGGAGCTGCTCCTCTCCTCCAGACCCTGTGATGCCCGTTACCATAGCACCTGGGCACCCTGCACCATTAAGACAATCTCTTCATTAGGAAGCCGGTTGACAAGATGAGGGCCTGTGTCTCGGGAACCTTGGGGACCTGTCCAGGCAGAGAGCGTGGCCCTCACGCCCTGGGATGCATCCGCTGCTCCAGTGCCGAGACTCTCCGGCCACACCTCACCCCAGCCTTTCCATCAGCACTGAGCAGGCGCACATGTCGCATCTCACGCTGGACACAAGAATCCCAGGTCCACGCCTTCTTCTAATCCTCATAGCATCCCCATGAACGAAGAATTCGGGGCTCATTTTAAAGGCCGAGGACACAGGAAGTGACAGTCAGAGGCGTCTGAGTGCTCCAGGTCACGCAGCCACTCAGGGGCAATGCTGGAGCTCAAACCAGACCCTCACTGTCTCCACACCCACTTCTCTTATCATAGACAGACAGACAGGGCAGGGGGCAGACAGAGAAAGAATTCTATGCTTTATGCAGAGTGAGTGCTCAATATCATTTATTGATGTATTGGACTAAATGTGTCTGCTTTTGAATTAAATGTGATATTACTGACCCACCATCACTGGCCTTGGCTGACTTTCCCAGTAGATAAACTTTGCTTTTTTCCTCTTATCTTTCCCTTCCTTCCTTCCTTCCTTCCTTCCTTCCTTCCTTCCTTCCTTCCTTCCTTCTCTCCTTCCTTCCTCCCTTCCCTCCCTCCCTCCCTCTCCCCCTCCCCTCCCTCCCTCTCCCCCTCCCTTCCCTCCCTCTCCCCCGTCCCTCCCTCCCTCCCTCTCCCCCTCCCTTCCCTCCCTCCCTCCCTCTCCCTTCCTCCTTTCTTCCCTTTCTTCTTTTCTTTTACCCCATCCCATGGACAAAGCCCTGTTGGTAGCGTTGGACGGTCAAGGTGGCTAATGCCCTCCATCCATTCACCCACTGCCTCCTCCCTGCCGAGAACGGCCCAGGATTCAGGGTTGAATAAGAGACATGGACCACCCTCATGGGGCCTCTGTCTGTGGAGGGACGCTGGTGTTAAACTGACTGTTGTACAATTGTGGTAGTTGTGACGCTGCCATAGGAGCAGTTTACAGTGGAGCGATGAGAGGAAGGTTGACCTTGGCTGGGGGATGGGTGAGTGTGGCATGGAGAGCCCCTAGGGAAGAGATTTTGACGTGCTCACCCTCACAGGGCACTGAGGTCCCGCCTCCTCATAGCAAGGTGGGCCCCTCATGGAGGCTGAGAAAACAGGCAAACGTGAAGGACTGGGGTTGGGCTCTTCTCGTGCGCAGTCAGTGGGAGCGAACTGTGGGCTCTGAGAAAGCACGAGGGGCCAGGGCCCGAGGCCACGTGGCCAGCTGGTTGTGAATCAGCATGGAGGACCCTCCTTGCTGAGAGGGGGGAGAGGGGTTCAGAGCAGGGCGAGACAGACACACAGAGAAGCAGAGATAAGACAGAAGGCCTCAGAGGCGGCCCGGCTGGGAGAGTCAGGAGCAGGAGTAGGTGGGGTAGGCTCAGACTCAGCTCTGGGCACAGGCATGGGAGCCAGGACTGAGGCAAGTCTGGAGAGTCCTCTGTGCCCTGCTCTGGAGGCTGAATGTACTCAGTGGGGGAAGGAGGGCTGATGGGCTTGGGGGAGGGGATGGCACCCGACTGGACACCTCTGTGGGCCACAGGGGCGCCATAGAGACACATTAGAGCTGTGATAAGGAGGTCACTGTCAGGGGCACAGGATGGTGGGGCTGGGGAGGCTGGCTGCTGCCTGTTCACGTCTTTCTGGTCTACCCCTGGCAAACTGACCAATGAGTGAGAGTTTGAAAACAGTCTGCTGTCCACCCTCCTGGATGAGGGTGGTTCATTTTAGCACTAATTTTAGTTGCTTTTCTGAATCACCAGGCGGCCGGGCCACTCACTGAAATACAGAGAGCTCATCCCTGTCCCTCCAGCGGTGAGAAAACAGTGGCCATGCAAGAGTGCCTTGCTGGGCTGGTGGGCTCTCCTCCTCTTTGCTGTGCTTCCGGGACCTGGGGTCCTCGGACGCTAGTTGCACCTGCCAGGACGCCAGGGGGAAGTCCTGGTTTTGCAGCTCTCCCCTCTGGGCTGAGGCAGCAGTGGATCTGGACCAACCCCCAGTGCAGGGCGGAGGCAGGAGGGCAATGCAGCCCTGCACGTGGGCTTGCGCTTGGCGTCAGAAAGGCTGCAGTCCTTAAGTATCTGGGCCCTGGCCTGCCAATTGTGTCCAAAATTCCACCTGGAGAGGCAGCAGCTGCTCAATGATGAAGTCATGGGCAGCTGGAGAGCTCCCTCCCTGCACCTCCAGGAAGGGTTTTCAGATCCTACCTCGTCCACCCTTCAAATCCTCCTGCCCTGTCTCAGACCAGGCCCTGGGCTGCTTTGGCCAGGGGCACCTCTTCACCAGCCCCTCTGGGTATGATGCTCTGGGCCGTTTCTGGTCTCTTGTGCCCACTTTCTCCCTATGAGGTCTTTCCAAGACCTATAGCTGCAGGCCAGCACCAGCTTGCTCCACCTCACCGCTACACTCAATCCATTCCCAGAACGTTCCTCTGACCGGAGCCTGGCCTCCTGCTTGCCAGGGCCAAAGCCAGCAGCTCAAGGTGGAGGAGAGTGGAAGGAGTCCAGCATGTGGATTCAGAAGAACTGGCCGCTACACTGGATTCACTGCTTAGTAACAGGGACTGTAGGCCTCAGGCAGGCCATGCGCAGCTGTGAACGCTGGCCTCACAGAGTGGCCCTCGGCTCCGGGAGCAGCCAGGGCACCATAGCATGGTGCTGTTAAGGTCTGGCCTCCTTCGGGTACTATCCTGCAAGGCTGAGATTTCCCCGATCTACTGCCCACGGGAGTCGCCTGGGGAGCGTGTTGAAGATACACGGCTCCAGGCATTCTCCAGCCCCCAAGATTCCGATGCAGGGGGTCCAGACAGGACCCAAGAACCTGTGCTCACCAACCCCCCCAGAGGAGACGGATGCAGAAGGTGCCTGGACCCGAGCAACCGAGCTGCAGGGGCTTGTCTCAGACGCCGGCTCCCTCTGCTGCTTCTCCAGCGTCCCATGGGTGACACGGCTGACCTGGGTCTGGGAGCTCTTCTAACCCTAATGTAATACACTGAGTAGAGATTTCTCAAGTTCTGATATGGCCGAACATTCCAGCTTTCTGACCTGCCTTGGCCACACCTCAGGCCCTGGCCCCCAGTCACCTATGTCTCTTTCTCCAGCTATTTCTGTTCATTTTGGCCACAGTGCCCTGATGCTGGTAGGAGTACAGCTTCTACTCGGTCCTTCCCCCAGTGGCACTCTTCCTGGCCTTTTGGGATGTCCTGCCTGGAAACAGAGGCACCATATGGCATAAGGCTTTTGGCGATAAGACAACAATGTCCTGGCTGAACACAAACTCAGAGGCCTTTCCCCTTCCAGAGCAAACCTTTGCAGCCAGAGAAGTTCTTACATGCTAACTGCCAACTTTCTTTCTGACTGTGCCCCTTGAATTTGGCTTCTAACAATCTTTCAACCCAGTTTATAAATAAAAGCCTTGGTAGGCTACCAGGTATCACACACGGGAAATGTCATTGCTGTGGCTTCCATAATCGCGGGGCCTCCCGATGGCACAGATGCCTGGGGATACAACAGGTCCTTTGTGGCATCTCCACACTTTGTTCAGGAAGTCTCAGCAGAGGACAGTCATGGCCTTTGTTGCCATCCGAAGCCCATGCCCTGGACCCAGTCAACTATAACAGACACATGCTCTCCTGTAAATAGAGCTCACAAGTGGTGAGGCCTTGGGGTTGCGCCCAGGTTCGTGGTGAGGCTCCTCTGTGCCTCGGCCCCACCCTTCTCAGCTGCCAGGACCATGATCTGCCTCCTGCAGGCACTGGGGTATATTTAGAGCCTCTCTTCTAGGCTGAGTGGGACCTGAAAATAGATTGTTTGGCCTGTGTGTGCTGGGCTGTGGCCTCCAAATCTCCACTTGCATCGAGCCAGTAGCCAGCTCAGTGTGGGTCTGCTCAGTAGCATCTGGTGACAGTGGCCTGGTCCTAGGGGCTGAGCTCTGCTCCAGCACTGCTCCCTCCATCTGCAGGATGTGCACAGGCCTTCCTGAGGTTTAGTGGTGACATCTGCCTCTTTGGCTGGGCCCCTTAGATCTGGAAGCAGTCTGCATGAGAGTCCCACATCTGTACTGTGAGTACCTCTCTAAAAGGGACCAGATAGTGAGTACCTCTCTAAAAGAGACCAGATAGTTCGCTTTGGCCCCAGCCCTGTTCTTCCTCTCAGGGTGATCACAGTTGCTCTGTATCCTGAGAGCTCCCATGGGCCTGTGCCTCAGGCTGGCCATGGGCGGCTTGAGGGCTGAGGGGACTGGGGGACTCTAGAAGCAGGCATGCAGAGTGGCCAGGCCCACATAGGGGTGGTCCCAGCCTTGCTGTCCACCTGCCACCCCAGTGGGGCTAAGGAGATTGGGTTCTGCCATTTTCTGGCTATGGGTGCCACCATCTTTGAGGGTGTGGCAGTCAATTGGCATCTTCCCTCCTTATTGGCTGTGGGCACTGTCATCTTTGTGATGGTGTGAGGGTCAATTAGCATATTCCCTCTTTATTAGATAGGACAGCTAGTCCCCAATATTCTATTTCTTCCCCTAACATTCCCCACTGCTATTTTCATCGTCTCATATCTGTGAGATGAGTTTTAGGCGGAACTGTGTTTGCTGGACTGCATTTGCTGCCTTGGCAGCAGTTCCAGGGGTGGGACACTGCAGACGCAGACATTGAAGCAATGAGCAATCAGGCTACAAAAGACAGAAAAATAAAAGAGAATTTCTACCACCCAGACAGGCTGGGTAGCCAGGAAGAGAACTTGGATAAAACCCTTCCCATTGTTTCACTGTAGAGATGGTTTCTCTAATTTGTTGACTGTTGTTTTAAATCAATTGTCAGAAAGATTAAGACAGTACATCCCTTTGAATTTCTAACAACCACGGTTATGTGCAACAGCAAACATCTATTCTGCCTGGTCCTCCAGCACCATCTCCCTGGCCTGGCTCGGCTCTTGACTCAGCCTTGTATGGCCCTGGAAGTGGTATTTAGGGCTTTTACCTGCCACGAGCCAGCTGGGTCACTTCTACGTTGAAGGAGCTGTGTGACAAAATGGTTACAGCCGTGTATTCGGCAGGGCTCCCAGGGGCCGTGAGAAGGTCTCTCCTGGTTCGGAGCCTGTGGTTCCTGGGGCATGAAGATGGTCATTCGTCTTAAGGAGCAAGGGCCTGGAGCTGTCAGCAGGGACATGAGTAAACAGTTACCCACAGATCAGGAACCAACCTGCTGGCAGCTGACGCCATGACTGTCAGGGAGGGTGAAATGACCAGCACAGTTCATGTTGTAGCTGTTAGATACAGAAACACAGCAATCAGAGCGCCCAGAAGTCAGGCATTCGCCACAGGAGTTGCTTCTCATTTCTGCGGATGGGCCCTTCCCAGCGTCCTTCTGTAGGAAGGTTCTCTCCCCTAAATCTGCACATTAGGGTCACGTGGGTTCTGATAACAGTTCTGAAACCCTGACCACAACCCCAGACTAACAGAATCAGCTCCGGAAGTGGACAAAGGCCTCACATGTTTGAAGTTTCCAAGGTGATTCAAATGTGCAGACAAGTTTGGGGACCACACCACAGGGTGAGCTCACTGGCGCCGGAGCAAATAGTTCTGACAATAACATCCCTGGTGGCAAAGTTGTCGGTGGCACCTTGTATACAGAGCATGTGTCTTTGGACACATCTCAGGCCTCATGGAAATGGCTTTGTTTACTGATGAGAGAGAGAGAGAGAGAGAGAGAGAGAGAGAGAGAGAGAGAGAGAGAGAGGAGATGTGAGCGAGAAACATTGATTGCAGTTGTCTCCCATATGTGCCTGACTGGGGATCGAGCCTGAAACCTTTCAGTGTGTGGGACAACGTTCTAATCAACTGAGCCATCCAGCCAGGGCTGGCCCATTCTTCCTGCCGCTGAGCGGCCGCACTCACAGCCAGCCGGCTCTCTTTCCGAAGCGTTTTTGTCCTTTGAGGACCTTGGCCGCCCAGACGGATATACTGCGCCAGTGCCAGTGCAAGCCGGTCCACACAGCACCTGTGCTTCCAGGAAAAGACACCCATGAAAATGGCATGTGGCCGTACAATGTGCGGGTTCCTAGGGACACTCAGCCCCCATGAGTGGCCTTGGCAATCTCAGCATCATTCATGAATGTTTATCCATTCATTCATCACACATGTACGGGGTTTCTATTCTGTGTTAGACTCTATTGTGAAGGCTGTTGGGGCAGCAAAAATGACTCTGGCCCTTGCCAGGCACCCACAGTTTGCTGTTCAGTAAGAGGGCTCTCAGGTGCACCCGTGATGACAACCCAAGGAAGAACATGTGGGGTGACTGGGGCAGGGCCCAGCCACAGACTGGGCGTTTCGGGGAGAGAGTGCTCCCAGAGGGCCACCTGAGGCCCCCGAGAATGGCCTTGGGGCCCAGGTGGGACTTAGACACAGAGCAGAGGGAGGGAGGCTACCCTGAGCAGAAGAGCAATGAACACGCCCAGGAGAGGGATCCTGGGTTACCATTGGGTAATGGCGAGTCATCTGAATTTGACCAGCACGTGAAGCCAGGAAGCGTGGTTTTCCATGGCACAGAGTTGGCTGGCCTAGTGGGCACAGAATTGTGGTGAGATCATGGTCCCAGCAGCTGTTGACAGCCCCATCTTCTGGAGGGGAGACCTGAACATTTGCTGCCCGCCCCCCTCCCACCCTCGCCCCGCCAATGCACCGAGATCGTCCCCTCGGCAGGCTGTCAGGCCATCTGCACCTCTGCCTGGTCCACTCCCCCTCAGACTCAATCCTGCTCATCCTTTCACTCTGAGCATAACTGTCATTTCCTCAAAGAAGTCTGCCCTGACCTTTCCATTTAAATTAGAATTCCTGCCATAGTCTCATCTCATCCAATTATTTTCCTTCCTGGCACTTATGGCTCATAGTGGTGTATCTGTGTCTGGGCCTGTGGGCTGTGTCTGTCTCCTCCCCCCACTGTGCACACTCCCTGTGGCCAGGGCCTTGGTGTGTCTGGTCCTTTAGCCTGTCTCCAGGGACTGGCATGCAAAAAGCTCTCTGTAAGTGTTGGCTGAACGATAAGTGAATAAATGAATGCCAAAAAACAGGAAAGGTGATTTATAGACCCCCCCGGCACACACATATGTAATAGAAACACCTTAATAACAGAAGGGACAGACAGTGGCTGAGCGCAAGTGGGGCCTGGCTTTCAGACCCATTTCTGCTACGTCCTGGTTGGGAGAGATCACAGCCTAAGTTGTGTTTGGCTGAGTAGCCTCTTCCCTTCTCTTCCCTCACAGCCTGGTGGCTAATTCCCTGTCTGTAATATGAGATGCTACGTCTGCCCTGCTTTAAGTTTAGTGTTTGGGGTCACCCATCAAACCCTGAGTTCTTGTGCCAGGCAGAGCACCTCCCAGTGGAGACCAGGAGTCTGTGTCAGTGCTATGAGATATTGCATCTAAAGCCTGCTGGCCATTATCAAATCGATGACTCTGCTTTTCATTCACCTTTGCTGCAAAATATTATTTTCTATCATCCCTGGTCCAAAGCAAGACAATGAACCTAGGAGTAAGACCAGCGGTGAAGTTACAGTTACCAGGGTAACGCATCAGGCTACCCCTGCGTCGAACACACCAGCGAAGATGCAGGCAGACCTCTATGCTCACTGGACACAGGTGGCGTCGACAGAAGCAGAGCGTGTTGTCTGCGAGGACTAGGTCTTCGGAGGACCCCACAGACATGAGCCCAGCCCCCCTGTAAGTGAACATGCTCGTCCCGCTGGGGAGCCTGTGTGTTGGGCCTGTCGGCTGACACCGCGTGAGAATTCAGAAACAGCTGGAGACAGCGAGTAACTGACACGGGGGCTGCCTGGGAACTGCTTCTGGGAGGATCACGTTGTTATGTCAACAATGGCCTGGGACAAGACACAGCGGTGCCATGCAGAAAGTGTGGATTAAAGGCCAAGCCGCAGTCAGACTTCCTGGCCTTCAGCAAAGATCTCCGCTTGTTATGGGCTATGAGGCCAGATGGAAGGTGTCAAGGGATAAGCACATCGAGCATTTCCTAAAGAAAAAATATTTGTCGAGCACCTACTAGCGCTTCTAGCATGTACATGAGAAAACAACTGATGTGGGGCACAGGCGGGACAAGGTCAATGGCATCAACAATGAACCAGAAGTTGGAGTGAACCAACAGTGCTCCCATGGTGAGCGAAGCATGCAGACCGGAAGGGACTGATAGAGAAAGGGAAGAAAGAACCAAGGACGTATGACTTCCTTACAGTCTAAGGGAAACGAAATCTGAAAATCAACCCCCTAACAAAACACAGCCATCATCCCGCCTGAGTCATGACCAAAACAAACCCAGGAACCTCAGTGAGGCTGCGTGTGGGAACTTCCATGGAGAGTGAGCTTGCTGTCCAAGGTCATGGGCTGGAGAGGGGGAGCCGTGTGTCCGTGGGCCTACGGGTGGCTGTCCCATAGCACTTTCCAGAGATGCCAGGACGTGAGGTGTCTCCACGACACCTGCTCTTCATTCTGCGGAAAACGCACCTCACCGATCAAAAGGAAGAAGACCGAGTCCACCACCATGCAGGCCATCGTGACATTGACCTTGGACGGGGTCCGGGAGAGCACTGTGTAAAGGATGGTCTGGAGTCCTTGGAAGAGCACTTGCAGCACCGGTTCACCGGAAGGCCAAGTGTGTGGGACAGCGTGCTTCCTCCTCTGCCAGAGGTGCGATGGGAAACGTGGTTTGTACGTCAGTAACACACATGTTTCCGAGACCTCTGTGGGGAGAAGGGACCGCTCTGCCTTGGGTACTGATTCATTTGAGGCGAATTGGAGATTGAAGGAGGCTCTAGAACAGTGGTTCTCAACTTTTGTGACCCACAGGTTGAGCACTGCTAGCAGAGTCGCCTAAGACCATCGTAAAACACAGATATTTACATTACGATTCATAACAGTAGCAAAATTACAGTTATGAAGTAGCAACGAAAATGATTTTATGGTTGGGGGTCACCACAACACGAGGAATTGTATTAAAGGGTACTGGCATTAGGAAGGTTGAGAACCACTGCTCTAGAATCATGCAGCCCTGCTCGGACATTTTGCAGGTGAGCAAAAGGAGATAGGGAGTATATGTCAGCACCATCGTCATCATGGAAAGAGCTTGTATGCACTTGCTGTGCCCCTGGGTTGTTAAATGTGTGGACCCATTTGATCCTCATGACAAAGCCATGAGGTAGCCATGACTCTGGGGACTGGGGAACTGGCCAGGAGGTGAGGTGGTCAGCGGTAGACTGGGGCTCAGTCCAGCTGCTGGCTTCTGTGCTGGTGCTTCTCTATGGATCCAACTCTGCAGGTCAAGCCAGGCCAGGGAACGTGGCGGGACGGGGTCCGGGCACTGGCGAGTGGACGTATCGGTGGTGGGCTCTAAGACGTGGTCCTTGCTGTGTCCTTTCCAGCGTTTGCACCTAGGAGTCAGAAGAACTCTGGAAGGCGGCTCAGAAGCCTCGGAATGGGGAGGCATAAGAAACAGAGTGGGCAGATTTCATGGCAGAGGAGGGAAGTGCCCGCTGGCCTCAACGCCATGCCCAGGAACGGGGTGCAGCTGTGGATAAGGAGACAGACCTGGGAGTGTCAAGTTCGCTTGACGGGAGTTAACGGTGGGGCTAATGCCCCAGACGCCATCCCTACTCTGGCTCTTTCCTCTTCGTGTTCCTGCTCCTCCTAGCCCTGGAGTCTTGGTTTTCTCCATGGGGCCCTGACTTGACCTCCCTCCCTGGCTTGTTCTGTCCAAGGCTGTGCAGGAGAAACCCTCAGATCCTTGTTCCAGTCAGGGCTCAGCGGACCCCTCGGAGCCTGACAGCACCCCCAGGGCCCTGCCCACACAGCACAAGGAGAAGAGTGTCGCATCCAAGTCGGGGCACCCTGCTTCCCAGGGGCGGGGGTGGGCAGCACAGAGAAAGGAGAGGTCGCCAAGGCACTCTGGTGCTCGGGCCGATGGGATGGAAGAAATGAGTGTGCTGGGGGGACATAGACTGTGGGCATGAGGTTTGTGTCTGAATTTGCAGCAGATCCCACAGTGACAACCCCCAGTGTCTCTTGCGTGGCTCCAGGGAGGTGCCTGGAACCTGAGGGCAGGAGCTGCAGGGGGAGGGGCAGATTTCAATAAAACCCTTTCTCAGGGCGAGAACTGCCCAGAAATGGAATGGGAGAGGAGGGAGCCCCTCGTTGGAGGTGTTCAGCCATAGGCTGAGCCGTGGCTGGACAGGAAAGCTGCACCCAGGCCGGACATTGAAGGGGTACCTGAACTTGATTTGTAGGTTGGTTCCACCCAAGGGAGTGTTGGTATCCAGGAGGACTTGGGGCGCTTTGATGGGATGGAGGTGAGTGCCCCCTCCAGGGAAAGGCCAGCAAATGACCCTTGTGTGGGGCCAGCACGCCCACCCTACCTGTGATGTGAGCGCGGCTCCCTGCTGCGCTCGTCTCGCTTCCCCTGTGAGAGCCAGCACCTCGGCCGGCTCCGGAGAGCCCTCCCGACCCAGGGCTGCTCCAGCCCGGCTCCCATCGCTGCCCCTCCCACAGCTGCTCTAGGTCCCATAGCAAGTGCATCAGACACAGAGCAGCCGAACTGAGAAAATGCATTTAAATAAAACCCATTGATTTTTGTGGGTGCAAGTCAAGGAAAAGGCACCTAAAGAGTCTTCCACCCCCTGCCACCTCCCCCTCTCTCCTGACCTACTGTGGGGTGGTCACACATCGACCGCTTCCTGGATAATAGATTGTGCCACCAGGAGGACCCCTGGGGACCGCGGGGAGCTGGGAGCAGTGCTGCAGCCCAGCCGAGTTAATCAAACCAGCAACAGGATCTCAGGCGCGGCGGAGGCATTATGCGTGATTACTGACAGGCACCAGCTGCCAGTCGTGGCTCCAGCGCGCTATGCGGCCGCCCCAGTTGAGAGGCGGATTCCTGGCTAATCCCCGAGGGCTGGCCCAGCCCGCACAGCCGGGTGCGGGGTGGCGATGACCACTCTCGGGTGCCCAAGTTGAAGGGCACGGCAGTGCCTGGGGCTGGGAGCCACGATCTTCAGAGACCCGGCGAGGACTATGAGCTGAAGAGTAAACATGTATGGGAATTATCCTCACTTCATGAAGTTCCCCACCAGCTTTGGCGGTGAGTGTGGCACCTTCTGGACTGTCCTGGGGAGGTGGAGGGGACACCGGGGACTGCTAAGGGGATTAATATTGAATCCTTTATGTGTACATGCATGTGCACTGTGCTTACGTGTCAGTGTGTGCGCACGATAGAGGGGAGAGTCGGCTGTGGATGACAGTGCTTTGCACCTCCGAGGGAGAGCACGGGGGAGAGTGTGCGGGTCTGCACGGGGGACCGCTGGAAGCTGCACATTGTTGCAGCGGCGTGTGTGTGCGTGAGTGTGTGCATGGGAGTGAGTGAGAGTGAGTGTGTGTGAGTGTGTGTGTGTGAAGTGGGGAGTTAAAGATGACCCAGCTTGCAGTGAGGAGAGGGGAGAGGGAGGGACCGTGTCTGCTAAGGGTCTCGGGATACTTTAGAACAAGAGCTTGCTGAATTAAAAAGTAGATTTTTAAAAGCAAACATAACGCTTTAATTTGCACAATGCTGTCCCTCCTGTGTTCTTGCCTTTTGTTTTGCTAATAGCTCTGGTCGACCCCCTACGGTCCCCAGTTCCCGGCCAGGGCAGGGACACTGCCATCACTCCCTGGGGTTGGCTGGCTGGCGACCATCACCCAGGCACACTCCCCAAGGCTCCAGGTTTCCTTGACAGGCAACCTGCCTGAGTGAATGGGACGGACAGCTGACCGGCGGCTTCTCCCCGTCAGCTGGTGGGGGCAGCGCCTCCCGGGCCCTGGAGCTCCTGTCCTGCCCCATGCTGCTGGCAGGCAGGACAGAGCAGAAATTCTGGTCAAGTCTTGAGAGGGAAAAGCCCCTGCTCTCCTGACCTCCGTGTGGGCAGGTGGGCAGCTCGTCCGTGCGGCGCTGGGCAGGACGCTCGTGGGCAGTGCTGGGAACGCGCAGGTGCTGTGGTCCTTCCTGGTGGGCGTCAGGCTGGGGCTGCCCGTCCATTCAGGGGGCATGGGTGGTGGTTCCAAGACCAGCATGCTGCCAGGTGCTGGGATACAGATGTGCACCCAACACTGTCGTGGCCCTTGGGTGGGTGGGCTCATCACGCAGATGCACGTAATGGTGTGGAGGTGGGCGCCTGGGCACAGGGGGTGTGGAGGGGGGCGTCTGGGCACAGGGGGTGTGGAGGGGGCTGCCTGGGCACAGGGGGTGTGGGCATGTCTGCCTGGGCACAGGGGGTGTGGAGGTGGGCGCCTGGGCACAGGGGGTGTGGAGGGGGCTGCCTGGGCACAGGGGGGGTGGAGGTGGGCGCCTGGGCACAGGGGGTGTGGAGGGGGGCGTCTGGGCACAGGGGGTGTGGAGGGGGCTGCCTGGGCACAGGGGGTGTGGAGGGGGCTGCCTGGACACAGGGGGTGTGGAGGTGGGCGTCTGGGCACAGGGGGTGTGGAGGTGGGCGCCTGGGCACAGGGGGTGTGGAGGGGGCTGTCTGGACACAGGGGGTGTGGAGGGGGCTGCCTGGGCACAGGGGGTGTGGAGGGGGCAGCCTGGGCACAGGGGGGGTGGAGGTGGGCGCCTGGACACAGGGGGTGTGGAGGGGGCTGCCTGGGCACAGGGGGTGTGGAGGGGGCAGCCTGGGCACGGGGGGGTGGAGGTGGGCGTCTGGACACAGGGGGTGTGGAGGTGGGCGTCTGGACACAGGGGGTGTGGAGGGGGCTGCCTGGGCACAGGGGGTGTGGAGGGGGCTGCCTGGACACAGGGGGTGTGGAGGTGGGTGTGTGTGTGCAGGGGGTGTGGAGGTGGGCGCCTGGGCACAGGGGGTGTGGAGGGGGCTGGCTGGACACAGGGGGTGTGGAGGGGGCTGCCTGGGCACAGGGGGTGTGGAGGGGGCTGCCTGGGCACAGGGGGTGTGGAGGGGGCTGTCTGGGCACAGGGGGTGTGGAGGGGGCTGTCTGGGCACAGGGGGTGTGGAAGGGGCTGCCTGGGCACAGGGGGTGTGGAGGGGGCTGTCTGGGCACAGGGGGTGTGGAGGGGGCTGCCTAGGCACAGAGGTGTGGAGGTGGGCGCCTGGGCACAGGGGGTGTGGAGGGGGCTGCCTGGGCACAGGGGGTGTGGAGGGGGGCGCCTGGGCACAGGGGGTGTGGAGGGGGGCGTCTGGACACAGGGGGTGTGGAGGGGGCTGCCTGGACACAGGGGGGGGGGAGGGGGCTGCCTGGGCACAGGGGGTGTGGGCATGTCTGCCTGGGCACAGGGGGTGTGGAGGGGGCTGCCTGGGCACAGGGGGTGTGGAGGTGGGCACCTGGGCACAGGGGGTGTGGAGGAGGCTGCCTGGGCACAGGGGGTGTGGAGGGGACTGCCTGGGCACAGGGGGTGTGGAGGGGGCTGCCTGGGCACAGGGGGTGTGGGCATGTCTGCCTGGGCACAGGGGGTGTGGAGGGGGCTGCCTGGGCACAGGGGGTGTGGGGGGGGGCACCTGGGCACAGGGGGTGTGGAGGAGGCTGCCTGGGCACAGGGGGTGTGGAGGGGGCTGCCTGGGCACAGGGGTGTGGAGGGGGCTGCCTGGGCACAGGGGGTGTGGAGGGGGCTGCCTGGGCACAGGGGGTGTGGAGGTGGGCGCCTGGGCACAGGGGGTGTGGAGGGGGCTGCCTGGGCACAGGGGGTGTGGAGGGGACTGCCTGGGCACAGGGGGGGTGGAGGGGGCTGCCTGGGCACAGGGGGGGTGGAGGGGGCTGCCTGGGCACAGGGGGTGTGGAGGGGGCTGCCTGGGCACAGGGGGTGTGGAGGGGGCTGCCTGGGCACAGGGGGTGTGGAGGTGGGCGCCTGGGCACAGGGGGTGTGGAGGGGGCTGCCTGGGCACAGGGGGTGTGGAGGGGACTGCCTGGGCACAGGGGGTGTGGAGGGGGCTGCCTGGGCACAGGGGGTGTGGAGGGGACTGCCTGGGCACAGGGGGTGTGGTGGGGGCGGCCTGGGCACAGGGGGTGTGGAGGTGGGCGCCTGGGCACAAGGGGTGTGGAGGGGGCTGCCTGGGCACAGGGGGTGTGGAGGGGGCTGCCTGGGCTCAGAGGTGTGGAGGTGGGCACCTGGGCACAGGGGGTGTGGAGGGGGCTGCCTGGACACAGGGGGCGGGTGGAGGGGGCTTCCTGGGCACAGGGGATGTGGAGGGGGCTGCCTGGACACAGGGGGTGAGGAGGGGGCTGCCTGGGCACAGGGGGTGTGTAGGGGGCTGCCTGGGCACAGGGGATGTGGAGGGGGCTGCCTGGGCACAGGGGTGTGGAGGTGGGCGTCTGGGCACAGGGGGTGTGGAGTTGGGCGCTTGGGCACAGCGGGGGTGGAGGTGGGCGTCTGGGCACAGGGGTGGTGGAGGTGGGCGTCTGGGCACAGGGGGGGGGGTGGAGGTGAGCGCCTGGGCACAGGGGGTGTAGGCTGTGGCGGTAATCCGGGAAGAGGTTGGGTTCAGGTTTTTGGGGCCAGTGATGGCCAGTGAACGTGGTGGCCAAGGCTGTGACCTGGACATCTGATCTCTAGTTCATAGCTGAGTCACTGGCCTGGGTGTGAAACTCCTTCTCAGCTCTCATCCTGGACCCATCTGCTGAGCAGCCCTTCGAGTTCCGGTGTCTGAAGAGCATGCCAACCGCTGAGACCCCTGGACCCCCGAGTCTGTGAGGCCCTGGCCTCCTAAAAGCCAAGGAGACCCTTGGGACAGTTGGGCTGAATAAAGGGTTGAAGGAGGAGAGATTTGGGAGAGAGTGGAGATGAGGCTGGGAAACGAAGGTCTGGCCCAGAATTCAGTGGGGCCGCTTGATGGTGCCTCGGAGGGCCTGTGGCAGTCGGGGCTCAGAGTGTCTCAGCCCTCACCGTGCGGCTGTGTGCACTCGGTGTCGAGGGCGGCTGGGATGAGGCCAAGGTGCAGTGCGGGTGAGTGGGAGAGCCTCCAGAAAGCCCCTGCTTCACACTTAAATAGGCTCCCTTCAATGTGACAGAGTGACAGGAGGAGGAAGGAGGGAAGGAAGAGGCAGGTAAGGAAGGAAGGAGGGAAGGAAGGAAGGAACTGAGTTTGGTTCCTAGTTTTCACTGACTAGCTGTGTGAGCTTAAGCAAGACATAATGTGCCTCAGTGTCTTCACCTGTAAAACGGAGCTTCTGATCGCATCCGTAACATCGCTGTGCGAATTCCATACGCTAATGCCCTGGAAAGCAGTTACCGCAGCACTGCCCATATAGGGCATTTAATACAAGTTAACATGTTCATTCCCTCCATTTTATTTAAGTACTAACATGCAAATTAATTTGAAAAACCAAACATCTCTGTAGCAGGATGAACTAGGCATCTGGGGAAGCAGAAGGAAGTACATGATGACCCGCTGACTTGGCTGGGGGGACGGTCCTGGTTGTGGAGCTCTGGTTTGAGCCTGGAGGAAAGGCAGGCCCAGGCAGCGGGAGAAAAGGAGTTGCATGCGGAGCTGCAGAGAAAGGCTCACCACGTTGGTTCATTGCGCCTCTGAAGCCACTGCCGCCTCATGGTTGGGAGGGAGCAGTAATTTTGTGTCATTTTGTCATTTGTCGCTGTGTTGTGCTTGCTCAGATGGGGAGATGCTGCTGAGACAGGAGCTGAGGCCCTGGCACCCAAGGTCTGCGCGAGGGCCTGCAGGGAGGCAGCAGGGCCAAAGCTGGATGGGCACGCCAGGGCTAGAGAGGTGGTACTGCAGCTGCCCACCCCCTGGTTCCAGGGCCCAAGTTGTGGGGCAGGGGGCGCTATTCGGCGTTCCCCTGCCCTCTGCATGCCAGCAGGTGGAGCCTCCGGGCATCTGGGATTTATGTGGGGATTTCCGGGAAGCAGATCAGCTCAGGAAACGGGTCCTAGAATTTGTGTCTGGGGCTGTGCTCACCAGCTGTTAGACCATCATCCCTTCAGTGAAGTGAGCCGGACGCTCGGGTTGGCCAAAGGGAGGGGGCTGGCCCGGTGGCAGTGGCCCCACAAAGGCCCCTGTCCGGCCTGCCCTGCGACGAGGCGAGAACCTTGTCTTCGACGCCAAGTACTGGCTTGCCAGCTGCTCCGGACGAGACTTGTCTGCCTCAGGAGGCAGTTGTGACCTCTGAGAAGATGGCACACTGAGCTAGTAATCCCACACCCAACGGTGCGGTAATCCTTAGGGCGGGCAGGCGGGGAGGCTCTCACTTCTCCGCACACCACCCTGCAAGTGCCGGCCGGCCCGC
The DNA here is from genome assembly GCA_027563665.1 of Antrozous pallidus. Taxonomy (NCBI): domain Eukaryota; kingdom Metazoa; phylum Chordata; class Mammalia; order Chiroptera; family Vespertilionidae; genus Antrozous; species Antrozous pallidus. The sequence continues at coordinate 42,912,536 of CM050527.1, forward strand.
TCACTTACCTCGTGGCCCTCTGAGCTGCCATTCGTGCTCCTCTGCAGATGAGGAGCTGGCAGAAGGCACGGGGGGGGGGGGGGGAGGGGGCGGGGGAGTGGGACAGACATTTGGCTGCAGAGTCTGTGATGCCTCTGGCGGCCTCTCTGGGCCTGGTCTTCCTCTGGTGTTCCAGAGAACCAGAATAAATCAAGCAATGCTCCGAGAGTTTGGAGGCACACTTTATTACGCACGGGTCCAGAGGAAAATGTCTCTTCAATTATGGGCCCCAACATGGAGGAACTTCCCCTATTTATATGTTTTCACCTTCTTTGTCTCCCAAATATGGGATGTTTCCGGCCTCCTTTGCAAGTTCTTAAAGAGCCCCTCTGTGCTGGGGCCTTGAGACCTCAACCAAAGGCTTGGTCTGGTGCCAGCACTGATAATGTTGTCCGGGGAAGGTTTAATGGCCTCTCTGAAGTGGGAGTAGTCTTATTTTCCTTATTATTTAAGCAAGCAAGCATTTCCAGAAGCCACATAGCAGGGTTAAAATTTCAAACAGCAGCTTTTATATAAGATGGATGCTTCATGGGAGCTTCGGGCAGTGGCCCACCTGAGGGGTCAGGAGCCTAACTGAGGGGTCAGGATCCGGCAGCCTCAGCACTGCCCTCTGGCTGCAGACTCAGGAAGGAAACACAGGATAGCATAGCAGGCCCCGGGGTCACGTGACCTCTGGAAAGTTAATTGGTGACTTCTTTTGGAGCCTCTTGATTTGCACGAGTCCTGACCCCGAGCATCTGTAGAACAGTTGCTTTTCCACCCGGGAATGGATGTAGGGGCGAGCTTGAGTTGGAGATGTGTATGTGTGTATGTATGTGCATATGTATGTATATGTATGTGTGTGTATGCATGCCAGATGTGTGGGTGTCAGTGGTTGGTGGTTGGGGCTCCTGTACGGATGAGATCTAGGAAGGAACATATTTAGTATAAATTTTTTTCTGAGATATTTATAATCTTACCAAGAGGTAGAGAGCGGAGCAGCAAGGTCGGAGAAGCTGCCATGGCCCTCTGCCTCTTCCTGCCCCTGGCTGTGCAGCTGTGTGTCCACAGGGATCCCCGCCGCCAGCCGGGGGCTAGGACGTCTGGGCTCCTAGAGGAACCCGCCAGGTGAAAGCAGGGTGCCTGCTGCCTAGGGAGTATCAGTCTTTTCTAGAATGCTGGGCTGGGTGGCTGTCATGAACCTGACCCCGGGCTCGGCTTGGTGACCTGCACAAGAGCGCAGAAATCGCCCGCATTTATTAGGCCCCTACTGCGTGCCAAACCTTTTCCCAAAGATGTGACACGTGCCATCTTCATGTCCTCAGGTCCCTAGGAGGGGAGGTGCTATATTATTAGCACCCCCGTGTTTCTCAAGAATGTCCAGCCATGGGGAGCTTGAGTCACCTGCCCAAGGCCACCCAGTTCTTGCTCTGCATTGCTCACAGCTCACTCAGGGGTCATAACACACCTTTTTTCTTTTGATCATGAAACTTGCAGCAAATGAATAAAATGACTGGGGTGGGGCAGGGGACTGGGCCCTTGCAGGTGCTAATAAAACAAAAGTCCACTTCTTTCAGGTGGACTCCACTTCCCTCTAATGCCTGGAGCTCGATTTTACCTTCTGGAGCAGGGTCGGCAGGCTTGTTCTCTAAGGGCCAGAGAGGAAGGTTCTTAGACTTTGCCAGCGACAGGGCCACGTCTCAATGGCTCAGATCTGTCTCGGTGTCAAAGCTGGCTGTCGTCGGGGCATGAAATGTGCAGCTACCCACGGGCTGTGCTCTATCCTGGCAGTTTGCGGGCCACAGGGGGTCCTGCTGAGGATGCTATGACTGTTTCTGACTGCTCTCAGGGATTCCCAATGGTGGCTGTCCCCAGCTTCCCTGGCACGGACACATCTTCAAAGCCAGACAGAGGAGCTGCGGGTCATCTTACCCTTCAGTTACAGAGGAGGACATGTGGGAAACAGGGGTAGCTTGCCCAGGACCTGGAGCTTTTTGTGGTCTTCAAACTGGGTTCCCCAGGCCCAAGCCGGTTTGGCTCAGTGGATAGAGTACTGGCCTGTGGACTGAACGGTCCAGGGTTTGATTCTGGTCAAGGGGATGTACCTCGAGGGCTCAATCCCCAGCCCTGGTTGGGGCAAGTGTGGGAGGCAACCAATCGATGTGTCTCTCACATCAATGTTTCTCTCTCTCTGTCTCCCCACTGCCCTTCCACTCTCTAAAAATCAATGGAAAAATATCCTTGGGTGAGGATGAACAAACGCTGTCCCCCTGACCCGCCTGTGGGGCACCTGGGGTGGAGGAAGAGGAGACGGGTCTAGGTCATAGACAGGCCCCCCGCCCCCTTCGCAAAATAACTCACTACCAATCACATAGGGTCTGGGTACAGCATTGGGATTCAATACAATAAAGCCTGGAAAGTTATAAATGTACAATAAAGTTAATTCCCATTTTCCAGTTTAGAAAATTTGGAGACCCTGGTGCTAAATTGAGCTAGAATTTTTTTTTGGTACATCTTTTTTAGAGGAGGTTGTCTGGTTCTGAAGTGTGGGGCTGCGCACTCAGAGGTGCTGACCAAGTGGAGTAAGACGAGGGTTCCGCACCAGTTCCTGGGAGTTATGTTTGAATAACTCCCCCCTTCTCTATGAGATCTGGCAGGGAGAGAGCCGTGACCTGGGACCTCCAACCCTCACAGTCTACTGGAACCTGGCCCCTTATCACAGGCAAGGGAGACAGAGTGTCCAGGTTCAAGATCAACTCAGACTCCAGATGGGATTTCAGAACCCCACAGCTGAACCTAAAAATGGAAAGGCGTGTGATCTTGCATTCAAAAAGCACTTAGAAGGAGTCAGAGGAGCAGCAGGGAAAGTGCCTAATAAGTACGCAGGGATGCTTCTTCCAGGCTAGTTGCCGAGGTTTTGTTTCTGTGACTCGATATCTCCTTTGGCCCCCCCCCCCACTTTATTGGCCACTGTCATAGGGCAGCAGCTCTTGGAGGTGTTGGGGTCTCAGTCCCAGGAATGTAGGGTGCAGAGCAAAGGTTAGAGGTCACCAGCAGGGAAGAAGACCCTAGACTGTCCTAGGCATGCCTATCAGGCGTTGGGCACACAGTGGGACCCCAGGGCCCAGGGACCTGAGGCCCATCCTCTGCCCGAAGAGACGTACAAACTAGTTAGAGGCCTGATGTCTGTAGGACATCCGGAGACCAGTTATTTCTGGAAATGCTTCTCGGGCCTCAGTTAACATAGTGGATCCCAGGAATGTAGGCCTTAACCCGAGAGCGGATGATGCTGTGTGTGACAGCGGATGGCGACATTGCAGTGGACAGACCTTCACTGTGTTTTCAAATTTACTGACTGATTTTAGAGAGAGAGGAAGGGAGAGAGAGACATTCATTGTTCCACTTACTTATTCATTAATTGGCTGATTCTTAAGTGTGCTCTGATCAGGGATGGAACCAGCAACCTTGGAATATTGGGACGATGCTCTAGCCCACTGAGCTGCCCAGCCAGGGCCCGTTAACTGTGTTTTACGGTGGCCGTTATCTTTTGGAGACAGCCTGTGCTCAGAGCCCCGAGAGCACACCTTACAACAAGGTCCAAGAGCTGCTGTGGACAAAGTGCTGTCCAGGGATTCGAAGAGCAAGGGGTCACCCTCAGCAAATGCCTCCAACACTCACTGGCATTGTCTAGGAGGCCCGACTGGCACACGGTGCACAGTATTTGGAAGTGGTTAAAGGAGCAGGGCTGTATTTTGCTAGGGGCACCCTTGTGCCCCGAGCCGCTTGTGTATTAGGGACAATGTAACACCCGCCTGTCCCAGCAAGGCTCCCCATTTGGTTGTTGGGGGCAGGCTGCCATGAGTCACTTGTAGGAACGCTGACCATGTGGTGAACCCCACTCAGAATCTAGATCCGGAATAACTCGCCAGCCTCAGGAAGGGCCACGTGATCAACTGAACCTGTCTCCTCACCGATGGGGATACTTCCTGACTCACCGACACTGCATCACGCTGAATCTGGAATGACATGACGGTGGTGTCCAGCAGGGTCCACTACCTGCAAAGTGCCCAGCACAGACCTGGAACATAATAGGAACTCCACAAATACATTTGGACTGAACCAGAGAATACGGAAACTAGGAGCACGGAATCGCGGGGCTGAGTGAGGGTAAGGCGGCACTCATGGTGAAGGAGCCAGGCCCGGGGCCGGGGGTCCCCGCTGTGTCCTCTGTGACCGAAAACAAATGGGCACCTCTCTGGGGTCATTTTCTGTAAAATGTAGTGGCTCTTCAAGTCCCCAGAGCCTAGCTTCACCGACAGCAACATGGCCTTCTTCATTCATGACGGACTAGTACTTGGAACCGTGGATAAACCACCGTGGCACAAACTAGTTTGTATTTGCTCATTCGCCAAAATAAATAAATAAATGATAAAAAAATAACCCCACCCAAAGGTTTGTGAAGCAAATGAGATTGTAGAAGTCTTGAGCCTATTTAAATTACATCTGTTTTCAAGCAATTTAAAAAGCATAGCAGGAGTGTCATTAACATATTAACGGGGTCTTAATTACAAAAGAGTCTTTTAAGCAGATTTCATAAAATCTCCACTTAATAACCATTAGCTTGTAGTGCTTGAAACACAACTCTTCACGTGGGTTACTTAGAAGTATTAAAATTATAATTTAAAAGTAATCTGCCAAGTTGTCAGGAATTTAGACGGATTTTTCTCTCAATTGATCCAAATGAGTGAGGTTTTGCTATAATTATATGTAATGCTGGTAATAATGAGGCTGATTATCAATCTCCTGCTTTTCACTCCCTCCATCATTGCAGAGTGTAGAGGGGGAGTGGAGGAGGGAGAGGAAGGCTGCCCCCCTTCACAGCACTGGAAGCAGCAGCCCTGCCCCCACCTGGAAGCCAGCAAGCCTGCCCGCCTTTGGGGAATCCAGCTGCCCCTTTCTGCTCTGAAAGGCTGGGCGGCTGGTGGGGCTGCTCGCAGGAGGTCAGTCCATCTTGGCCTCCACCTCTGGGTCCTCTTGTCCTTGGAGAGGCCACAGGGTCCTTTCCCTGGCGTTCCTTTATTTTCCTGTTGAGAGGCTGCTGATCCCAGGAGGCGGCCTCCACTTCTCCCAACTCCTGGGATTTCTCTTGGAGCCGAGTTCCACGTGGGTGAAAAGGCAGAGGCTGTGCCTGGGAAAGTCCTTCCTGTCTAATCTCAGTGGCTGTGCTGCTCAGACGTTTGTGTAAAAATGCTTTTGCAAATACAGAGAACAATTCAAATATAGAACAATGCATGTTGCAAGGCCCTGGCTCAGAGTGGCTCTCCTGCTCCCAGGCAAGGAGGGGAGGGGGGTCCTGAGGCGGGAACTAAAGCTGAGGCGATTGCTAGGGCCCAGGTCGGGAACAGGGGGCTCCTAGTCAGAAAGTGCTGGGGTCCAAATCCCGAGAGGACAGGGCTGGCTGGGAAGGGCGGGCAGAGGTCGGGCCAGGAGAGCCAGACGGAGGAGCTGGAGCCAGCCGGCACTTCCCAGGGGGTAAGGGTTGGGATTGTCTGAATTCTGTGGATCTTTTAAATGGAATTCTCAACTTGCTGATAGAGAATTACAAGAGGGAAATAACCCCCCCTCGACACACACACCCCTTCGAAATGAAAAATGTTTTATAGTTACTGTATATATGCCAAGAAAACTACAACTTAGGGTTTTGTTTGCATGTTTTGGAATGGTTTGTTTCTTTTTCTAACTTTACTCAAGTTTGCAGCTTGTATCTCAATAGAACAGAGGTATTTTAAGTCATAGAACTACAGACAAATTGAAGCAACATCGCCTTAAAGTCCCGCTCCCCACTTTTATTAGGTTGTTAATATATCTGGAAGAAAACAACAATTTTGTGTAGGCTTTTTCTGAAGAGTTCAGCTTTCTTTGTGCAGCTTCAGATCCTTAGGAGCAATGTCTTTCACAGACACTTACAGAGGGGACTGAGCGCGAGCCGCCAGGGCTGCCGGAGAGTCAGCGCCTGGCGGGTGGGATCAGGCCACTCACCGCTGCTTTCCTAGGTTCAGACCCGCCTTGCTAGTTGCCAGCTTCTCCTGAGAGCGAATCTGTTACTCCCTCCGTCTTGGTGTTGCATTTGTTCAGAGCAAGCAGAGCCTCGCCTCACCTGTGCAGCGTGAAGTGCGTCAATATGTGTGAAGTGTTTAGAACCCTGTCTGCTCCTGGTAACTTCACCAAATCCATCTGCTGCTGTTGCCCCGACTCAGCGGAGATGACCATACAGTGCTCTGGGGGGTGGCCCTGCGCACTTGATAGCAGCCGGTCTGTGAGCTTCCCCAGGGCGGGAAGATCAGGCCCTGCAGGAGGCTCTGTGGTCCTCAGGCTTATGCTCTATGTCCCGCACTGGGAAAAGCCTGCCTGGGCATGTGGCTGTGCCTGCGAGGGTGGCGGGACGGGGCCTGCGTGCTCCCTGGCTCCCATGCAGCTTCGGACTCTCAGAAGCGGTGTTGACTCAGGGTGGGTCCTGTTATCTGTTATCAGTAACTCATTACAAGTTTCCCTCCTGAGTAGCTTTGCTAACAGGACAGCAAACTCTCTGACCCACACAGTAGCAAAGGGGTGTGGAGTGCCAGGTCATTTGCTCCAACCAGAAAGACCCGTGGGTGACATTTGGCTTTGATTGGCTGAGGCTCAGGTTGCTAAGCAACTTTCTCACCTTGGTCAGACTTCTGTAGTTCTAAGTACCCAGCTTCTCTTTCTCAATGAGCCCCTTCAACACACACACAATTCCTCATTGTGAGGTTTCAGAGGTTTCAGTCTGGATAAACATCAGAGACAGATTTCTTATGCCAGTACTTTCTGTTGATGAACTCTATATATGGTTACATATGTTAATTAGCAAAAAATGACCTCATTCATTGATGAGTCAACCAATAGTTTTCAAGCGTCTGCTACATTCCAGGCCCCATAGTGGTAGCTGTTAGCAGCAAGGGGTGGAATGAAAATTGTGTGGCTGCCAGTAGGGCATCAGATACGCAGAATGAGGTCAGCAGGGAGGATCTCTGGGCACCAGCCTGGGTTATCAGGCCCCTCCAGGGGTCTCGGGGGGGGGGGGGGGCGCTAGGATGATGGAGGGGCGTCCTGCAGTCTGACTGTTTTTAACCCGTTCAGAAAATGCAACGCCATCGTCACGGGCGTGCTGACCACCGTATGGTGACGGCCACCGGTGTGGAGCGTTTTCCGTGGGCCTGGCGTGGGCTGAGTCCTTCAGGCACATGACCTACGATGGGTTTCAGGCCACACAGCCCTGCCCCCAGCACTGACGGGTAGTGAGTCATTATAGCTGCCACACGGGCCGGAGGCCGAGGATCTCCACGTGCCCTGGGGAACCATGCGCCCACAGGGTCCCAGCGGCTCTGGTTCCTGTGGCGCTCGGAAGCCTGCAGGTCTGCCAAGGCCCAGCTGATGATTGGGCTCTGGGTCCAGGCCCAGACCATCTGGGACCACCACCGCACTTGCTTCTTGCAGATGCCAGTACTGGCCTCATGCTCATGAAGCTGGGCTGGCAGGGTCCTTGCTGGGTGGGAGGAGGAGGCTGGGGAAGGGATATCAGGGTCACAGGGAAGCGGAGCTCCCGAGAGCACACCAGCCCTTTTTGCTGACAGGCTTGTTTTCTAGAAGGCATCGCTGGGTGAGGGCAGGAACTGTGTGGTGCAGAAAGGTGCGCTCCGGGTGCCCGGCAGTGGGCATGCAGGATGCAGAGGGCATGGGGCCGGGGCTGAGGGACCGCAGGACCACAGAGAAGCAGAGAGAAAACTTTGCCTTCGGGTTTGGGCCAGACACCAGATTTCCTGCCAACACGGTGCTCCTGGTACTGGCTGCCGTTCTCATGTGGCTGCAGAGAAGGAGTGAGCGCGAGAGGCTGGTGAACATGTCATGGGCAGCTAAGTGCTTGTGTCCACTCCTGACAATGGATGGAGTGTTCACTGGGACACTCTTGTCATCAAAGTCACCACTGTCTACCTTTTCTAAGAGCAAAGCTATTCCTTTCTAGGAATGACTGGGTCACCGAGGAATGAAGAACCTCATGCATTTGCATAAGATGTCCTTGTCCTTTCAAATTTTAGTTTTAAAAAATATGGTGATGAATGGGCCATGTACTTTGTAGAAATAAAGCCATGTTTTTAAAGCTGCTGCAAAACAAACTGAACTCACCATTTCATTCTCCACTCCCCATGACTAACTAGTTAAGACAGTTTATTATTATCCTATCTAATAAAAGAACAATATGCAAATTTGACCACACCTTTGCCATGCCCACAGTCATGCCCACCAGCCAATCAGGAGCAGATTATGCAAATAAACCCCAACCAAGATGGCTGCCACCACTGAGAGCAGGAGGAAGGCTTGAGTTTCCCTGGCAATGGAGGAAGCCAAGCTTTCTACTTCCCTAGGTCTCCACTCAATGTTACAAAGTTTCAATTATAAAAGATACAGAAATGGCGGCAGCCACTGACCTGGAGAGAACAGAGGCTTGGGTTTCCATGGCAATGGAGGAAGCCAAGCTTTCAGTCTGCCATTGCCAGCCTAGGCCTCCACTCTAGGCTACAATGTTTCAAACAGAAATGGCTGCCGCCCCAGAGCAAGCAGAAGGCTTGGCTCTGCTCCAGGCTACAAAGTTTCAATTGTAGACATAGATTAATCCCAGATCCCAGAGCCTCCACTTGGCTCTCTGGGGGGCATGGCCGGCCTACAAACCTCCACAGGCCCCTCGCCCAGGCTGCCCTCACCCCAAGGGAACCCCCACCCTGATATGGGACACTCTTCAGGGCAAACCAGCTGACTCCCACCCATGCACCAGGCCTCTGTTCTATCTAATGAAAGAGTAGTTTGCAGATTGACCATCACTCTAACACACAAGAGGGCTGCCTCCATGTGGTCAAAGATCCTGCCCCCAGGTGGACACAAGATGGCCACCACAAGATGGCCAGCAGGGGAGGGCCGTTGGAGGTTCCAGGCCCTTCAAGGAGGGCAGTTGTGGGCAATCAGGCCAGCAGGGGAGGGCAGTTGGGAGGGACCAGACCTGCAAGGGAGGGCAGTTGGGGTGATCAAGCCTGCAGGGGAGGGCAGTTAGGGGTGACCAGGCTAGCAGAGGAGGAAAGTTGGGGGCAAATAGGCTGGCAAGGGAGCAGTTAAACATAAATTAGGCTGTCAGGGTAGTGGTTAGCGGGTGATCAGGCTGGCAGGCAGAAGTGGTTAGGGGCAATCAGGGAGGCAGGCAGGTGAGCAGTTTGGAGCCAGCAGTCCTGGATTGTGAGAAGGATGTCCGATTGCCCATCAGACAATACCTCAAGGGGTCCCTGATTGGAGAGGGTACAAGCTGGGCTAAGGAACATCCCCCGCCCCCTGTGCACAAATTTCATGCACCGGGCCTCTAGTCTTATTTAATAAAAGGGTAATATGTAAATTGACCCTAACAGTGGAATGACTGAAAGGACCACTGACTACCAGGGGGAAAACTCTCAATGCAGGAGCTGGCCCCTGGTCGTCAGTGTAATTCCACAGGGGGAGTGCTGCTCAGCCAGAAGCTGGCCCATAGCTGGCCAGTGCAGTGGTGGTGGCGGCAGCGCTAAGGACCCCTTGGAGGGACATCCCCCTGAGGGCTCCCAGGCTGCCAGAGGGATGTCTGACTGCTAGCTTAGGCCTGATCCCCCAGGGGGTGAGCCTAATCTAGCAGGTGGACATCCACTGAGGGGTCCCAGACTGTAAGAGGATGCAGGCTGGGCTGAGGGACCTCCCACTCCAGTGAATGAATTTTGTGCAGCGGGCCTCTAGTTTATAATATAGACAATGTACTTAACATTTCAAATTCTCACATCTCATTTTATTCTTAAAACAACTTGTGTGTTGTCTAAAGTCCATATATCCTATCTAATAAAAGAGTAATATGCAAATTGACCATACCCCCACTACACCCACAAGTCATGCCATAAGCCATGCCCACAACCCAATCAGGAGCGATATGCCAATAAACCCAACCAAAATGGCTGTGGTCACTGAGAGCAGGAAGGAGGCTTAGGTTTTCCCCCGCAATGGAGGAAGCCAAGCTTTCCACCTGCCCTTGCTGGCCTTGGCCAGGGCAGAACTTGGCGATCAGAGCGAGCTGGAGGTCTCCTACCCAGGGCCTGAGCCTTGGCCAGAGGCTTGCAGCCTTGGCTGGGGGCGGAGCCAGGTGATTGCAGTGACCTGGGGGTCCCCTGCTCAGGGCCAGAGGTGCTAGGGCCAGAGATCAGAGGAGATAGATGTGAACTGTAGAGGGAACAACTTTTCTGACCGCTCATTGGCTAAGCTCCCTGTATGCCACTGGTAACATTCTTAGTAACTTGGGTATAAGAATCCAAAAAAGTAATCTAGGGTTTTCCACCACACTCCTGGAGAAAAAAACAAAGGTCTGCTGCTGGAGGGCTAAGAAACATCATATCCTTTCCGTAGGCAGTTTGGCTCGGTGGATAATGTCTAGGTTTGCCAACCACAGGGTCTGGGTTAGATTCTGATCAAGGGCATGCACCTAGGTTGCAGGCTCCTCCCTGGCTGGGGCCCAGGTCAGGGCTTATGCAGGAGGCAACCAATCAAAGTGTCCCTCTCACTTTGATGTTTCTCTCTGTCTTTCCCTTTCTCTTCCACACTCTCTAAAAATCAATGGAAACATATCCTCAGGTGAGGATAAAAAAAGAAAAATAAAGAAATGTCATATCCTATGAAAGACACATCTTGAAAATGCCTAAAGAAAGTTGTCATTTTTTCATGGTGAAGGGACCAGAGTCTGGGTTGATGAAAACACCCTGGTGGCTGCGGTGACTGGCAGTGGCTGGCTGTAACAGTGGGGTGATGGGGCTGGTGCCTTTCCCTGATTAGCCCAGTCGCCTCCCACAAAGGGAGGCCAGACTGCGGCTTAGGCCTGATCCCCGTGGGGAGTGGGCCTAAGCTGTCAGTAGGATATCCCCTGAGGGCTCCCAGTATGTGAGAGGGGGCAGGCTGGGCTGAGAGGAGACCCCCCGCCTGTGCATGAATTTTGTGCACCAGTCCCCTAGTATCCTATCTAACAAAAGAGTAATATGCAAATTGACCGCACCTTTGCTATACCCACAAGCCACGCCCACCAGCCATGCCCACCAGTCAATCAGAGCTAGGGCTGGGCCGAGGTGGGCCAGGCCGTGGGGGGCGGGGCCGAGGTGGGCCGGGCCGTTGGGGGGGAACTGAGCCCTGGGGGTGGGGCCAAGTCCTGGAGGGGTGGGGTCGAGGTGGTCCAGGCCGGGGGGGTGGGGCTGGGTGGCCAGCATGCGCTGACCAGGGAAAAGGCCTGGGCTGGAGGGGTAGGGCTGAGGACCGTGCTAGCCAGGCGTGAGCTGGCTGGGGCGAAGGCCTGGGATGTGGGGGGGCAGGGCTGGGACAGAACCAGCCATGGGCCCCATTGCAGGGCAATGGCTGGGTGCCCAAGGCCTAAAGCCTTGGCCAGGCTGAGGGTGAGTGGTCAGTAGGACATCCCCTGAGGGCTCCCAGTATGTATGAGGGGGCAGGTTGGGCTGAGGGATCATCCACCCCCAGTGTATGAATTTTGTGTACTGGGCCCCTAGTATATAATAAAGCCCAGCAACCAAAACAGTGGAACAACCAGAAACCAGAACACCACAGCCCCTTGCCCCAGCTGGCCCACCCCCCAGGGAGCAGTTAGGGTGACAGGCAGGCAGGTAAGCAGTTAGGAGCCAGCAGTCCCAGATTGCGAGATGAATGTCCAATTGCTGGTTTAGGCCAGATAACCAGCAGTCAGACATCCCCCCAAAAGGTCCTGGATTCAAGAGAGTGCAGGCTGGGCTGAGGGAGAGCCCCCTTCTATGCATGAATTTCATGCACCAGGCCTCTAGTGTGTGCGTGCATGCGTGTGTGTATTTGTGCTGTCAATGTTTCTTAAATGTCATGCCTTTGCAGACTAATTTCATGATATTCTACATATTGAGTGTCCTTGTATGTTGAGTGTAACTTTTTCTTAGGCCAATTTACTGTTTTGTTTTTTTTTAACTTAAATAGCTATTTTTCAGAAGATAATTCAGTGTGAAAATCAAAGCCCAGTTACTTGCTATAAACAGGGAAATGATAAAAATAAATATAAAATGGTTAAAGCTTTTACAAGTCTGCCTTCACCCCAGCACAGGCCTCCCATAGCATCCCACCCACTGGTGGCAGAGCTCTGCACCTGGGGACTCAGGCTGGTGAGCAGGGGGTGCAGTCTCAATCCTGTCTATCCTGAGCTCTGGGTCTGGTGTCACCCACGGGCATTTCCGGTATGTGGAGGGGACTGGTGCAGTCTCAGGTCCAGGGGAACAGAGGAGAGGGGGTTGAGGCCCCTGTGTGCATGGAGAGCTGTGGCTGTTGGGGATGGTGGAACAGCAGAGTTCACAGATCTCACCCATCAAGGTAGGTGTTGCTCAGGGCTGGTCGAGTAGCTACTGGCCTCTTTCAATGTCAGCCTCCCCAGGAGAGTCTGAAATGATTCTTCCAGTCATTGCCATGTGGATGTTGCACTTCTGGCTTGGGTTCCTGTGCCCTGCCCTCCGCCCCGTCTGGATGGACTTTCAGCTCGAGATTACTTCTGAATTGGTCAGTTTGTGCTGAGTGCTGTGAGGGCACTTTAGACTCCTCTGAGTCTTTGGCAGCCCAGGCAGGAAAGCTGGCTTCAGGATGACAGTTTGAATCTGGTCTCTGCCACTTGCTACCCAGGCAGTGCATGACACCGGCCTGGAGGTGGGCCGACAGAAATGGACACTCCTTCCTCCTCAATTTAATGGAAAAGACAGAAATAGACTATTCCTTAAACAACAGAAAAAAGCATCAAATCAGACCAGACACACCAGGGGGGCTTCCTGGGGGAGTGACACTTGCATTAGACTTTGAAGGGTGACTAAGAACTCACAAGGCAGCAAAGTAGGGCACCCTGGAACTGGGAGTGGCATGGGGGTGAGACAGGCCTGTTTTCTCGTCCAGGGAAGGCTGAAATGACCCTCACAGGATAAATGTGTTACGTGTGGAGACTGCCAGATGCTATAACAGGCAACATAGTATGTGTCTGACCTGTTTGTTTGAAGCCCTGTGCCCCTCTGAGCACCCACAGCCTGGGGGTCCTCCCCAGTTATGGGGCATGGAACGTGGTGATTGGGATTCACCTGCTTATGAGACAACTGTCTCAACAGACTGAAACTTTCCAGATAGAAAAACTACAACAAGCATGTCAAACTTGTGGCTGCGGGCCGCATGCAACCCACAACAAATATTTTTGCAGCCCAGCCAATATAATGATATGTAAGAAATGTTTTAATAAACATTTTGTAACTTAATTTTTACAATATCTTGCTATACATAACTAGAGGCCCAGTGCACGAATTCATGCATGGTGGGGTCCAGCCAGCCTGCCAGGGGGAGGGGCCACGGGAAAGCCTGTCTCATTTAGCTCCAATAGGCAAGACCCCAGCAGCACCTGTCAGAGCATCTGCCCCCTGGTGGTCAGTGCATATCATAGTGAGCAGTTGAACAGCCTTAGCATATTACACTTTGATTGGTTGGACGGATGACCAGATACTTAGAATATTAGGCTTCTATTATATACTAGTGGCCCGGTGCACAAAATTCATGCACATTAAAAGGGTATTAATTAGAGGAAATAATTTAATATTGCTATTTGCTCTTTCTCTATAATAGAAGTATCAGAGACTAAAGAAAATTAGTAAAATGTATATGAAAATCTTCCTCCTGTCAGAGTCTGGGGCGCACCACAGGGCCCAGAGTCAAGTCCCCACTCACTCATGTGTGCCTCAAAATCACGTGAGACCCAGACCCAGCTGCCCCGCCCCCCCACATTGGGGTAGATCCAGACCCCGCCAGTTCCACTCTTGTCAAGCCACCCAGGGCAGGGTGTCTCCTCAGGTCCCCTGGCCCAGCACCAGGATGGGGGGCGTGGCCTGAGGTCTCCCATCAAGTCCTAACAGGTGGGAGACACGACCTGAGATCCCCTGTCAAGCCCCGCTGGGTAGGGGGCATGGCCTGAGGTCCCCCGTCAAGCCCCACCAGGCAGAGGAGCACAGCCTCAAGTTCCCCAGCCCAGCACTGGGAGGAAAGCACAGCCTCAGGCCCCTGTCAATCCTCACTGGCACAGGTTCACAGGCTCAGGTCCCCTGTGTAGCCCCGCTGGGTGGGGGGCACAGCCTGAGGTCCCCTGTCAAACCCAGCCAGGCAGGAGAGGCACAGCCTCAGGACCCCTGGCCTGGTACTGGGGCAGAGGGTATGGTCTGAGGTCCCCCAGCCTGGTGCCCCAGTGGGAGTGTGACTTGAGGTCCCCTGTCAAGCCCTGCCAGGTGGGGGCGCAGCCTGAGGTCCCCTGTCAAGCCCTCACGGGTGGAGAGAACAGTCTGAGGTCCCCTAACCCTTCAGCAACAGGATAGGAAGCACACCTCGAGGTTCCCTGTCAAGCCCTGCTAGGTGCGGGGCATGGCCTGTGGTCCCCTGTCAAGCCTCTCTGGATTGGGGGAGGGTGTAGGTCTTTCTTCCCTGGTGCTGCAGCCACACCCCCTGCCAGCCTCCCATCCAGCTGCCACGACCACCTCACGCTCTCTGTGAGCAGGTATGCATAGGAAAGGCTGGGCCAGGATAATTGTGAGGGGGTGATGGGAGCCAGAATCCTGGGTAAGCTGGGCCTCACAGCCTCTCTGCTTCAGCTCCCAGCACCCCGGACCTAAGGAGTAGTGCTTTCACAGGGGCCTGGCAGGCACTGGATATGGCAATGCCTTAAAAACAGAAGAAGCCCCCTTTAACTCTGGCTGGAAGTGGGTTGGGAACTTATGGTCGGGGGAAGCAGCCCAACCTCAGGGCTAAAATAAGACCTTGGGTAGCCTCCAAAGGGGGCAAACCAACAGTAAAAGCCATCTTTGAAACAAAGACATTTGAACGTACAGTGGATATTAGGTGATATTAAGGAATTACCTTAACTTTTGAAGGTGTGACAATGGTTGAATATTTACTTCTTTTTTAAAGATACTCATCAGAGGATATTTAAGTGGGAAACAACTTTATTTGAAAGTATGATGGTGTCCTGGCCCAGTCCTCCCTGCACCACGGATGCCTCAAGGACCGAGCCTCTCCCCCTTGCTCGGTAGGCCCTCGAAAACACCCTGTGCAGAGGCGTGGTCCCTGCTTTGTTCCCCACCCCCACCAGCGTGAAGCCAAGTGTTCCCAGCTGGTGCTGGTGTGAATTGCTTCGTTCCCACCTGCGCCAGTGTGAAGCGAAGTGTTCCCCACAGGCGTGAGCACTTGACGCGCCAGCGTAAAGCGAAGCGTTCGTGAAGGGAAGTGTTCACTGGCATCCAGGCAAATTGTGGTCATGCCCCCCCCCCCCGCTCCAGATTGGCTGGTAGAATAGCCAATCAGGAGCCAAGGTACAGTCACATTTGCATGTTACTCTTTTATTAGATAGGACTAGAGGCCCAGTGCATGAAAATTCATGCACTGGGGGTGGGTGGTCTCTCAACCCAACCTGCTTCCTCTCACATACTGGGAGCCCTCAGGGGATGTCCAACTGATGGCTCACCCCCAGCCTGCTCAAGGCCTAAAGCACCCAGCCATCACCCTGCTCAGCTCAGCCTGGCTGCCTGAGGCTACCTGGTCCCGGGGGCTGGGCGCTCACCGCCACTTCCGCTCACAGCGCCCGGGGGCCGGGCACTCCTTGCTGCCACCACCGCTGCTGTTGCCACCGCTTCCCCTCAGAGCATCCAGGTGCTGGGTGCTTGTCGCCACCGCCGTTTCATCTCCACCCCCGGGGCCCAGCGCTTGCGCCACTTGGCCCCACACCCGCTCCTGATTGGCTGGTAGCATAGCCAATCAGGAGCTAAGGTACAGTCAAATTTGCATGTTTCTCTTTTATTATATAGAAAGATTATTAATATTAACTATATATATTAACTATAACATTCGCTAATGTGCCGTGCTCAGCATGGCCGTGGGTGAACCTGAGGGGAGGGGGGCAATGATGGATTAGAGAAGACAGACAAGAGAATAAAGCTGGGGTTAGGTGAGATGCTGCTTCTCTGAAGGAGAGACAGCACCACAGTCAGCAAGCTGTCTTTATTCCACGAGACAAAGTAAGTGCATGGTGAAGATGTTAATTATGTTCTCATAGGTTTTGAATCTACTCAATTACATGCATCTGATCAAGCTTTGTTTATTTGCTGCACCTCCCACTGCCTATATCACACAGCCACCTGGGACCACAGGTTCGGACCATAAGGTCAAGCTTACAGCCATAGCCTTTGGTTATAATTGTGCTGTTAGGGCTTGGTCCTCCAAGCTGGGACTTGCATGTGGCTTTGCTGGAAGAGGACCGACCGTGCCCTCTCATTAGTCTGAGACTTGAACCTGTCCAAGCTGGAGCTGCTCTCCACAGCTAATGACTGGTTACTATAATAGTGTTGCATTCATTTCCCTTACGCACTTTATGTGCAGGCACACCAGCTAGCTCCACAATTACTAACAGCGAATATTTTAGCAGCTGATGGCCACGTCAATTAGTCTTGTACTGACTTGTTTGGTGTGCACAACAGGAAATATTTTCCTATCAGAGAACAAGAAAAGTAGGTTTATTTGCACCCCGCTTATTTATTTGTGCAGTTATTCAGTGTCTGGCAAGTTAATGTTCAAGAAAAATATTAATTTTTATTAAAATGTCCTATCATTTTTATGTTAATGATGATTCATTTATTTCAACCCTTTGTATTCAGCATGTCTCTATCGAAATAAACCTGTGTCTCTATGAAACTGAAGCTTTTTTTTTTGCGGCCCACATAAACTTAAACCTTGTTTATCTGGCCCGTGCTAGCTTTTGAGTTTGACATGCTTGGACTAGAGGGTCAGAGCTTCCTCAGCTGTGGGAGTTAGCATTCTCTCCACAGTGAGGCCTTAACTCAGAGAGCTGAGTTTAGAAGAGTTCCACAGTGGAAACGCTAACACGAGGAGATGCCTGCACTGTGCTCACTGCGGCATTACTCCCAGCAGCCTGCGTGTCCGTCGGTGGATGGGTGGATAGAGATGTAGCACAGACACATAATGAAATATTGCTCGGCCATAAAAAGGGTGGGGGGATCCTGCCATTGGTGACAACATGGATGGACCCTGAGGATATCGTACTAAGTTAAATAAGTCAGAGAAAGACAAACACCACATGATCTCACTTATCTGTGGAGCCTAACACAAAACAAAACAAAAACTGAACTCAGAGACAGAGAACAGGTTGGTGGTTGCCAGAGGTGGGGTGGGGAAGGATTATGTTCTTTTGGGCTCTGAATCCCGGCACCTGGCACCTTAATGAAAGTTCATTACTACCAGAGTGACGTCATGAAGGTCTCCCAGCTCATGTTCTCAAGCGACATGACTGTGAGGCAGGGTGTGCCAGAGCCACCGGCACCTGCCCTCTCCACCCCTCCCGGGGTGGGTATGGACTCATCTTCCCTGGCTGGCCAGCCCAGGCCACAGCTGTCCAGACATGGGCACTTGTGGACGTGCCCATGGCCCCGGCTGATCTGATGCAGTTGAAGGTGGAACACAGGTAGGGACAGAAAAGCATCAGTACAATGTCTCTCCCTCTGCTCTTTGCTTGCCTGTATTCTACCAGCTTGTGTGGCCACGAGCATGTTGGTGCACAGGTATCAGGTGTGGCGGGAAGGGAGGGGAGGGCACAGGAAACAAACCTGGGCAGCTGCTCCATAGCAGTCCGTGTGCTCCCCAGCCTCCTCACCTGTGCTCTCCTCCCACAGGCTCCCCCGGCCACTCTGGCTCCACGTCCATGAGCCCATCAGCAGCCTTGTCCACAGGGAAGCCCATGGACAGCCACCCCAGCTACACGGACACCCCTGTGAGTGCTCCACGAACTCTGAGTGCGGTGGGGACCCCCCTCAATGCACTGGGTTCTCCGTATCGCGTCATCACGTCTGCTTTGGGGCCACCCTCAGGAGCGCTGGCAGCCCCTCCAGGAATCAACCTGGTTGCCCCGCCAAGCTCTCAGGTAAGTGAGCTCCCAACCACCTCCCACAGATGTTCCTGGAGCAGAGCTTGCACCAAGCAGGCGCCTGCTGTATGCGGAGATATGGATTTGAAAAATCACTTCTTAGGTGCTTACAATGCTCATGGCGGAAGGGCCTGGGTTGTCTGTAGACTGCCCTCCTGCAGGACTTCCGTGAGGTGTGTCCTCAGGCAGGGCAGCCCCAGAGGGCGGAGGACACGGCGTGGCCGGGAGTCTGGTTCATGCTTCTCAGGAGAGGGACTGTGTGCTGTGTGTGTGTGGTGGACCCTGCCTTGCTGTTCTGAGGCCCCCAAAGGGTGGCCCGATGTCTTTCACTTCCTCCTAGCAATGTCACACTGAGAAGGCAGCTTGTAGTGGTTGGCTCTTGTGCAATGATGCTGCACCAGTCCCCAGTGTGCCATGTGTTGAAAATCACACACAGCTTTTTTTTCTCACCCTCAAATTTCTGTGTCAGCTAGGAGGACTCTGCTCAGGTAGTAGGTGAGCCAGGCTAGGCTGAGGCTGGGTTCCATGTCTGCCCCTCGGGTCTCAGCAGCTACCTGGGGCACCTCTCCTTGTGGCACCTCACAGGAGTGGCAGCGTCCAGACAGAATCAGGAGAGCGCAGGGAGGTCTCTGCTCATGCCAGCTTCACGAAGACCCACTGCCTCCAAAGCTCTCATGGCTGCCTCGGGGGTGGGCTGTGCTATTTTAGGGGGAGATTCTACAAAGAAACGGTCTGAAGGATGTGAGACTTACGAGCAAATCAGTGCCCCTGAGGATCTCGGGGGCCATGCCCATCATACAGGCAAGGCTGTGTTGTACGTACTATCAGTGGTGTGGCGTGGAATGGAAGAGACGATAGAAAAGGCCCCGTGGCCTCCCAGTCATGGGGTCCAGGAGAGTGTGGGAGGCTCAGAGGAGCGAGGACCAGACGGTGGTGGGATGGACTGTATCGATACTATGCTCTCCCCGTAACCACACAGCTGGTGACACCCCCCTTCAGAATGGGAGACCTTTGAGAGGTTTGTTGATTTATGTTCTTTCATGTCAATGGATTCCAGAGAAATAGGCAAAGACAGTAGGTTAGAGACAGGAAAGTACATGGAGATTCTGGGACAAAGAAAACTTTGCAAAGGGAGCTCATTCTTCCCAATGCCTGTTGATGAGGTCTTCCTGGTGCAGCTCCTCGGCCCTGTCCCTGGTCCTGAGGGTACACTCTGAATAATGCGGCCAAGGTCTTCCCTGCATGGCAGCTGCAGCGAGCATAGGACGTAGCCTCAGCCAGCAGCTGTGATTGCCATGAAGAAATGGACAGGCGAGAGGATGGACGGTGATGGGCTGTGGGTGGAGAGGGGCCAGCACCGTCCCCCAACGCTGCTGTAGTCGCCATACTCCGGGTCACGGCGCCAAAGCTGGCCCACAGATCTGCATCATGGCCGAGTGCGCGTACGCTGCTTCTCTTGGACTGAATGTCTGTACAGAGGGATTGGGGTTGAAAGGTCAGCTGAAGGCTTGCTCCTGGCCAACTAGGCTGTGTGCAGAAGCCAAGGCCAAGCTTGGCTCTGGGAGCGCCGTGCAGCTTGCCAGGTGCTGCAGAGCCTGTGGCCCAGGCACCAGCATGTGGGCTGGGGCTCCGGAACTCACAGCAGGACACTTGGCCCAGTTAGTTAGAGGACACAGGACAGCAAGTGCCCTCAGGGCTGGCGACTCTGAACTATGGAGCAGCTGTCCCTGAGCATCCCCCGCTGAGGGGCTGAGAGTGGGCCTTGCCCGGGAACATGTGCCTTCCCTGACTGGTCGGGGTAAGTACGGTTGGGGCGAGGGGCCGAGGGAGCAGCTCAGTGGGGCTCAGGCAGGCCCCTGCCCCGAACTCTGCTACTCGGGGTGTGAGCTTCTCCTTGCTCTTGTTGGGTCTCCAGTCTTGAGCAGTGAAGGGAACTGGACTGGCTTCTGGGGCAGGGGCTGTGCCACCCTGTGCAAAACACAATCTCACCACTTGTCCTCTGCTGTCGGGTCACGTGTCCTCTTTACCTGACAGTGATTTTTACGAAAATCAAAGGAGATATGGACTTGAAAAATCACTTCTTAGGTGCTTACAGTGCTCATGGCAACCAGAGTTATTACTATTATTCCTAAGCACTAGATCCTGCGTCCTGGTGACCACTGATTCAGGTGTCCTCTGTTGCTGGAAGGTTCTAGAGGAGTTCATTTCAGCAAGTGCTTGCTGAACTTGGCTCTGGAGATTCAGAAATGTCTAAAATCGTGCCTTGCCCTGGTGAGAAGTGGCTGAGGAAACAAGCAATTTCTAAAAACACAGAGTGTGGATTGGGCAGGTGTGTATGCAGCTTCCAGACAAAATGGTCTAGGCCAGTGGTCGGCAGACTGCGGCTTGTGAGCCACATGCGGCTCATTGGCCCCTTGAGTGTGGCTCTTCTACAAAATACCACGGCCTGGGTGAGTCTATTTTGAAGAAGCGGCACTAGAAGTTTAAGTTGAAACTTAAACTTAAATTTGGCTCTCAAAAGAAATTTCAATTGTTGTACTGTTGATATTTGGCTCTGTTGACTAATGAGTTTGCAGACCACCTTTTCCTGGACGTGCGTGTGAGTGTGCATGTGTGAGAGTGTGAGTAAGTGTGCATATGTGTGTGCATATATGTATCAGTGTGTGTGTATCTGAGTGTGTGTATGTGAGTGTGAGTGTCTGTGTGAGTGTAAATCTGTGTGAGTGTGTGTGAGATTGTGTGTGAATGTGTGAGAGTGTGAGAGCGTGTGAGTGTGGGTATGTGTGACAGGGTAAGTGTGTGTGTGTATGTGTGAATTTGTGTGTGTATGTGTGAATGTGTGTGTGTCACTGTGTGAGTGTATGTAAGTGTTTAAGTGTGAGAGAGTAGTGTGAGTATGTGTGAGTTTGTGAATGTGTATGTGAGTGTGTGTGAAATTGTGTGGGTGTGTGAACGTGTATGTGAGAATGTGAGTGTGTGTGTGAATGTGTGTGTCACTGTGTGAGTGTGTGTGCTTATGTGTGAGAGAGTGCTTATGTGTGAGTATGCATGCTTCATATTGTAAGTGTGATGTGTGCTGGCCGGCCTTGGCATAGGCCTGCGTGTTCTTGGCATGCTCCCTCTGACCCCTCTTGCCCCTGCCCCTAACTGGGTCCCATCGCACCTGTTCCTGCCCGAGTGGGGATTGGTTTCTAACCCCCCTGAAGGGTTAGAGCTAGAGCAGATCTTACAGATCCTCTTGCCTTATCACTAAAGCAAAGTTAGGCCATCACATTTTTTTTCTAGTGAAATCCTGATATTCATGTCAAATAAAAATAGGTCTGGCTGAACCCCAGCCAGGATGTGACCCCTTCTCAGACTACCTCCCTCCTGCCACCCACACCCTCCGTGTCTGAGCTCCTCTGGCCTGTGTGCAGATGGGAGCCGGAGTCTCTGGGACGTGACCTGGCTGACATGCAGCAGGTATGGTGAGGAAGGGGTGTGTCTGGCGCAGAGCTCCTCTCTCCCCGGGGAGGCCTCAGTCCTCATGGCCTAGACCAGTGGTCAGCAAACTGCGGCTCTCAAGCCACATGTGGCTTTTTGGCCCCTTGAGTGTGGCTCTTCCACAAAATACCACAGCTTGGGTGAGTCTATTTTGAAGAAGTGGCATTAGAAGAAGTTTAAGTTTGAAAAATTTGGCTCTCAAAAGAAATTTCAGTCGTTGTCCTGTTGATGTTTGGCTCTGTTGACTGACGGGTTTGCTGACCGGCCTAGACCCTCACCAGGTTATCCAGGCGCCACTAGAAAGGGAGGGCCTTCCAGCAGCCGCCGGCCACACCTGCCTCCAGTGGGGTCATTTGGGCTGAGAGCAGCTCAGAAATGGGGGCCCTGTGTTCCTCGATGATCCAGGGGTTTCTATCCCGCTCAGGGGCAGTCAGAGCCTAGAGTTGCCCCCCCAGTGCCCCCTTCAGCAGGGCTGCTCCCAAGTGGAAGGGGCAGCAGGGCCAGGGTTGGGGCCAGGCAGCCAATGGCTTTGCACTCTGCTGGCCATCTTTGATCTCCTCTCCCCTGCTCAGAGCAAACCACTCCCTAGCAAGACAGGCTGTGGGAGAAGGAAGCAGTTGCCCCCAGTCCCAGCCACCCCTTCCACACCACCAGACTCATGAGGGGTAGGCGAGGGGCTCCTGTCAGGGAGGCGGGCAGGCAGCTGCCAGGCCAGAGGGCCCCAGGGTCCAAGAGCCATTCTTTCACCTGCTGGGTCTGGAAGGCACCTGGGCAGGTGGACAGATTGTGTGTCTACCACGCTTTTTCCTGTGTTATGCCCCAGGCGGAGGTGGAGGACACTGTTCCTCTGCTCAGAACCTCCAGTGGTTCCTCATGGCCTCCCAACCTCAGTCCAAACTGGGCCTTAGCCAGGCAGTCAAGCCTGGGCTCTGTCACAGGCACCTCCCCCACATCCCCATCCATCCACTGGACACACACCGGGACTTCCTTACAGGCCTGGGTGCTCACAGCCATTTGCTCATCTCTGGCCCATCCTAATTCTGACTGTTGGTGAAGGCTGTCCAGTCCCAGCTCAGATGCCACCTCCTTCAGGAAGTCTTCCCTGATCTCAATTGCTCGTGATCTTTCTTCTTAAACTACCTGGACTTTTAATCTCATTAGGGGTAGATCCTTCAGGCAGTGCCTGTGTGTCTTTCTTCTTGTGCCCCCAGAGGATTTCTAAAAAGAATCCTATCTAATAAAAGAGTAATATGCAAATTACCCACAACCACAAGCCACGCCCACCAGCCACGCCCACCAGCCAATCAGGAGCAGATTATGCAAATAACCCCAACCAAGATGGCTGCCACCACTGAGAGCAGGAGGAAGGCTTGAGTTTCCCTGGCAACAGAGGAAGCCAAGCTTTCAGTCTGCCATTGCCGGCCTAGGCCTCCACTCTAGGCTACAATGTTTCAAACAGAAATGGCTGCTGCAAGGGAGCGAATAGGAGGCTTGGCTCTGCTCCAGGCTACAAAGTTTCAATTGTAGACATAGATTAATCGCAGATTCCAGGGCCTCCACTTGGGTCACTGGGGGTCATGGCCGGCCTGCAAACCTCCTCAGGCCCCTCATCCAAGCTTCCCCTCACCCAGGCTGCCCTCACTCCAAGGGAACCCCCACCCTGATTTGGGACACTCTTCAGGGCAAACCAGCTGGCCCCACCCATGCACCAGGCCTCTGTCCTATCTAATAAAAGATTGACCATCACTCCAACACACAAGAGGGCTGCCCCCATGTGGTCAAAGATCCTGCCCCCATGTGGACACAAGATGGCCATCACAAGATGGCCAGCAGGGGAGGGTTGTTGAAGGTTCCAGGCCCTGCAAGGAGGGCAGTTGTGGGCAATCAGGCCAGCAGGGGAGGGCAGTTAAGAGGGACCAGGCCTGCAAGGGAGGGCAGTTGGGGTGATCAAGCCTGCAGGGGAGGGCAGTTAGGGGTGACCAGGCAAGCAGAGGAGGGAAGTTGGGGGCAAACAGGCTGGCAGGGGAGCAGTTAAACATCAATTAGGCTGGCAGCGTAGTGGTTAGTGGTGATCAGGCCGGCAGGCAGAAGCAGTTAAGGGCAATCAGGGAGGCAGGCAGGTGAGCAGTTTGGAGCCAGCAGTCCTGGATTGTGAGAAGGATGTCTGACTGCCCGTTTAGGCCAGATCCTACCAGGATCGGGCCTAGACAGGCAGTCGGACATACCTCGAGGGGTCCCAGATTGGAGAGGGTGCAGGCTGGGCTGAGGAACATCCCCCACTTTCCGTACACGAATTTTGTGCTCCGGGCCTCTAGTAAATGAATAAAACACATTAGGGCTCAGTTTCCTTGTCTGAAAATTGGAAGACCCCACAGGGTTGTTGTGAAGATTAAATACTTAATCAGCATTGAGCAGGCTTCCCAGAGCCGGTGGCACTGGTGGCAGCAACCCCAGGAAGTGCTGCTTCGTGATCGCTGCAGCCGCAGAGGCACACTGCTGGCGGAGATGGCAGGAGGGAAGGCAGGGGGTGGTCTCCTGAGCGAGGTGGTGGGGCCTTCTCGTTCCCGTGATGGTTGCACTCATCTGGGGATTAGGGGACAGGGTCCTGGTCAGCTAGAGGCTCTTTTTGGGGGCCATCTGACCTAAAACGCTCCCATTTCATGGGGTGGACCGAAGAGCTCCTGTTTCTCAAGGCACAAAATGTTGCCCAGAATTCGCACTGATAGGAAGCGCCCCCCCACCCCCCGCCCCTGTTTCGTAAAAATCAACGCGAACCAAAGTGGCTCACAGGTCCGGAAATAATGACCACCCGGTATTATGACAACATCCCCCAGCTCAGAGTACCTTCCTCTACCCCTGGGCCGTGTGGCCTCGCCTCACTGCCGATTCCTGGCACGCTGTGGCATGTGGGCTCGTAATAGACTCGGAGTTCTCATCTGAATTGACCAGATTTCACTGGAATGATAGTGTGTGCGGGCATCAAGGGTGGCACTTTGCACCATTATCTCCTCTAGCCTGCCCGCAGCCCAGTGAGGCGTTCCCAGGCTCAGTTTACAGACAGGGAAACTGAGTCAAAGACGACTCGGGCCTTCTTTGAGTCATGCAGGCCACACGGGCAGCATGGAGGCTTCGGGGCCGGAGGCTGCACAGGCATGCCACCCCCACTGCACCGCGTGCCCAGTCCTGGCCGCACACCTTTCCCCGGGAACCGCGCACAAGGCCATGCCGAGGCAGGGACCCCTGGCTCCCAACTCTGGGGGTCCAGGCGTCTGATTATTTCCATGCTCCCAGGGAATATGCAGGGTATATGTGTCCCAGCAATCCAAACTGGGCCGAAAGGTTGAGATGCCTGTATAAAAAGAGGAAGGGAAAGGAGGGGGGGAGGAGAAGAGGGAGGAGAGAGAGAGGGGGAGAAAGACAGAGAGGGGGAGGGAGAGAGAGAGAGGAGTGAGAGAGGGAGAGAGGGGGAGAGAGAGGGAGAGAGAGGGGGAGAAAGGGAGAGAGGGAGACAGAGAGAGAGAGAGAGGGAGAGAGAGAGAGGGAGAAAGAGAGAGAGGGAGAGAGAGAAAGAAGAAGAGAGGGAAAGAGAGCGAGAGAGAAAGAGAGGGAGAGGGAGAGGGGGAGAGAGAGAGAGAGAGAGAGAGAGGGGAGAGAGAGAGAGAGAGAGAGAGAGAGAGAGAGAGAGAGGAACATCAACCTGTTTTTGCACTTTTGCTGCATTCGTTGGTTGCCTCTTGCATGTGTGCTGGTCGGAGACAGAAGCTGCGCCTGCGCATCCGAGATGCTCAGACCCGCTGAGCATCAGCCAGAACTCCTGTGCGTCAATTAAAACACTTCCCGGCAGCTCCGGTGCAGAGCAGGGCTGGGCTGTTCTCCCGGGCTCCTCACTGCACCTTGGCACCTCCTGCGCTCATGGCTGAGCGACTTGCTAAGCTGGGGAAGGCGGAAGGTGCTTCTCTGGGCTCTGAGTTGTTTATCCGTCATTCCTTCTGTCCCAAAGGCCTTGGCTCTGGAAGAAACCGCCTTTGGTTGGTGTGAGAATCACAGTCACTGGGTTAGGCATATGCCTCACAGTTCACATGGACCACACAGAGGTCAGGGACCCCTTCCACTCCCATGGGGTCACCCCCAAGCTGCCTCCACGGCCAATCCCAAACCCCCTCCCCCTCCCCCCCACGGCCACTCAACACCCCCCTCAACCCCATGGCCACTCAATACCCCCTCCCCTCATCCCCACGGCCACTCAACACCCCCCTCAACCCCATGGCCACTCAATACCCCCTCCCCTCCCCCCCACGGCCACTCAACACCCCCCTCCCCTGCATTGCACGTGCTGTCTCGGGGAGGCCTGTCCTGCCCCCTGCTGGTCTTGCAGGCTCTGCCTCTCGCTGAGCTGCCCAGAGGTGAGCTGTGCCCACAGCACCCAGTGTGGCTGGAGGCTCTGCTGATGGTCTTCTGGGAAGAGCACAGAGCCCTGAGCCGTGGCCCCGTGGGCACGAGGTGCTGACGCCGCCAGGGAGGGGGCGAGGGAGTGCACGCAGGGCCATGTTCAGACGCTCACATGGCCAGCTCCCCGCACCAGCCGGCCCAGGGCGGCCCCACGCAGTCTGTGCCCTCCCGGCAGAGTGAGAAGTGATGCGCTTCTGCCCATTCTTCTCCCAAGACCCACGTGGCACACGACCTTCCCTGGGCTCAGCGTGGAGTCCACTCTTAAGTAGACCGAGCTCCCTGGGGGCCTTGCCCGGCGGCTGGCTCCGTCCGTCCGTCCATCCATCCGTCCATCCGTCCTTCTCATTGCACTCTCTCTCTCTGCAGCTCAATGTGGTCAACGGGCTCAGCATTTCCGAGGACGTCAAGCCCCTGGCCGGGCTCCCGGGGCTCGGGAACATGAGCTACCCATCCACCAGCCCCGGGCCGCTGGCCAAACACATCTGCGCCATCTGCGGGGACAGGTCCTCAGGTGGGTGCGCTTGTGGCCGACGCCTGGGGGTGGGGAGCGGTGGGAGGGAGCTGGCTCTCTCAGCACAAACTGCCCTGGCGGCTGGGCCACGGGACCTGGAATGCGGAGCAGGTGGTGATGGAGATTGTGACGGGTCCCCCAGAGCCGCCACCAGGCCTCGGCCGCAGCTCCCAGCCCACGCCGTTGCGGGAGGAAGCGCTGGCACCGGTTCCTTTCCCCGTGGGCAGGAGCGTGGAGCACTCGGTCAGAGCCGCTCCGTGCAGAGGTGGATAATGCTTTCAGGGGGCTCCCGGCGTCTTTGGGCCTCACTCTGGGGAATGTCAGTGAGGCTGAGGGCCTCCTGCAAGAAGGATAAATCCTTTTACTAAGTACACTGCGGTCTAATGGAGACAGAGCACCTGTTTAACTAAATACTGAGTTGCCTGATACAATAAATGCAAACAAACCTAAGCTCAGAACCTTTCTAATATCGCTCCTGGAATTGGTGGCCCCGAGGGACGGCCCAGAGGGGCACTCAGACAGACGCTGGGGCTCAGTGTGGGTGGGACAGGCCCTGGGGCTCAGTGTGGGTGGGACAGGCCGTGGGGCTCAGTGTGGGTGGGACAGGCTCTGGGGCTCAGTGTGGGTGGGACAGGCCCTGGGGCTCAGTGTGGGTGGGACAGGCCCTGGGGCTAAGTGTGGGTGGGACAGGCCGTGGGGCTCAGTGTGGGTGGGACAGGCCCTGGGGCTCAGTGTGGGTGGGACAGGCCCTGGGGCTCAGTGTGGGTGGGACAGGCCCTGGGGCTCAGTGTGGGTGGGACAGGCTCTGGGGCTCAGTGTGGGTGGGACAGGCCCTGGGGCTCAGTGTGGGTGGGACCGGCCCTGGGGCTCAGTGTGGGTGGGACAGGCTGTGGGGCTCAGTGTGGGTGGGACAGGCCGTGGGGCTCAGTGTGGGTGGGACAGGCCGTGGGGCTCAGTGTGGGTGGGACAGGCTCTGGGGCTCAGTGTGGGTGGGACAGGCCGTGGGGCTCAGTGTGGGTGGGACAGGCCCTGGGGCTCAGTGTGGGTGGGACAGACTCTGGGGCTCAGTGTGGGTGGGACAGGCCGTGGGGCTCAGTGTGGGTGGGACAGGCTCTGGGGCTCAGTGTGGGTGTGACAGGCCGTGGGGCTCAGTGTGGGTGTGACAGGCCGTGGGGCTCAGTGTGGGTGGGACAGGCTGTGGGGCTCAGTGTGGGTGGGACCGGCCGTGGGGCTCAGTGTGGGTGGGACAGGCCGTGGGGCTCAGTGTGGGTGGGACAGGCCCTGGGGCTCAGTGTGGGTGTGACAGGCCGTGGGGCTCAGTGTGGGTGGGACAGGCCCTGGGGCTCAGTGTGGGTGTGACAGGCCCTGGGGCTCAGTGTGGGTGGGACAGGCCGTGGGGCTCAGTGTGGGTGGGACAGGCCCTGGGGCTCAGTGTGGGTGGGACAGGCCCTGGGGCTCAGTGTGGGTGGGACCGGCCCTGGGGCTCAGTGTGGGTGGGACAGGCTGTGGGGCTCAGTGTGGGTGGGACAGGTC
Source organism: Antrozous pallidus (assembly GCA_027563665.1). Classification (NCBI taxonomy): domain Eukaryota; kingdom Metazoa; phylum Chordata; class Mammalia; order Chiroptera; family Vespertilionidae; genus Antrozous; species Antrozous pallidus. The sequence goes on from CM050527.1 coordinate 42,940,621, forward strand.
GTGGGGCTCAGTGTGGGTGGAACAGGCTCTGGGGCTCAGTGTGGGTGGGACAGGCCCTGGGGCTCAGTGTGGGTGGGACAGGCTCTGGGGCTCAGTGTGGGTGGGACAGGCTCTGGGGCTCAGTGTGGGTGGGACAGGCTGTGGGGCTCAGTGTGGGTGGGACAGGCTCTGGGGCTCAGTGTGGGTGGGACAGGCTGTGGGGCTCAGTGTGGGTGGGACAGGCTGTGGGGCTCAGTGTGGGTGGGACAGGCTGTGGGGCTCAGTGTGGGTGGGACAGGCTCTGGGGCTCAGTGTGGGTGGGACAGGCTGTGGGGCTCAGTGTGGGTGGGACAGGCCCTGGGGCTCAGTGTGGGTGGGACAGGCCCTGGGGCTCAGTGTGGGTGGGACAGGCCCTTTAGCTCAGTCTGGGGCTGGACCAGCACTGGGGCCTCTTGAGGGCCATCTTTGCTTCCTGCCCAGGAATAGGCTAGTTTCCGGGTTGGGGGTGGTGGAGGGGGGACAAGAAGGGGTGAAGGGCAGGCACACACATGGCTGTTCTCCCCACAGGCAAGCACTACGGCGTGTACAGCTGTGAGGGCTGCAAAGGCTTCTTCAAGCGGACGATCCGCAAGGACCTGCTGTACACCTGCCGGGACAACAAGGACTGCCTCATCGACAAGCGCCAGCGCAACCGCTGCCAGTACTGCCGCTACCAGAAGTGCCTGGTCATGGGCATGAAGCGGGAAGGTGGGCCCCCTGGGCGCAGGCCCAGAAACACGTGGGGACGTGCGGCAGAGGCAGGGCCCCTGGGGAGAAGGTGGAGGGGCAGCTGCAGTGGCCACAGTCAGATGTGCTTCGCTGCTGAGAAAATGTGTCCCCAGAGGAGAGGGCGCGGCAGCTTCCTGTTCCCCAACCCCTTGCCTCCCTGGTGCTCAGATGATGCCCAATCTGGACCCTCCAGTGGGCAGAGAGCAAATCTGAGGCCCGAGTGTGAGGGCCCTGGTGCCCTCCCTGCAGGGGGCTGGCAGACAGACTAGGTGGGGCCCCGTCTCCCCTCTCATCCTGTGCCTCCCTCTGGGGAACCGGCGAGTCCACACTCTGCTGACACGCTTGGCGGCTGCAGGTCCCCTGACGTGGGTGTTGCCCTGTCTTTGGGGTCATGGCATCACCGGTCACCAGGCTTAGCCGCCTCCGTCAGGAAGGCCTCGGGCATGCACTTTTAAGTCAGGACATCTTCCCAGGTGCGGGCGGTCAGCTGCATTGTTGCAGTGAGAAAAGCTCCAAAGTGCTTTCTGTTCATCTGTGAGAGCCGTCGAGCAGCACAGACACATTGGCCGGGCCACTGACTGACTAGCAGACCGTGGTACGTGGTGTCCACGGCGACCGTGGTTTCCGTGTGCGAGGCCTGCCTGTCGGAAGCGAGTGCGGGGGTGCAGTCAGTCCCGGTGGCGCCTCAGCCTGTGAGGAGGGCGGCCCTGACACCCACGGACGAGGCAGGGAGAGGGTCTGAGTCCCTGCTGAGAGAGGCTGCGGAGGACTGAGCTCCGGGAGCCTCAGCGTGTGGAAGGAGAGTGATCTATTCAGCTGTTCGCCGGCGGGCCGGGGGTCGGGCAGTGTGAGCCAGGCGAGGGGAGTGTGTCCCAGGCCCTGCCTGTAACCAGCGGAGGGCAGGCCCGCCGTCTCCTGAGCAGGACTTGCCCCAGGCTCCTCCCTGCCGGGCTCACACCTGGGACCAAATTCCCCACCCCCACCCCCACCCTTATCCCCACTCCCACCCCCCCCCCCACCCTCACCCCCACCCCCATTCCCGCCACCCTGGTGTCCAAGATTCTCAGATTGGCAGACCCAAACCTGGGCTCCTGATACTCCGGCTCTCAGTTTCCCCTTGTAGAAAATGGCCATTTCCCAGCCGCTCAGACCAGAAACCACTGGACACCCTGTTTCTCTGACACCACACTTGAGGGGTGAGCCATATCTCTCCCTCAAGCTGGGTCTTGAGTTGTTCTGTTCTCCCTGCTCCCCCCGCTTTCACCACAGTCCCGGCCACCTGGCTCTGCAGGCCGATCGCTCCTCCTGGGGCTGCTCCTGGCTCCCACCCCTGTCTGTGAGGGCGCCCGGAGGGCAAGGCCCATGGGTCAGGCCCACTTCCCCTCCGGGCCTCCCGCCCTCAGTGCCACAGGCTGGGAGAGGGAGGCAGGAGAGGGGGAGGGGCGCGGGGGGGCACTCTGCTCCACTCTCTGGCTCTCTGCTCTGCCACTGCCCTGAGGCCAGCACTTGAGACTGATGACCCACAGCACTGCCCACCGGCCAGAGGGCTGGTGTCTGCGAGCGCTCAACCCCAGGGTGGGTGAGACCGAATCCAGGTTGATGTGTTAAGTGCATATGGTTGAACTAAAGCAGCAATTTCAACTTTTTTCATCTCACAGCACACATTAACTAATTACTAAAATTCTGTGGTACACCACAAAACGTATTATTTTTTTTGGCTAACCAGACCAAAAAAAGGTATAATTTTGATTCATTCACACTGGATAGCTACTTCCGTTTGATTGGTGGGCAGTGTGTTGTAAGGCGGGACATGGGTCTATTTAAGGTCACCCGGCGCCCCCTGGATGTGCCCTGATGTGGCCGCAGCTCAGAATGCCTGCCGAACAGAAGATGCCCCAAGAGCAGACTGGCTCCTGGCTCAGGGCAGCATGCTCCGTGGCCCCGGTCATGCCAGTCATGAGAATGGCGGGTAGAGCGCCCTTCGAGTCCAGGTCCCTTCCTGTGAGGCCTGCAGGGGATTTTCCTCGAGAGCCTATCGAGGCTCCCCCGACCTGCTTTCCCAGATTTTAACCTTGAAAAATTAATACAAGACGTATTCAACTGTAACCAGCAAATGCAGCTGGTAATAAGGGGTGTGACAGTTCTGCGTGCTGGCAGTCAGTGAGGGCCGGGGGACAGGAAGGAGGGGAGGAGGGCAGACCCGGAGGAGGAAGACCAGTCAGGAGAGGGGACAGGCCCGGGCAGAAGCCAGGGAAAAAGAGCGGCGGGAAGAGGCAATACCCACCCTGTGAACTTTTTGTAATTATCTCATTTAATCCTCACCAGACAACCCCAGTCCAGGACCACGGCTCCCCCTTCCCACCCAGGGAAGCGGAGGCTTGGCAGGGGGAGGGCTGTGTCTGATGTCACTTAGCCAGACAGTGGAGGCCATTTTTGAAAAGATGGCTTTGACCCCAGCACACTGCTTATCTTCTCTCTCCTGCTCTCTCCTCTCCTTTCCCTGCCCCTGCTTTATCCTCTCTCCTTGGTTCCTGGCTCCCGCCTTCCCAACTGGCCCCACCCCATCACTGAAGACCGTTTTGTTTTCCCGGGGCTGCGTGGTGGGCGCCCCAGGGGCTGAGGAGTGGAGACCTACCCCCTCCTCCTCTTCTAGAAGACCAGGGACCTCGCTTGCAGGACAGATCAGAGGTCTCGCCAGGATTCCAGTCCACTCTTGAGCCAGTGGGCTGCCAGCCCCTCAGAGAGGAGCTTGGGGCGTGGACAGAGGCAGGAGGGAGGGAAGCGAGAGGCCGGAGGGGCCAGCGGAGCGGCCAGGTGAGTCGCTGGGTCCCCGGCGAGCCACCAGCTTAGTGACTGTTTCCTTTATCTTGGGCCTTGAGCAGGGCTGCAGTCTGCTGTGCTCCAGAGCGAGGGGTGGACAGCAGTGCTTTCTGGGGTGGACACCACTGAGAGGCTGTTCTCTGGCTGCAGGCCAGGGCCTGCGGCAGCCTCACCCCATGCACAGACCCAGGGGCGCAGGGGGCGGGGGGCCAGGAGGCTGGAAACGCTCAGCTTGGAGGCAGGGTCATTGCAGCTCCAGCTTCGCTCGGTTTTGCCCTACCCCTCAACCCCCCAGTTAGCCTCGGGCCTACAATGCCATCTGGGTGACTACCTCCCTCCCCACTTACGAACCCCCCAGGGCCCCGAAGAGCATCTCTGATGAGGTCAGGTGACCAGCACAAGGTGCTGCCCGGGCAGGCTGATGGGATGTGAGGCCACGGCTGCTGCCTGGGCCCTGACGGGGCAGGAGGGCAACGTGAGACGCCTCCCTCCGCCCCGCAAGCTCCCGGCTCACTGGAGGGCAGCGGGGGGGCAGAGGGGCCGCGGGCACAGGAGAGCGGCTCCTGAAGAGAGGGCAGATCGGAGGTGGTCAGAGCTTCAGGGCAGACTTCCCAGGGTCGTCACCACCCCGACTATGGAGGACATGGCTCCAGGCCCGAGTATGCGCACAGGTGTGAGCAGGTAGCATCTGTCAGCACCATGACACCCCGACTCAGCACTGAGGTGACGCCCACCTTACACACAGGAGGCATAGGCAGGCCGCCCCTTCCCACCGCTATCCTGGCACCGGGTGCCATCTGCGTGTCCTCCGTGTGCCAGCCGTGCAGGAAGAGAGGCAGAGGAGCCGGGAGCGGGCGGAAAGCGAGGCCGAGTGCGCGGGGAGCACCCACGAAGGCATGCCCGTGGAGAGGATCCTGGAGGCGGAACTAGCCGTGGAGCCGAAGACAGAGTCCTACGGCGACATGAGCACGGACAGCTCGGTATGGCCCGGGTGCCGGCCACTCCCGGCCTGAGGCCGGGGCGGTGGTGACGCGGAGGGTGTGCTGGGGCCCCGGCTCCAGCCTCAGAGCCTGTCCCGTTTCAGACCAACGACCCTGTCACCAACATCTGCCACGCGGCCGACAAGCAGCTGTTCACCCTTGTCGAGTGGGCCAAGCGCATCCCCCACTTCTCGGGCCTCACGCTGGAGGACCAGGTCATTCTGCTCCGTGCAGGTAGGGCTGTCGGGTCCTTGGTTCTTGGGACAATCCCGGGCTGCCGTTGGGAGTTCCCTGCGGGACGCTGAATCTGCCGTGCCGTGCGCCACGCCGATGGTGGGATCGCTGATCGCTCGCCGCGCTAGTGACCCCCACAGACACCAGCGTCTCTGAGCCTTCCCCACCCCCCAGTGACAGCTAACAGTGCTGGCCCCATTCCATGTTCAGTCCATAGTTGCTAATTGACAGGGGAAGCAGAGCCCTGTCCTCAAGCTGCCTGCCAGGCTGCACTGGGAACCCCGGTTTTCACCTCCCTAGATTTGCGACTCGCCTTTGTCCCCCCGTGATTTCTACAAAGCGAGACTGGCCCCTCACGGCCTCGTCTCGTCCCGCAGGGTGGAACGAGCTTCTGATCGCCTCCTTCTCCCACCGCTCGGTCTCGGTCCAGGACGGCATTCTCCTGGCCACCGGGCTGCACGTGCACCGGAGCAGCGCCCACAGTGCCGGCGTGGGCTCCATCTTTGACAGGTTGTCTTCTGCGTCGTTGTGTGTGCGCACGTGTATGTGCCTTCATATGTGCATGTGTGGCGTGCGTGCATGTGTGCACATGTGCTGTGGGCAGTGATGGGATGTGGATGGACAGAGCCCAGAGCCGCCCATGGCTAGAAGCAGAGCCCAGGATACCAGTGAGAATGTGGGCCTGGAGGCTGAGGGAGGATGAAGAGAAAGGCGGAGACTGCGAGGTGGAGCGGGTCAGCACCAGAGCAGTCGTGGGCAAATGGGGGACCCGTGACCCCTGTGGCATCAGAGGAGAGGCTGGTTGTTGGCACGACCTGCTAACTTGGGGGTGGGCATGTTGGCCTCTCCTCGGGGCAGGATGGGCAGGGCGCCAGGACCAGACCCGAGGAGGCAGGCCAGCACCTCAGGTCAGGTGGTGACGACCTCTGTCTGGGGTTCTGCACCCTAACTGCTGCTGGGGGAATCAGCCATGCGCTCAGGGAGTGAGTGAAATGAGAGGTGGATGGCTCAGGTGAGAGGATGGAGGACAGGAGAGAGGAGGTCTCTGTCCAAATGCAAGGCTCCCCTGGCCCCTCCCAGTTCAATCACAGTCGGTCCGTGGCCACGTGAGTTCCACCTGACTCCTCCTGAGTCATTCCCACCACGTGGTCCACGCCTGGTCCTCTGTGGGCTCCTCCCCCGTCCTGGCCTGCAGGCTTCTCCGCTCACTGCGTGCTGTCCCACTGTGTTCCCCACATGCAGGCCCTCTGCTCGGCCTGTTGCATTTCCACTGATTTCCAACCTCAGGCTGCCTCTCTAGCCTGAGTCACCGCCACCTGTGTGCCCTTGGACTTGGCTCAGGCCATTCCTGGCTTTGGACTGCTGTGTGTATTTCCGTGTCTGAGTTCGGGGGCCGCACCTCACTCCCCGGTGCATCGTCTGCCAAAGGGGCGGGTGCATGGAGATGCCACTCATGCTCACTGTCCTGATCTCATAGTTGCCTGTCATGTTTCCTGGGAACAGAGTCCTTACCGAGCTGGTCTCCAAAATGAAAGACATGCAGATGGACAAGTCGGAGCTGGGGTGCCTGCGTGCCATCGTGCTGTTTAACCCAGGTGAGGCGTGGTGCGGCGCCGGGCCTCCAGCTCCGCCAGGGCAGGGACGCAGGGCCAGGAGACCATCCCGGGTGGGGCCCAGGGCCAGCTCCTCATGGCTCCCACTCCCAGCACTGTCTTGGAAAGTCCTGAGGGGATGCGGGTGTTTGAGTCGGGGGAGAGGGAAGATGGCAGTGGCCTTGGGTGGCAGTGAGGGAGGTGGTCAGAGTGGTCAGAGTCAGCATGGAATTTCAGGCAAAGTCCACAGGATTTGCCGATGCATTAGGTGTCAACGTGCCGATGTGGGAGGAAGAGAGGTGTTAGGTAAGTTCTCAGAGCTGTTGGCTTCGTTTCTCTGAACAGACAGGAAAGTGGAGTTCTCATTGATGAAAACGGGGCGTGGGTTGGGGGTGGGAACCAGAACTCTGTGTCTGGGCTGGTGCCTGGAGGCTGGGGAGAGGAAGATTCAGAAAGCACCCGAGAAGGAACACCAGGGAGATGGGGTGGGAGCAGAGATGGTGTCCTGGTGTCCTGCAGGCAGGAAGAGGAGGTGTCAGGAAGAGGGGCGTGGTGGTGGGGAGGGGGAATGTGCTCTGGGATCTGTAGTTGGTGCTCACTTCACTGATGTGGGACCTGGTCTCTGGCTTTGTACCATCTCATCATTGAGTCCATGTTTAGCACACAGTAGGCCCACCCGTGAAGGGACTGTCTCTGGAAAGGCACAGATGAGGTCAAACTCCTCCTGGGAGTGGGTGGTGGGCACTTCAGCCCTGCAGTCTGGGGTGTTTCCCGGTTGCTCCCTCCCGTGGGCGTCTGGTGACTCCAGGGGAACTGGCCTGCGGGTGGGGCTGCCTCTGCGGAAGGCGTCACCGGAGCTTAAATCAGTCGTCTGTTCCAGATGCCAAGGGTCTGTCCAACCCCTCCGAGGTCGAGGCGCTTCGGGAGAAGGTCTATGCCACCCTCGAGGCCTACACCAAGCAGAAGTACCCGGAGCAGCCCGGCAGGTGAGGCGCTGGCGGCCTGGCCGCATCGACAGCCCGTGGGCGGCGGTGCGGTCGAGATGGTTCTCAAACGGGACTTAATCTCCTCCGCGAGCTCAGGAAGCAGAGCCAGGCCGCGCCGACAGAGGCCTGTCTTTAGGCACCGGACGCACAAGCAAGTGCATGAGTGTGTGGGTCTCATTACCTCTGATTTCTAACCAGTCACCGAGCTCAGAAAGGTCAGGAGCTGGTGTGCAGGGGGAGGGTGTGTGTGTGTAAATGTGTGTGTGTGTGTGTGGTGGGGGGGAGGATGGTGGCGGCTGGACAGGAGCCCAGTGGTGCCAAAGGGTTGGGATTGCCAGGGACTGCATTGCTCTGCCTGCCCCGCACCCCCTGCTGGAGACGGCTCTGGTAGCCAGCAGAGGTGACCTTGGTCCCGGCTGCCCTGGTGGCCTCCAGCGAGCACTGGTCTGGGCCTGGGCTCCTTGTCTGAAAAGGACGTTGGCCAGGACTGGCCGTCACCCATCCAGGACCAGGCCATTGAACTCTTTTCTCAGACCTTTCCCCAGAAGCAGTAAATGAGAGTTCCCCTCGTCAGCCAGCTCACATATCAAATCTCACAGGAAACAGAAAGAAAAACTTGAAAAACTGCCTTGAAGACATCAGTTTTGGTGTTAGCATTACTTATCTAGGCTCCCAGTTCTCGCCAGGGACTCGGTGAGGGCTGATTTCTGCGAAGCCATTTTCCTGGCTCGGCACCAGTATCTGTTCGCTGGCCAGAGAGGCTGAGCCACTGTCTGTCAGAGGCTTGAGCCGCTCCAAGCGGTGGGTCTCAGCCAGTGGGCACAGTAACAGGTGTGTGTGTGTGGGGGACAGGGCTGCAGACCTCCCAAATGCCACCAGAGAGCAAAACCCAGGCTCCATGCTTACTTGCGAATCAGTCCGCTGCTGGAAGAGGGGACTGAGCACCCCACCCCGGCCCAGCTGCTTCCTTCCTGCTCCATGCACCTCCGAACGGCTAGGTCGAGGAATGCATGAGGCCAGAGTGGTGAGGGATCACAAAGTTACTTGATCATCTGCACGTCAGGTGGCTGAGCCTGGACGGCTCCAGGCCCAGTGAGGGGAGTCAGCAGCTTTTAAAGGACTTCTGGTGGGATTTTTTTGGGTGGAGACTTCTTTGTGCCAATCTGGGGGGGGGGGGGGGCAATGGAATGTGGCCGCAGCAAGTGAAATGTGGTCTCAGCAAAGGCAATGTCCGCAGTGAAATGGCCTGACAAGCCAGTTCCCGGGGGAGGGGTATCAACTCAAGTGCTCCGTCAAACCTCGCAGAACCAGAGATGGGGGCTGTGGCAGCCCCTCCCTCTGGAAAGACCCTACCCTTCGCTCACTTCCATTGGTGAGAACTTGGCCACATGGCCACCCATTGCCATAGCCAGGGAGGGAGGGCAGGGGGTCGGCGAACAGACAGGAGCGTTTCCTGCTGCAGGTGAGACTGAAGGGCCCAACACCAGCCTGGTGCCCATGCCCTCGGCCTGGGGGATCCTGCCGAACGCAGCCCTAAGGCAACCTACCCGTTTGTGAGCACACACTGTGTGCAGGCGCTGGGGGAAGCGCACCCACAGCCACCTCAGAATGGCTCTAGTCGTGTTCTTTATCTTAAGCCAACAAACTAACCAACCAAAAACAAGCTAGCACCTACCCCAAACCCAACAACAAAATACACACCCCTTATTATGAAGGCAGAGCAAGCTTTGGCAGGAGACAAGGGGAATATTTTTCACACATCAAACAGGTAGTAAAAGTTGTTGTGAATTTGGGGGTATATTTCCTTTCAGTCTCCTTTGTAGACAAGGAGCATTTACAGTCTGAAGCTACACAGCCTGGCGGGCTCCCTCCCTCCCACAGACAATTCAGGCGTTTCATCAAGTGTTAAAAACCACGTTATCGCTTCCCACGACTGTAGGACTTCACAGGGGGATGTGTCCTGATGTATTTAGTCACTGGCCCGGCTTGGCATTCCTGCTGTTTCTAATGACTGTCACTTAAAAAATGCTGCAACTTGCCTGTTTTTCCCAGAAGGGGCTGCCAGGGGCCTGGCATGGGCAGAGTTTGGGAGTTCAGGGAGGGGTGCAGAGGCTGGGCTCCTGGGTGTCCCTTGGATGTGGACACACAAGGTGACCACCCTGAGGCTGAGCAGCGCCATCAGGGCTGGCCCTGAGCTCAGCCAGGTAGGAAAGTGCTGAAGTCACTTCTGGTTTGCAGAAAAGTGGGGAGGGCATCCAGGTGGGGGAGGCCTGGCTCTCAGTGGTGCAGTGCTGCCACCGCGTGGACACTTCAGAATCTGCACCACTGGGCCTCGCCGCCCATGGGGCAGACTCCAGAGGCGGGGCAGACTCCAGAGGCGGGACAGCAGGCAGACCCCTGGCTGTGACTGTGAGCCTTTCAGTTCCATGGTCCCCATCTCCGCTCCGTCATCCAGGACAGACGGCAGAGAGAGCCATAGTACAGCACACTCAGCAGGTTCCAAACTGCAAAACCGGCGTTTTCAGAGTGAAACAGCATTTCCAGAGTTAGTCTAACTTTGCACTTTATAGAGAAGCCGTCTCCTTTGCCAAATTCTGTAAACGCCTCTGTGTGGCCGCCCAGGCTCAGCCTCCCCTTCACCCACCCGCACATTGCCGCACGCGACACCTTTCCCTCGCACTCAGGGGTTGTGACCACACGTTGGGAGGTTTGTGTTGGCCTTGGTACAGATTTCAGTTTTTCCATGTAGAGAAGCAACTGGTGCCGGTCTATTTTCCTTATGCGGACACACGTCCCTCTGGCGGGAACACAGAAACACATGTTTTCGGGATGCTAAGATTCCCACGGGAACTCTTCTCACCGGAAGTGTCCCCTTTAAGAAGATACCGCCCCTCCAGCCTTTTCTGATGCCCCCTGGGGCTAGGTTCTCTGTGCCCTCACCCCTGCCAGGCTCCCTAATCATCACAGGGAGTCCAGAGGCCTGGCCCCTGGCCCTGCCCTGCGGCCCCGGGGCCCTCACCCTCCAGGTCTCCGCAGGTTCGCCAAGCTGCTGCTGCGCCTGCCCGCCCTGCGCTCCATCGGCCTGAAGTGCCTGGAGCACCTCTTCTTCTTCAAGCTCATCGGGGACACGCCCATCGACACCTTCCTGATGGAGATGCTGGAGACCCCGCTGCAGGTCACCTGAGCCCCCCACCGGGGGGAGCTCTGGGCAGGCGTGTGGGGACCCGTCCTGCCCACGCTCCTGCACTCCCACCTGACCCCTTCCTGCTCCTGGAACGTGATGTTTATAATAAAGAAACCTTTCTACACACCGGCCTGCAGAGGTGGTTTTGAATGTCAGAGGACAGCCTTCCTTCTCTCTAAGGGGCCTGAGCCTTTCCGGAAGTTCTTGGAAAGCTAACGTGGCCTCTGTACACATGAGTGGTTCGCATTGTTTTTCACTTCCGGGGGAAAGCGAGGGGATGAGCAGTGACATCACACAGCTGACCTCCGTGCTGAGTGAACATCCCAGAGTGGGAGCGATGCCCGGGTGGGGTGCGAGGGTGGGCCCAAGGGCAGCCCCTGCAGGGATTGGGAAGAAACCCTGTGTTTCAGAGACAGCTGGCTTTCCTGTTTGTTTTTTCCTCCTAAGAATAATAAGCAGAGAGAGCCTCGTCCGATGGGGGGCATCAAGTATAAGGCCAAGCAAGGATGGTCTCTTGACAGGGAAGTTTCTTGGGGAAGACCAGAGTCCAACCACTTTAATTTCCGTTATTACCTAACCCCACGTCACCTGCTCTTAGAAGGAAAGAGAGAACCTCCCAGCTCTCGCCCTTAGAGCCCTACTGTGTGCAGACCTGTGCTCCAGGAGGGCAGGGCTGTCTGTCTGATGTCACAGGTCCTCTCCCCTGCCCCCATCTCTTCCCCAGCTTCTACAAGGCACCTCCATGCCTGCAGGAGCCAGGGCTGGGCTCCACTCACAGCTCCTGAGTGCACATCGCCCTGCTGCCTCTGGCTGGCAGGGAGGCTGAGGCGGGGCTGCCACAGCACTTTGCACTCCCTAGGGCCATGATGGCAAACCTATGACACGTGTGTCAACACTGACACATGTAGCCATTTTCGATGACATGTGACCGCATGCGGTCGCATACAGAGAAGTATGGGCCACATGCTGAGAAGGACATTTCATCCTCGGCTACTGCACGGCCAGGTGCAGTAGCCGAGGATGAAACATTTGCTGTAGTGTAGTGTAGACACTCTGTGCCAGAGATCTGTAGGGCAAAACAATAGAATTCTGGCACAGAACCTCTAGTTCTGGGACTTCCGGTTAGGCCCTTAGGGGATCTTTGACCTCACGTCCTGCTGGCAGAGCAGGGAGCAGCGGAATGCTGCGGGGGACACATCTCTGGGGTCCCTGTGATCGCCATTACCAGCAACCACATAACCACAGCAACCATCATCCAATCTACTGTTCTGGAGTGTCGTGGATTTCTAATTGACCATCATTACTGAGATAAGTGAGGGGGAGGCTGGGAGAGGTGAGGGCCTGTGCTATGGGTGCCATTTCCTGCCATTAGAAATAGCGGCAGCCATCTTAATTTATATAAGGAATCACTTTGCAGCATAGTGCAGACTCGATTTCACCACTATTACTGTTGTGCATCCTTATTAACCCCTATTTCTGCTCATTAATCCTGCCCTTTCCTAAAAGACAGTTACATGTGCCATCTTGTGGTCAGTTAGGCTAGTTAACCTCTAATTGCCTGCAGGGCTAACAGGCTATCTATAATTCTATCTTCTGTCACTGCCTGCTGATGGAGAATGCAAAAAATAAACAACCAAGGTTAAGTAAAGGAAGTGGTAGTAGCAGTAGCTGACCCTTTCAAGAGACATGGACCGAGATGTATAGCATTATAGAAAAAAATGGCAGACCATTTTGCCTTCTATGTACTGAAATGGTAGTAAGTAGAATGTGGAATATAAATAGACATTTTGAAACTAATCATTCCAGCTCTTGAAAAAAAGCGAGGATGAAAGGAAAGAATACATTTCCACGCAGCTACACCTTTATAAGAACCAATGTAATTCCATCCTTAAATTTATAAAAGGCTCTACAAATTTAACATCTGCAAGTCTGAGCATTGCTCACTCCATAGCTCAGTACGGAAAGGCACTCAGTGAGGGAGAATTTATTAAAGAAACTCTACTGAGATGTGCACCAATTCTATTTCGTGATATGCAGAATAAAGATGCAATTATAAAGAGAATATCTGAGTTACCACTCAGTAGAATATCATAAAAGACTGAATAATGAGACTGAACACAAACATACAACATCAATTAAAGAGAGACATAAGTAATTGTAAATATTTTTTGATCTCTCTTGATGAAACTACTAATGTCACATCACATGCTCAGTTGGCCATTATTGGTCAATATTCTAATGGTCTCACAATGAGAGAAGAGTTGATAAAGTTAGTATCAGTGCCAACAAGTACATCAGGAAGCAAAATATGTAAGGTTTTTATACAAACATTCTGTGAGCTAAGCATTGATACCTCTAAAGTTGTGTCAGTGATGATAAATGGGGCACCAAACATGGTGGGGGGAAAAGTTGGATTTGTCAAATTGTTTATGGAAGCTATTGGACATCCGATGGTGCTTTTTCATTATATTATCCATCAAGAGGTTTTATGTGCCAAGGCAGGATTCACTGACTTAAATGACTTAATGTCAGGTGTTATAAAAATAGTTAATTTAATAGCTGCTTGCCCCCTTCACAAGCGAGAATTTTTTTGCACTTTTTACTCAAGGTTGATTCCACATACAGTGGACTGCTGGTGTACAATAATGTAATATGGCTGAGCCAAGGCAAAGTTCTTGAGTGCTTTGTGGAGTGCTTTGAAGACATTAAGATATTTCTTGAGGATAAGGATCTGGGAAACTTTTCTCAGTTCAATGATGATAAGTGGGTCAACACCCTAATATTTTTTTTACAAATCTCTCTGTTCATATTAATGAACTGAACTTAAAGTTACAAGGTTTTGGCAAAAGTATTGATGTTATGTTTGGATACATAAAAGCTTTTGAAAGTAAACAACATTTTCAAGCAAGATGTAGAGCTTAAAACCTAGAAGTATTTTCCTAGAGTAACAAAGTATTTTGAGAAGGCCAGTGCAGCTGTACAAAATGAAATGGAACCCTTGCATATGAAATACCAGCATGTTTTAGACTCGTTACTTGACTAGTTCAGTGATAGTTTTAATCAATAGAGAAGCCTAGAACAGACCATAAAAATAATTAAGTATCCTGATGTAGTAGTCTACAGTAGTTTGGAATTAAATGGTTTCCAATGGATGCAAATTGATGATTTGGAGATGCAACTTGCAGTATTTCAAGACAGCATCTGGGCTCAGGTGTTTGTCGACTTGAGGTCAAAGCTTGAGAATCTGGAAAGGTGCCACTTGGAGAATCAAGAGGAGTGCCACTACGAACAGGAAATTTGGAGTGCCTGGAACCAATTACCAGACACTTTTAGCACCCTGAACAATATAGCAATGGCTTTACTCACAATTTTTCCCTCCACGTACTTTTGTGAGACCTTATTCTCAGTGTTAAATAATATCAAAACCAACAAAAGAAACAGATTGACAGATGAAGTTAGTAGCGCTTGCTTGGGCTTGAAGTGTAGAAAATACCAAACTTCAATTGATGGTGTAGCTAATGAAATTCAGCAACAAAAAAGTCACTAATAGGCAGGTTAGTTAAAGAATTCCCCCTCCCCCTCACTTACCTTAGTTCACGGCACCCCATACAAGTTAAGTAATATCAAGACCAACAAAAGAAACCAACTGACAGATGAACAAAGAAGTCACTAAGCAGGTAAGTTAAATAATTAGTTTTTGGTTTATGAAATACAGTTATATATCACAATTATACATTTTTGTTATTTAAACTATAAATATCACAAAATTATGGTTTTTTTCTTGAAGTGACACCCCCTCCCCCAAGTTATGCTCGGTTGTTTGGCGAATTTTGACACACCAAGCTCAAAAGGTTGCCCATCACTGCCCTAAGGGGTCACTTAAAACGACACTCAGCACAGTAATCACTTCTTGGCCTTGACACTTGCGCTCACCCTCCAGTGAGGCCACCACCCGGTCTTGGATTATGGTTTAGGGACCTTCCTCACTCAGCAATTCCCATGACTCCCCTTCCTCTGCTCAGCAGCGGCTCTCACCAGGGGACAGTGCTGCTCTGCCCCACCTCCCGCCCCTCAAAGGTTTAGAACATCTGAGGATGTCGCCCGTGGGCAGACGCAGGGGCAGAGGGCATGGGTGCTGCTACACGTCTGCAGTGCATGACGGTCCCCAGGGCTGGGAGTCTGCTGCACAGCTTCTCGAGTGGGACAGAAAAGGAGGGGCTCCTCTTATTTGGACCTGGCTAAGCCCCAGGTGAGACCAGGAGGCCCCTCACGCTCCGGACGGGAGCCGCCGGATGCATCCACGCAGTACAAGGGGCGTCACGTGTGTGTTCTGTAATCGTCCCTTTCTTCACTTCTATCCACAGGAGGTGGAGGTGTAAGGAGAATTGTGAAGAATAAAGGGAACTCAGGCCAGAGCTGTGGCTTTCCCCCCTCCCCCGGTCTCCAAGCCAAAGGGGGCCACCACAGAGCCTCCAGGCCGGCGGGAAGGGGAGGCTGGCGTCTCCTGCCAGAGGCTTCCAGAGCCCCGAGGGGAGGGGGGTCTGCGGACATAGGGCCTGATGCCCCGCCTGACCGGGGTCTCTGGAGACCGGGCCGCCTTGAGGATGAGCTGGCAGGGAGAGGGCAGCCCTGACTGTCACACACCCACCGCAGTTGGGCGTGACTGGCAGTTCCTGGGGGGCCAGCTTAGACTGTCTGAAGGTAGCGAGCCCAGGGAATGCCTGCTTGGGGGCCGGGCAGCCCGTGCAGTCAGAGGCCCGGATGGGACTGTTGTGCGCAGTGACTCAGGGGTCAGCAGAGGTTGTTGTCGAATCAAACACGAGGTGAAGGAGGGCATGTGGTGCCCACAGCAGTGACCTGTGAGGTGTGCCCTTCCCTCGGGGCCTGAACAGCTCACGTGGGCCCCTAACCAGAGCCATCGGGTGGGGACATGTGAGAGGCATCGCTGGACACCCCCTGTGTTCTCTGTGGAGGGAGGGCAGTCAGACCCAAAGAGTTGGGGGGGGGGGTGGAAGAGAGCTGCCAGGCTCCTCCCGGCAGGTCCGGCTGCGGCCAGGCCCACAGTTTGAGGCTTTGCAGTCGACGTGAGATGGGAGTTTGGATGCGACTGGACATTTTATCTGAGGGACTCTGAGCTCCGCCCGAGGGTTCGATCCTCAGGGAAGGGCGGGACACTGCGGAGCAGGCGTGGAGGACGCGCTGGGAGAGAGGGAGCCGTGCCTGTCTGCGTCCCGCATTCGCTGTCCACGTACCAGCGGCCACAGGTCCCACTGCCACCCTCGGGCTCCAGTGCCTCGCCCCCCGAGTCACCCCCACGCGCTCCCGGCAGGAGGCCTCAGGGGCTGCTCCAGCTGCAGCGACTATTTGTCTCTGAGGTAACCCAGGCTTTCCCGCAGGGAACCGAGGCTCTCCACGGCTGGCCCCGGAGCCCGCCGCTCCCTCTTTCTCACCCCTCCCAGGGCATGCTCCCCCGGCCCCTCTTCCTCCCCACCGCCAGCTCCCACGGCCTTGCTCAAGTGTCCTTCCTCTCCCACCGACGCCAGCTGCTCGCCCCATGGCCAGCGCAAAGCCAGCTCTCTGGACTCTTCCTATT